>CM023948.1:15766155-15800847 GCA_013407115.1 Glycine latifolia | reverse complement strand
ATCTAATGAAAAGATTGTCTCTAGGACATCCATATACTAACACAAATTTCTTAAGCTTGAACAAGGTAGAAGTAGTGTGTCTGAATATATTGCCAAATTTGAAGAGTTAATTAAGTTTTCATCCACCTATCAGTATAACCCTGATGAGCATTGGAAGTGTATGAAATTTGAAGGGGGATTAAGGTAAGATATGTTGGAAGTTGTAGGACCCCTGGATATTAGGGAGTTTGGTGTTCTGATAAATAAGTGTAGACTAATAGAAGAATATAAAATGAGGTCTGCTGAGAAAAGAGAATCAAGTAATAATTTTAGGAAGAAATTGGGACCCCAACCTTTTAAATTTAAGAATAAGTTTCAGCAAAGGAAATTTTAGGTAAGGCAAAGTTCAGTCAAGGAATGTGAAAAATGTCACAAGACTCATGGAGATAAGCCATGCCCTATAGCTCAACCCACATGTTTCCAATGTGGAAAGATAGGACACCTAGCACATCATTGCCGTAGGAATATTCAGTGTTACAGATGTGGAAAGATGGGAAACTATGCTAGTAGTTGTGGGAATGAAAAATCACAAACCATCACACGTCCCCAACAGACCTGAAGAGTTTTTACTATGAATGCAGCAGAGGCATCTCAATTCGAAAATCTCATCGAGGGTGAGTGTAGAATTAAAGATAAGATTTTAACTGTATTATATGATTCAGGTGCTACTCACTCTTTTATTTCTTATGACACTGTTATACAGTTAGGATTACCTGTATCTTAATTACCTTATGATCTCTTAGTTTCTACTCCTACTGATAAACCTATTACTACTTGTCAAATCTGTCTTAATTGTAATTTTCAAATTGATCATAAATCTTTTTCTGCAAATTTGATTTGTCTTCCTTTGACTGGGTTTAGCGTAATTTTGGGTATGGATTGGCTTGCAACTAATCATATATTGTTAGACTGTTCAATAAAACTATTGTTTTACCTTCAAAAATTTCAGGAAACAGTCAAACCCAGTGTCTATATTTGAACTCCATTGTTTCATGTTCCAGTAAAAATGAAATTCAAGGGTATGTTCTTTTATCAGCTAATGTAACTGAGTCAACTGATGAACTCTCTAATATACCTGTGGTAAGAGAATATCCAGATGTATTTCCTGATGAAATACTAGGGATACCTCCAGAAAGAGAAATAGAATTTTCTATTGACTTAATTCCTGGATCTGGACCAATATCCATGGCACCTTATTGGATGTCCCCTCTAGAGTTGGAAGAATTGAAAGGCAACTAGAGGAGTTGTTGGAGAAGAAATTTATTAGACCTAGTGTTTCACCCTAGGGAGCTCTAGTTTTGCTAGTGAAAAAGAAAGATGGAGGAATGACACTTTGTGTAGATTATAAACAGCTTAATAAGATAACCATTAAGAATAAGTATCAATTGCCTAGGATAGATGATTTTATGGACCAACTGAGAGGAGCCACAGTATTTTCTAAGATTGATCTTAGATCAGGATACCATCAGATTAGAGTTAAGAATGAAGATATTCCTAAAACTGCATTTAGGACTAGATATGGGCATTATGAGTATTTAGTGATGTCTTTTGGATTAACAAATGCTTCAGCAGTTTTTATGGATTACATGAATAGAATATTTAGATCTTATCTAGATAAGTTTGTAGTAGTCTTTATAGATGATATACTTGTTTATTCAAAGTCAGAAAAAGAGCATGAAAAACATCTTAGGATAGAATTGCAGACACTTAGAGAAAAGAAGTTATATGCCAAATTATCTAAGTGTGAATTTTGGGCCAAGGAAGTAAAATTTTTAGGACATGTTTCTAAAGAAGGAATTTCGGTGGATCCTAGTAAGATTGAAACAGTCATGAATTGGGAGAGACCAACCGCAGTAACTGAGATTAGGAGTTTTCTAGGATTAGTTAGATATTATATGAGGTTTATTAAAGGTTTTTCACAAATAGCTTTACCTTTGACTAGCTTGACTAGGAAAAATGTGCCTTTTGTATGGTCACCAGAGCGTGAGGAGAGTTTTCTAGAATTAAGAAAAAGATTGACTAATACTCCATTGTTAGTATTGCCTGATCCTCATGGTGCATTTGAAGTATATTGTGTTGATGCAAAATGGGAATGTAGTAGCATATGCATCTAGACAGTTAAGATCCCATGAAGTCAATTACCCAACCCATGATCTAGAATTAGTAGCTGTAGTTTTTGCCTTAAAGATCTGGAGACATTATTTGTATGGAGTAAGATTTGCAGTCTTTTCAGATCATAAGAGTCTTAGGTATCTCTTTGACCAAAAAGAGTTGAACATGAGACAAAGAAGATGGGTTGAATTTCTTAAGGACTATGACTTTGAGTTAAAATATCATCGAGGAAAGGCAAATGTAGTGGATGACGCTTTAAGTAGAAAATCTCTACATATATCTAGGATGATGATCAAGGAAATGGAATTAATAGAAAATTTCAAAAATCTTAGTTTAGGATTTTCTGTTAATTCTAAAAGTATCATTTTAAGTCAAATACAAATCACTAGTGATTTCAAAGAGCACATTAAGCTAGGACAGCAGAGAGATTCAGATTTTCAGCAAATTTTAACTCAAGTCCAAGAAGGAAAATTGCAGGATTTTGAGGTAAATAATGATTGTTGTGGACTTATCAAAAGAAAATATGCATACCTAAGAGTGATGGATTAAGAAAGAAAATTTCAAGTGAAGCTCACAAGAGTAATTTTACAATGCATCCTGGAATTACTAAGATGAATCAAGATTTGAAGAAAATATTTTGGTGGCCTGGCATGAAAAATGATATAGCAGAATTTGTAGGTAAGTGCTTAGTATGTCAAAAGGTAAAAATAGAACATCAGAAACCTTCTGGCACTTTGCAACCTTTAGAAATTCCTCAGTGGAAGTGGGAAAGTATATCTATGGATTTTGTGGTAGGATTACCTAAGACTATTTCTGGTCACAACTCAATTTGGGTCATTGTAGATAGACTCACTAAGTCAGCTCATTTTATACCTATTAGAATTTCTTATCCCTTAGAAAAATTAGCTCACTTGTATATACAAGAAATAGTTAGATTACATGGTGTACCTTCCACCTTAATTTCTGATAGAGACCCTCGCTTTACTTCTAGGTTTTGGGGAGCATTACAAAAAGAATTTGGGACCAAGTTATGCTTAAGTACTGCTTATCATCCCCAAACAGATGGACAAACAGAAAGAACCATACAAACCCTAAAAGACATGTTGAGAGCTTATACAATAGACCAACAGGGTTCTTGGGAGAAATATTTACCACTAGAAGAATTTGCCTATAATAATAGTTATCATACAAGTATAGGAATGGCTCCATTTGAAGCTTTGTATGGTAGGAAATGTCAATCTCCTTTATGTTGGTATGAATCTAGGGAAACAATTCTCTTAGGACCAGACCTGGTAACTCAAACCACAAAACAAATCAAGAAGATTCGAGAGAAATTGGTAATAGCTCAGAATAGACAAAAACATTATGTTGATAAAAGAAGAAAACCTTTAGAATTTCAAGAAGGAGAACATGCCTTTCTTAAAGTTACTCAAGTCAAAAAGTTGAGTCCTCATTTCATCGGTCCTTTTCAAATTTTGAAAAGAATAGGTACAATAGCTTACCAAATTGCTTTACCACCAAATCTCTCCAACCTTCATAATGTTTTTCATGTCTCTCAACTCTGTAAATATATTTCTGACCCGAGTCATGCTTTAGAATCTAAATCAATACAGTTAAAAAGATAATTTAACTATGAGCTTGCTCCCGACAAGAATTTTGGATAGAGAAATAAAGAAATTGAGAAACAAGTCTGTATCATTGGTAAAAGTAGCATAGGGACAAGGACATTTGGAAGAATATACCTGGGGGCTAGAATCAGAGATGAGGAAGGAGTATCTTGAATTGTTTAAAGTATTTATCAATTTTGAGGACAAAATTTTCTTTTTAGAAGGGGTGAAATGTAACATCCTAAAAATTATATCTTGAGTTTATATTGAATTATGGAAGTATGGTGATAGTTAAATACTTTAAAGAAATTCACGTGGAAGTTTAGGAGAATAAGCTGCAAGGAAATATCTCAGCCAAATATTATAGAACCAATCAAAATTGGTCATTTGTACAAAGCTTTCCACCTAACCACATAGTCATTATTAATGCATGGAATCTTTCTTTAAAATATTAAACAATTGGTGCAGCAAGTATATTTGCCTAATGACGTGAATATCTTCAGCCAAGCTCCACATGCATATGGGAAAGAATATTTTAAAGAAAGATCTAGTATGTAAGATAAGGTTTAGGCATAATATCCCCCAATGAAATGATTACTTAGTTAAAACCTAACTAAATTAACTTCTAAAATCAGTTTTAAGCCAAATAAATTCCTTAAAACTGAACCAATTAAAGTAGTATAAATAGCCTTGGCATTCAAAATTTCTGCATGTAAATCTCAGCTTCAAAATATATCATATTACCACTTGCTCCTGCACCAAGCTTTCTATCTCACCAATCAGCCATTTCCTGCTTCAAGATCTCATTTCCTAGAGTATTTTCCAAGGAAGAAAGCCCCTTACTTCATTCCTTCTCAAGCATCAAACTCATTTGAGGTAGGCTAGGCTTCAATCTCTAAGTAAGTATTTGTTTAGATTAAATTATATGCTTAGTTGAACAAACATATAGTTTTAATTTAGGCTCAAAATCTATGTTTTGAAGGATATTTTATGATGAGAATACGTTGATTTTAACCATAGGATAGGTGATGATTTATAAGCTGAAATATTAGCGATATTGGAAGTTACACACGATGGAGACAAATGGTTCAAAAGCGTGAAGATTAAATTTGAGGATGAAGTAGTAAGATGGTAAGTGATGATTTCTTTATGTACGAAAATAGCGAAACCTGGACAAACTGGTCACAATTATCCAGGTTATATCCTTCCCGACTTCCACATACCCCGGTCATCCCGGTCACAAATAATGATATTCCATCTAAGATGTACATATCCCGACCAACTCGGAACAACTATATAAGTTGTAACCATCCCAAGTGCACATACCCCGATCATCCCGGTCACAACTAATGATATTCCATCTAGGATGTACATACCCCGACCAACCCGGAATAGCTATATAAGTTGTAACCATCCCGAGTGCACATACCCCGGTCATCCCAATCACAACTAATGATATTCCATCCAGGATGTACATACCCCGACCAACCCGGAACAACTATATTAGTTGTAACCATCTCGAGTGCACATACCCCGGTCATCCCAATCACAACTAATGATATTCCATCCAGGTGTACATACCACGACCAGCCCGGACACAACTATATAAGTTATAACCATCCAGAGTGTACACACCTCGGCCAACCCGGACATAACTATCTGTTATAACCATCTATATTAAATCACACCCCGGACATCCCAGATATAAACATACATGTTATCACCATCTAGGTTCCACTTATTCCGACCATTATGGATCCCTCTATCCAAGTTATAGGCATCTAAGTTAAACCTCATCCCGACTACCTATGATATACCCATCCCATCCCAGTTAAACTTACCTCGTCTATCCCAGATACAACTACCCAGGTTATAACCATCCAGGATTGTACTCACCTCGGCCACCCCGGACATCCCGGATACATTAACCATGTTAATACCATCCAAGTTAAATTCATCCCGACCATCCCGGATATAGTATGCCATCCAAGTTAAATTCATCCTGACCATCCAGGATACCCTATCCATGTCATAATCATTCAAGTTGTACTCACCCCGGCCATCCCGAATACCCTTATCCATGTCAATCATCCAGGTTGAACCCATTCTGATCATCTCAGCTACACTAACCCGATTTTTCCTACCACGTTAGATAGCCATATATTATTAAGTGAAAGAAAAAGTATTATGGTTTATTAGTTAGACTACTGACATGAATTTCTGTAGCTTGAGGATATTCAATTATCTTGTCCAAGTTGGTAGGATTTTGCTTGAATAAGGTATGGCAGTTTAACCATACTTTTGGTACTATGATGTTATGATGAAAATATTTTCCATAAGATTATATGTGAATAATGGATTTTTGATGTGTAGATATGATTGATTCATGTTTCCAAGTCTAGTACGAGATTTGTTAAACATAATCTATGAGACTACATCTAGTACAAGATGTAGAAACCAGGTGCAAATACATGGAATGACATGCATGACTAGCGTAAGATGGCCGCAGCATTTCTACACAAGGTGTAGCTACATACAGTACGAGATGTAGAGGCCATATGCACCTGGAAAAATTCATTTCATGCATTCATATAGTTGCATAATTATTTTATGATGATTTACTAACGTACTAACGTGTTTTGATGGTTTAGATTTTGCCTACTGAGAAATTTTATTTCTCACACAAAATTTGTTTCATTTATTTTATAGATGGCTTACGTGATCCTCGTCCTTGACGCTTTAGATTGGAACTGGTATCTTGATGAAGATGTAAATTGTTATGTTCTGACAATGCATTCTATAATACATATGTGTATATATTTTGGCATACATTTCCCGGTATCTGTATTAAATAATATGTTCAACCCAAATAATCATTTTATGCATGGCTATCATGATCCGCCTCTGGAGCCTATATATATTTCCTCTAGCCACAGTTTTCCTGTTGTACCTAATCTTGGAGGAAACATGAATTTTAATGGCGAGGCTGATGCAGAAAAAAGCCTAGACGAAAATGTCTAAGATGATGAAGGAAGTATTAACATAGACCTATGTAAAATAAATAAGGATCATAACTAGTTTAACTAACATGTTTTATGGTAATGTATGAAAAACTTGATGACTCATAGTAATGAATCATGTAAAAATGACCATATCTATCTATAATAAATTATGTTACAACTTACATAATTTATACGTTGTAAAATATTTACTAATATACATTTCTTAAAATTTAACCCTAATATTAAGATATTTTCTTTAAAAATGAAATAGTATTAAAATCATTTAGAATAATCTAGGTCGTTACACTATTCAAACACCTCACTATATTATCTAAAAAAGATTCCATTACTAGTCTTTGAAATTATAATGATTGGTCAAATTAGTTTCTAAAATTTATAAATTGGCAGGATAGTGTTATAACAAAAATATATTTATTTAATACATTAAAGAAATACAAGAATCATTAATATTTGTATTTATTATAGGAAAATTTTAAAAATAACGTGTCAAGCTATTAAATATTAATAGATGAGTGATAAATGCATCATGAATATAATTAAAGGAAACGAAGAAAAATATCAATATCTTAATTAAATAAATAAGAGTGAATGATGAATTTAATCTTTGAAATTATAATGATAATTTAAATTGAACCCTATAATTAATAAAAAAATAAATATTTCCTAAAACGTAAATATATTTATTTAATACATTAAAAACATTTAAAGAATCACTTAATATTTGTAGTTACTATAAATAAAAAATAACTAAAAATAGTTAATAAATATTAATAGAGAAATCATAAATGTATCAAAAAAATAATTAAAAAAAGACAAAGAAAGTATATCAATAAAAGAAATAATTAAAAAATAAATATTTTATATAGGCATGACCAACGTTAACTTGAATAAAAATATGACTCATTAAATTAATATTTAACATCGAATTGAATAAAGTATATCAGAATAAAATTGTAACACAAAATCAACGATAAATACTTTCTTAACCAATTTATTATAATAATTAATTTTCGTTTTTAACTCTTTTTGTTGAAAGAGACAACCCACGGGATCCACCTTAAAGGCATAGCCAACCAATGTGATATTTTAGAGAAGAAGGAAAATGTTGCATACGTGTACTGATCAATCCCTCAATATTAAAAAAATGTGAAGTAGCCAATTTAGACACAGAAACTAAAGTTGGTCGACACCGTGTTTTGTCAAAAAGATTATCTAAAGCAATAACCACCACTACCATTGCCAGCACTTGTCAATAATGGACTGGATCGAGTGGTTACCTTTTTTTCATGCCCTATATTTTTCACTCCATTCACAACCAATTAACACAAATGACGATCTTCCCATTTTTCCAGTTTTTGTATCACTCCTCATTATGACCGCTACAAAATCATTTTCAAATGTAACGGTACGAGCCCATTTTAATATCGCATCACGCGATTCAAACACCTACACAAATGGATAATTAATATTTCATATGTTAAACCGTGTCATATAACAACTTCAAATACTTTCATATACAACAATTTACCTCGTTTGTTTGAAACGCTGCAGAACAATCAATTAAACAAGCATTATCCTCATTCGCATCCGGGTCTACACCATTATCTTCATTGAATTCAAACGCATCATCGTCTACTCCAAGGTCTTCCTCCATATTAACTTCTTCTGACATTATACTGTCATAAATTCATTCATCGTTGTCCATCCTAACAAATAACAATCCAATTAAACATAATAAAACTCCATGTGGAACACCATATAAATATACACATGCTTATAATTAAATTGTCCTTATTTATATTGTTTCATTTTATCTATTGTTATTTTTATACAACAATTAAATTTATTAACTTCATTTAATCAATTAATTTATCTAAACAAACTCAATCTTATGCAAATACATGTTCCCAACCATTTTCACATTTTAAAAAGGCTTTTTTTCAGCAATTTCCAAGCTATACGGATTGACTAATCCGTATGGATCATACGGATTAGCTAATCCGTATGAGGTATACGGATTACCTAATCCGTATAAATCATACGGATTAGCTAATCCGTATGATCCATACGGATTAGGTAATCCGTATACCTCATACGAATTAGATGATCCGTATGAGCTATACGGATTACCTAATCCATCTGATCTATACGGATTAGGTAATCCGTATAACTCATACGGATTACCGAATCCGTACGAAACCAACCAGCACCACTCACCTTTGCATACTTCGCCGACGGCTCTACAACTCCGGCAACCACCAACAACCACCCGAAAGGAATCAAATGCCACCCAAAAACACCAATGCTGTTGCAACGAAGCTATACGGATGTTCCCAAAGCTATACGGATGTATTGTGCTTTTGAAATGAAGCTGTTCAAATGAAGCTCACTTGGCCAACTTTGCATATTTGTGTCCAAAGCACCAGGGGCATTTTTGGGTTTTTAAAATTAAAATGGTGTAGAAGAACTTTTTGCTGGTGTATGAAGAAGCACTCATTCATTTGTATCTACAGCATCATGATGTAAACATTGAAAAATGATGTTCGTTTTAATTTATGAATTGAAAGTAAAGAATTAAAATTATTATCGTAAACCTTTAATATACTTTTCATTTAAAAAAAATTTTTTTTAAAGAATTTAGAAGATTTCTTAAAAAACAAACAAACAATGGATGTCTTAATGCAAAGTAAAAAACAGATAATTTGTTTACTTGATATTTTCATTACTCTATTTAATATACTTTTATTGCTCTATTTAATATTTAACCTTTAATATACTTTTATTGCTCTATTTAAGACACACTAGCTTCACTTGCATTTTGCTACCAACCCAACCCAAGCTTGTGCATTCTTTCTTGAAACTTTACTCACACACATGGCTCGCTCTGTGCCTTTGGTTTCAACCATTTTTATCTTGCTTCTTCTTCTGGTAGCCACTGGTAGGCCTTTCTTGATGCTAGCTAATTAATATAAACACTTTTGGGTTTCTTTAATTGTGATCTTAGTTAATTAAGCTGTTAGCTACTGTTCTTACACCCTAATTAATTTCTTCATATGCACTTGTGTGTAATATTAATTTTCTTGATCAATATTTCTTGTGTGTAATATTTTTTTAGTGTACGAGGTTCCCTTTGTTCCATCAAGTGTTTAATATTTATATTTATATATATTGACGCGACCATGTTCAGGTTCAGTTAAATTGACTTCTCTCTTACATATTAAAATTTTAATTTCCAAGTCACAAAATCCTGTAGTGAAGACTTTTTTATGATAATTAAAAAATGTAGAACTATAAATATTTACAAATTTAAATGAAAAAGATTTAAAAAAAGTTAAGATGGGTAAAGTTTATTTTAATTAATTTAAATTTTTTTTATACTTAACCAGCTTCTTTATTTATTTTACTTTTTCTCTTTCTAATGATTTGTTAATAAAATTATTCAAAAAATTGTGCAGAGATGGGGCCAACTATATATGGTGGCAGAAGCAAGAACTTGTGAGTCTCAGAGCCACCGTTTCAAGGGGCCATGTTTAAGTGACACCAACTGTGGCTCTGTTTGCCGAGCCGAACGTTTCACTGGAGGACACTGCCGTGGCTTCCGTCGCAGATGCTTCTGCACCAAAAAATGTAATAGAAATAATAATAATTAAGAATGCTTTGATAGAATATCATAGATCCATAACCTTTTCTACTCGTGTTTGAGAATAAAGGGTTACCCATTCTACTAAGGTTTATTTGTTTGTCTCTTATTATATTTAGTTAGATCTTGTTATGATAAGAGTGAGTGTGAAGGAATTATGTAATCTGTATTATTAATTTAATATTTGGATTAGTTTGTTTAAATTTTTAAAGAATAATTTTAAAATAAATGTTTATGTTTTTCTAATAAGTAAATAAAATTTGTTTATCAAAATAATCATAATTTTTTTTGAAACATAAAAGATTTAGAGAAATATACTAAGAAAATAGAGAGTTATTTAATTTATTAAAAGAAGTATTTTTCAAAAAATAAATTTAAACAAACTTATTATTTTAATAAATCTTATCCTATCATAACTTTTTATATTTTGTTTTTTTGTAAATAAAAAAATTTATTAGAAGAAAAAAATGTTTATATAATTTTTTTCTCAACATGTTATTGATTTGAAGTAGTATTTATTAAAAATATTGATTAATCTTTATTGGAGATAGTATATATACATATAAATAATATTTTTCTTTTAAAATAATTTATTTCATATTCAAGAAATAAATTAATCACATAATTAAAAAATACAAATTGCTATAAGTTATTTCAAAGGTTGTATTTAATGTCCTACATAGAGATTTTTATTATAATAACAATAACAATGAGAAGGAAATATCGTCAAATCCTAAATACATTTTACGACATCTCTAATGAGCACTCTCTGTTTTACTTTTTAACTCATTTTTTTTGGTTTTATTGTGCTCATCATCATATTTAAGAATTTTTTTATTCAAATGATAAACCAATTTAAGAACTTAAAATATATCTTACATATTATTTTATATTTTTATATTTTGTACTAAACAAATAAAATTTTAACAAGCCGTTCTTAAACGATAGCTTCACTTAGATGCTCCTAACAATGATTTTGACTGTACGGGTTGAACCAACCCTTATTTTTTATATTAAAATTATATTTGGACTCTCAGACTTATTTAATATCTAGTGAAAGAGATATAAAAGAAAAAGAAATATAAATATAATAGATAAGAGGAGAAAAACAGCTCATTGTAGTAAGAGAAAAATAAAAATTAGATATTGTATTCTTGTAAACTTGTAATACTTAAAACACACACAGCAATAATCAAATTAGGATAGAGAGATGGATCAGGGTTTTGTTTTCTATGCGGGCAATATGAGTGGTGGTAGTTCTGGTAATGAGCCGCCAAACGGCAGCGAAGGTGGTGTCCATCAAACTCGACATTATTTTAGAGAATTGCTTACAAAGGAAGGTATACGACAGAGACCCAACGTTGATCTTATCAAAGAAAACCTTGCACGCACGCATTGAATATGAGGAGGGCAACAGACTCAAACCTAAGGTGATCTTGGTGGATTCTGTCTTCGAAGGACTTCGTGCTCCGCTGCAAGAAGGCGTTGGTGATAAAATTGCTTGGGAAAAATATTGGAGTTGCTACAATGCGTGATCATTTGGCTAGAGTCAGGAAGATGCCAGGGGGCTTTGAGATCAAGGATTTAGGCAATGTGTATTTCATGGTGAAATTTGACAAGGAAGAGGAAAGAAGGAATGTCATGGAAGAAGGTCCATTGATGATTTTCGACCACTATCTTAGTGTCCAGACATTGTCTCCAAAATATATATCTCCATCAGCAAAAATAGAACAGACGTTGGTTTGAATTCGCATCCCAGGCCTTAATCTTTTTTATTATGATGAAAGTATTTTATTTGCTCCTTCTTCAGTGGTTGGGAACCCTATCTAGCTAGATAGTAATGCGTGGAGATTGATCTCTGCAAACCAGTGGTGAGGAAGGTTTGGCTTCATGGTCACTGGTATATAAAGGTTTGCATGAATCTGTACTAAGTGTGGGTGCTATGGTCATCTTGCTAGGGAATGTAAACCTATTCCTGTGAACGTGGCTCCTGTAAACATGTTACTTTGGAGAAGGGAGGGTCGAGCAAGGTGGCAGAAGGATCCCCAACGGTGGTGGCGCCGCAACAAACCAGTACCCAATCAGTAACCGAAAATATCTCCCCAAGAATAATGATATTAATGATGCAATCATTGCTAATAAAGATGAGAATCAGTTGCATGGCGCGTGGATTTTGGTGAGTCGTAAAAAGCGTGGAAATAATGGTGATAAAGGAAGAATCTTTCCTAAATTCGGAAGAAAAATATTGTCTCTAATAATAAAAAGGAGAATATTCCTTTGGAAAAGAAACAACCAATCAAGGGTGATTCAAGGAAAAAGATCTTAACCGATAATTGGGACCAAATCTTATCAGGGTTTGACTTCCTACACCAGCGTTTCTTCTAATACACCCAACAAAGAATAAAGAAATTCCCAAAATAACCTTTGTAAAAAACGTTTAATGAACCCTTTTAATTTTTTTCCAATACACCAATCATTCATTGTACGCATTCCATTCATTCCGCCACCATCATTTGTTGTTGTTCTCCTTCGCATCATCGGGCACGGTGGTTCTGCAATTTTTGTTTTGTGGTTGTTGGTCGTAGGTGGTTGTCGTTGTCGCTATCATTGTTTTCCACGAGAGAGGCACTACTACAGCCAAGCCCTTCTAAGTCGGTTCTAAAGGGCCTTCAAAGACGGTTCTCCACTCATCTTTGTAGCTTGCGTCTTTGAAAGTTCGAGTTTCAAGGTCGGTTATTAGACCGTCTTTGTTTTTGCTATTCTAAGTCGGTTGTATCGAAGAACCGTCTTAGAAGATTTTAAAAAAATGAAAAAAAAATAATTTCATCAAATCTAAGACGGTTATACGTACCAACCGTCTTAGATTTAAGGAAGTTTCTAAGACGGTTATCCACTCAACCGTCTTAGAATGATGGATTTCTAAGACGGGTTTCGGCAAGCAAACGTCTTTGATTTATTGCACGATCCTGCTAAGACGGTTACATACATAACCGTCTTAGAATGATGGCTTTCTAAGACGGGTTAATCCAACAACCGTCTTTGATTTATTGCACAGGCCTTCTAAGACGGTTTTCTACTAAACCGTCTTAGAATGTTAGATTTCAAAGACTGGTTCACTAAAGAACCGTCTTAGATTTAATTTTTTTATTTTTTTTTATAATCATTCTAAAACGTTAGAAAATGCTGAAAGAAAGTAAGCATTGCTCTATCTAGTCTTTGTTTGCTTATCTCATCATATCTCTGTAAAATGCCAATAACATGAAAAATACAAGAATTATATTCTTCTAAAGCACATCATAAACTAAATTTATCATCAAGAAAAACTAAAGCAAAAAACAATAAAAATAATACCAAAGAACTAAGATGAATTATAAATTTATCATCAAGAAATTAAATTCATGTTTAGATCAATTAATTTAGAATTAAAATATAACTTATTATTATTAGAGTAGATTAAATAAAGTGACTAACTGAAATCATTTAATAATATTGAAATAATCATAACATAATTCATATCCGTATTCAGTTTTAAATAAACTTATTCATTTTAAAATAAGTACTTATTCTAATAATTAGCAGCATGCCATGTAATTATTATCAAGGACCATATATGCATGAAAGACAATAAAAGAACATACAGGTTCAATCGTAAAAAAAAAATAGAATTATGAAAGAATAAAAAATACTAATAGAATTGTGAAAGTAAAGTACCTTTGATAATGATGGATATTTCTGACAGTGACATAGTATGCAATCTTCTCATTTATTCTAATCCCAAAGGAACGAACAGTGTACCTTGCTGTCAAAACCAAGTAGAGGAAAAACATTTCTTACCAATCAAGAGTTTAAAACAGCCAAATATATACAACATAAAATAACCATTATTGTAAACTAGAGGTAAAGCAAGTAGTACAATTTTATATTCTTCAAACAGAGCAATAGACAATGCTTTCCGTATTCTGGACTTGCATACAAGGTTTAAATTAAATTAAGTACGAAAAAAGCCATACAATCAAGATATATCAGAATCCTCATTTTTAGATCTTCCATGAACCTCTGAATCAAGTTTCTGAAGAAAAAATTACTTTTAAATGCACTTACATGGAGTCCACCACTACTGTGACTATAACCACAAAACAGGTCCACCACTACTGTGACTATAACCACAAAAATGATCAACAAAAAGATTCAATGAACACAGATGTGAGATTTATGCCCATTACCAGCATCACTGAACTGCCCATTTAGAAAATTATTGAGAACCAACCTTTGGAAAACACTGGGGTTTGGCCAATAAGTTGTTCCAACACCTTGGGGATTGAAATCCATATAATAGGGAACTTACTAATAGGCATTGAATGTATAAAAGTGGAACCTCAAACACAGTTTATTTTGGTTGCTTTACCACATCCACAACATTATATATATAACATTAATCAACACAAGTCTTTATTACTTTCATGGTTTACCTCACTACCATAAAACTAGATTGATCTTCACTGAAACGTGGATCCATGAAAGTGAACCTAAGTTTGGGACCACATGAAATTTATCAAATAAAATACTGCCTTAAAATAAGGTGTCCAAAAGCAATCATATAATTTAGCATTGTTTTGTATCAGCACTTATAAAGTTATAAGAGAAGAGAATAAGAAGGCAAAATAAATTAAACTTTTCCCATAAAAGCAGAGGACACTCAACACACTCAACACAGAGGACACTTTTTAATGTGACCTTAGAGTTAGCTGCTGTCATATTCTTAATTCCAGTATATCATTAGTCATAGTAATGAGAATAAATAAAATTGGATAGAAAGAGAGATGTCACACCCTCTACCGCTCCAAGGGTCTCTTAAACCATTAAAGAAGAAAATGTTGCTCCCAGACCTTTTTAGAACCCTCTCAATGTCCTACGGAGAAGAACCAATCACTGTCATCTCAAAGTATGAAATTGCTTTGCAGTGTTGGCAAATTTCAAAAGAAAAAAAATAGACACAATATTTAGTATTATATATGTACAATACAAAAAAATGTTGAAAGTATAATCAGAGAGAGAGAGAGGGGGCAGTGAAAGGTCAAAGAAGTGCACCCTGATCATAATAAACTAAAGTTAATACTTATAGGTATATTTAGGTGCCTATGATTTGGTATATACCTCCCAAGTATAGGTTCTCATCCAGCATCAATGAACTAGAAATGGCCACAAGCACAAGCATCAGAAGATTGAAAACAGATGCATACAATGGATCTCTTATCCTACACACCATGCAATGACAACAAGCATTATTCAAGAGCCACAATTCCCTACAACACCACCACCAATTCACGTGAGCATGCCTGAGGATCTTATTTATATGTATTTAATACTATATTATCTTCAGACAAGTAATTAAACTCAATAAAAAAAACAAGACAGTGTCATTCATCAAGGATAAAATAATGCGAATACAAATATAAGGAGATCTCGAGGGAAAAGAGAGAGAGTCAGGGAAATGGTAGGTACCTGATGAATATGAGACAGTTAACATTCTCTGTCCCATACCCATCACAATGGTACCTACTTACTTGAATAGTGCAATGCCACCAACCAGAGAAGGAAAAATTAATACCTGGGAGGCCAAATAACATAATTGATGAACTGCTCAATCATCTTGCTCCTACATGTAGGTCACTGCAACTCCACCTCATGACCTTGCAAGTTGACCTCAAAGTCAATTAGCCACCATCTTCGCAACTCAAAGCTCTCAAATCTCACAGATAATTTTCTTCATGAATTTCCAAAGCCAGACACACATTTACACGAGCTAAGCTACCAGTTCCCAATTCCCGCGACAAACAACACCAACTGGCTGCTAAGAAAGAGACTTTTGTTTGCATTGAAAAAAACAAACAATAAGAGTGAAATCCAGTGCCAACAGTACTTAAAGAGTTTCAAATTTTACAAGTTGGTCCCCAAGTAATTATATGAATTGGAGAGAGAGTGAGAGAGAGAAAAGCTCTTCCAGATCTAAATGCCCTCAAAAGTAATGCATATCCTAAAACCAGAAAAAAGCATAGTATAAAAATAGTTTGGGTTTCTGTCACTACTTGACACAACCAAGCTTGTGGAGTGTCCCACTTTCTCAAATAGTTAGCCTTATCACAGTGATCACACATAAAAGGGAAGTAGAAAACAGTTTGCTTTACTCAAATCTATGTTACCATATTCTAAGGAGCAAATTTTCAAATCAATAGCAATCAACATACAGACATAGTCATCAAAGGAATACTCATTCAGTTATGCAATATGAAAACTGTTGGTCAACAAATGTCAAACAAAGAAAAGGTAGCTGTATAAACACAAAATCAAGAACCATTGCTTCGGTGGCATCACAAACCCAAATACACCCAACGTGAATACAATAATGTTGTTGAACCCATGCTTATCTAGTGTCCTTCTGCGTTTCATTGGTAAAAAGCACAAATATTAATGTCAAGAAAGATAAGTAGCAAATGATTGTCCTTATTCAATAAGCTCCCCTTCTATATATTTTATTTTCATTTTAAGATCACTCTTAACATCCCGTAGTCATCCTAAAGCCAATCAGTATTTATCACAGTACAACATTTAGAGAAATGGATAACCCTGGGTGAATGAAAATGAAAGAATAACACCTGGAGCTACCAAAATTGTGAGATAATTTCTTTTGAAATAAAGTGCACTGACTCAACCAACATATAAGCTAAATCTTAGTGTTTATACCTAACCTAGAAGTCTGACCCTAGTTTTAATGATAGGAGAAGTTAAACAATGCATACAACATTGCTGCTCAATTATAAACTTCAGTAAAATAGAACACATTACTTCTATGTAGTATGTACTTTTACAGCCATATCCACACCAACAAACACATTACTTCTCAATGATGAATTTCTCCAGATACTCAATATAAATTATAAAATCATTTACTACAATGCCAAATATTCCCTTCCTTCCTTGACAGAATAATAAAAATGTTAGTAATAAAGGAGATAAACAAGGATATAAATATGATAATACAACAATGCCAAGAACAAAAATAATAATAATACAACGAAATCCCCAATCTCACCGAATTCATAGTAAATAGACCCTTCAAGAGTCTAGGGTGATAGTTTTTATTGGATATAGGAGGTGGGCACAGGGCCATATATATTCCAAAGTCCTATAAACAGGTTCCACAAGCAATTGTTCTAAAAAAATTGATAAACATGCAAGGTCTTAACAAATAACCGTAAATGATTAAATGAACTAGTGAAGACTCTCCAAGTTCTAGGCCCTGGTTTGGAACAGAACAAAAATTAAAAAAAATTAAAACTTAAAGGAGAAATCAAACGAATCAAGTGAAAATCAACAAATAACATATAATAAACAATCCATAATCGAGTTTTGCATCCAAAACAATAACTATTTCAGCAAATTAGGGATTTCGAAAAACAAAATCAGAGATAACTACCTCTTCCCCTTGGTCCTCCTCATCCTCCTCCTCCTCGTCTTCATCTTCGTCATCATCGAAAATATGCAACTACCTTCGAAATCTATACAAAAATGCAGTAATTACAGACATGGAAACATAGAAATCTATACAAAAAGATATGAAAACCATGGAAATATATAAACCTTCGACATTTATTTCCTCTCAATGATCTCCGTGGTTTGCTCCTTCGCAACCAGAGTCACCAACAACTATGGTTTTTCTATGACGAGGTCGACCACAATCGGTATAAACGACTCCACGACAAAAATGCAAGCCCAGCCCAAGTTGCGGTTGGCCTTCTCCCCTCTGTTGTCGGCGTCGGTGAGGAAGGCGATGCGGCACTTGTCGAGCTTGTGGAAGGCGATGTGGAGCATGGCGTCAAGGGGGGTTTCACTGCGATTAAGGAGGAAGAACATTGTGCTCTGAGTCTTGTTGTTACCTTCTTGATCTCGGCCTCTACCATTGTTGTTGCAAACTGAACGGCGAGAGAAAAATAGAAGACGCAGCAAAACAATGAGAGAGAAAGAAAAGAGGAAGTGAAACAGTGAAGAAAGAGAATGCGTAAATAGTGGTGTTTATTCAAATTTTGAAAAAAAGATTAAAGGATTTGGTGAGAGAGAAGAAGCGAAACGAGTAAATGGGAATGGATTTTAAGCCGGTTGCACTCAAAACTGTCCTTGTAGTCACATTTCAAACACGGTTATTGGACAACCGTCTTTGAACTTCGCCACTTATTTACAAAATTGCCACCGTGCACCATTCTAAGATGGGTATCCTACAACCGTCTTAAAATATGCGTCTTAAAATACCCTTTTTGTAGTAGTGAGGTAAGTCGTTTCATCTTCCGTGTGTAGTTTCGTATTTTTTCGTCCATATGGATTTGCAATCTGTAAGAAGGAATGGGAATCCGTAAGGACCATACAGATTCCAATTCCTTTCTACGGATTGTCAATCCGTATGGGTATTTTGAGTTTTTATTTTTTTTAAATTAAAATTTATTTTTAAAAATGATGTTGATTGAGTTGCATGTGTAATATGGAAATTGATGATAATTATGGACACTGAATATGGATCCAAACTCAAAATTGACTGAATATGGAGTACCAATTTCAAGCTTAAACCCTTATTGAATATTACATGAAAATCTTGTCCTTAGAGCCTCGAAATCTCTTGATTTTCAAACAATTAAGCATGTACCCTTTACGGGTTCAACTTGTCTCACCCACCAATAAGTTACTCGCGACACAATCTACCCAAAGACAACCCCTACATATGACTACTAGCTTGATACACTATCCTCTCTAGTTATGTACCTATTCTACTCATGTCTTAATTGTGTTAAGCATTGATGTGTCTTATAACCTCATGTTGATTGGGTACCAATGTTTGTCTGGTCCATATACATGGTCAGTATCGAACTCAATATCATCACTAGTTAAATTGTGTAAATTGATAGTTGATTATGTATATTTTAGGGGCATTTTAGTTGTAAAATTTTCTGTGATATGTTATTGTACTTTTGATGGATACTAATTAAGCTGATCATAGTTAATATGATAAAATGAAGCTGATGGGTAGTAATTAAGCTGATGCATGCTGTTTAATTAAATACAATTTCTTGTTGTCATCCTTAGTTTGTAAACTTGAATATTGATTGTGATCCAGATGGGTATGCTTTGTAGTTGTTATGTAACATTTTCTCAAAATGTCAGGTTATGGCTAGAACGTTAGGATAACATCTGGCTTTGGCCAGAGAGGCAAGTGGTAACGAAGAAGAACCCCCTGCACGTCGAAAGCCGACAGCATCGACACGAAGACAATGCGCAGGGACCGATGTAGATGAGGATGTGCATGTGCCTTCTGACTGTAACACCCTGAAATTTTGAGTTTCTAAGATAGATGTTTGATGTGTGTTATGTTGCTTGATTGTTTAATTTACTTCATAATTTGTTGCTTTGTTAGGTTTTTGTACATGCTAAGTGAGTTTGTCAGTCACCTATGTATAAGTAGTAGAGTGGTGCTGGGAAAGTTGTAACACCCTGAAATTTTACAAGTAGAAAGATATTTGTGTTGATTAATTGTTTAATATAAATCTTGAAATTTTTTAAAGTGTTTTGCATGGGTGTTTGTGCGTAAAAGGTGAAAGTCAAAAATTGTGACTGAGATAAGCTATCTGTACATCATAGTAAAAATAGTGGTGGCTATGATGGTTGTTCAGTCACGCAAGTGGGCAACTATGGTGACTGAGATAGCCAGCTGATTCAAATTATTGGCAACTTGCCTCAGTGCTTCGTCTATAAATAGCAGTGCATGAAGCGGAAGAACGATTCACTCTCACTTTTGTGCGTGTTTCTCTTCTTTTCTCTCTCTAAACTCTTTGCACCAGAAATCTCTCTCTTCTTCTACCTTCTGTACCACTAAAACTCTGGAGAAACCATCGTAGCAGCGACGAAAAATCCTCTTTGTTAAGAAGAATTCGTGAACGAAGCTTAAACTTTTCATTCTTGGTCGCTGTGAGAACGAGTGTTCAAACAAAACACACGTTAGATCGAAAGAAAAGAATCCCTATTGAGGTAATGGGAGTTTATTGTGTTGATAATGATTTTTTGATATCATGGTTGGGTTAAAGTGTGTATCTGTTATTTAATATGCTGCGTAAAATATATTGATGATGTTTGTAAATGGTGTGAGGAAGATGACTACCGGGTTAGGTAAGTCGGGTGGAGTATGTTATATGTATATATATTAAAACATTGTTGTGTTGTGGGAAGGGTTGGCCGAGTTGTATGCATCAAACCTTTGTTTGTGATGTCGGCTGCCAGGAAGGGTTGGTCAAGTTGCATATGTCAAACCTTTATTCGTGACGTTGGCTACTGAGATGGAAATGCCGAGTTGAACGATTTACGTACCATGCATGTGTGCATGAAGGACGTAACTTAGTCCTCGTTGGTGAACGTCCATATATCGAGTTTCTTTACCTGGGATTGTTCTCTTAAGAGCTGCTAGGACTCGCTTCCTTTTCTTTAGATATACCGGGCTCCTTACTCGGGGTGGCCCATTAGAGCTATCGAGCTCAAGTTACTTCATGAAAGGAAGAGAAAGAGCTACTGGGTTCCTACTCAGCAGAACTCGTACCCATCTCCTTGTGAATTATTGGGCTTTCTTACCCGGACAACCTTGTGCCCTCATCCGACCTTGTTCGGATTATTACATTAGTTGTTATGGCTAGGTGCCAATCCGGACATCTAATACTGTACCCTTGTTCACTTGTTTGTAGTGTTTATGAATGACGTATGTGATTACGTTGAGATTGACCATTGTATTGGCTTGAGTTATTAAATCCATTGATACCATGGGGAGTATATGGCATTATCCTAACCGGGATGAGTTAACTTGGGCAAGACCATACATTGATGGTACCTATGGTAATCTAAATGCGTTTGGATATACATAAAATGGGTGTATGGCATTACCCTAACCAGGACGAGTTGATCTTGGGGACGAGTCATACATTAATGGTGCTATGGTGATATTTTATGTGTTGACGTGAGATGCCAAGACCGGGTGGTTAACCTTGCAAGGACCACGATCAGTGCATCAGTATACCCGAGAATGGGTCAGTATATATGTATATGGGGGGTGTATGACCTTATCCTACCCGGGTCGAGTTGAGCACGGGCCTGGGTCATACATTGATAGAGCCCATGTACATACTTCATGTATAATGGAAATAGGATGGTGGCAGTACGGTACATAGGTACTAGAGGGGCATCTCTGTTTGGAACTCCCTTGTGACTCAAGGCCGATCACTATGAGGGGGGAGCGACCTGTGCATGACAGAGTGACCTTGACGAGCTTCCGCATCATTTTCCTAAGAGAGGCTATTTCCATGAGGATGGTACCACATTGCATTGACAAAGAGATAAGTTTGGAACATGCATCATGACTAGTCATTCTAAGATGAATTGTGAAATGTGTTTGGACGGGTTGTTCATGATTGAATGCGTGATAAAATATTTGAATAAAGTTGTGATTTTGCAACGACAAGTTGTCTTTTTTATAACTGATGATATTTATTTAATTATTATTTTACATGATGGACTCACTTTTACTTTGTTGTACCTTGTGGTTTGGTAACTGTGATGATCGCGAACCATGTTCGTGTGAGCAGATGGACAACAGTAGGTGATCAGGAAGATGACCTATGTTGGTTGGAGCCGCCGAGTAGCCGGGATGTAGATGGGTTGGATCTCGGACAAGGGTTGTATTTTTGCTAGTTATACCCCTTGTTTTAATGACTACACCCCGATGTATTGCTAGTTACACCCTGTCATTTAAATCCTTATTTCTTTTGAGAATTTTGTACAATTTAGATTTGGTTATTTATAATTACCACCAACTTATGATTATTAATATACAAGTATTATGATATATTGCCTCTTTGTATATTCGAGTTTTGATTTGTGATATTGATTACACTTACGAAAAATTTGCTACTATTTTTATAAACAAACTTAAAGGGATTTCTAGACATAAATTACCATTAAAAGCATAATTAAGAGTACGATACAGTAGCGATGAGGCGGGTCGTTATAGAAGTGTGTTCTTTCTTCTTTTGCGTTTTTCTCTCCCCTTTTCTCTTTAACTTTCCACACCTTAAAACCACTCCCTTCAACCACTCTGAACCACCAAAGAACCACTGTAGCTTGTCATGGAAACCCTACGCCAAGAGGAACCTCGTGACCAAAGCAAAAGTCTTCAAAAACCCTTCTTGAAGTTTAAACGAGAACGGAGACCCAACCTTTATTTTCTGGGTTTCCTTGAGAGCGTTGTGTCGAACAAGCTCACTCATCAAAGGATTGTGTTATAACATCCCTAGACTGTGATAGAAGGACTCCTGGTAGGTAAGGGGAGTTTATTATGTTGATAATCAGTTTTAGATACCATAGTTAGGGGCCAGGGAGTACAACTATGAAGATAACTGCGTGTCCCTATTGTGTGCTGATTTTCAAGAAAATCTATGTTTTTTAACAAATGGTGTAACGACCCCGTATGCATCAGTTCATTACATTATAATATGGTCATAAACGCAGCAATACTTAATGCAATTAAGTAAACACAGAAGCATTAAAATAATACAAGATGTCATATTTCGTCATACAATACAACTAAAACATTATGTATGGAATTATGATATACATCCCGACAACCGGGTTCTATTCCACAAGATACATCATAGTATAACCCATACCGGGTTACAAAATGTACAACAAAATTGAGCCAATAGGCTTGCTCAAGATCGCCTTCCGATTTCGGCTCCTTGGAACCCTACCTCGACCTCTAGTCTGGGATCCACAATTAATGGCCAACCCGGCCTCGACCAACACGACCTCTTAATTGAGATCCACCGAACAGCCCTTGCACGGGTCTCTTACCCCGAACTCCGTCCTCTGCTCTTTGGCTATCACCTGCAATAAAATATAATCCCCAACCGAGGTGAGATACAATCTCAGTAAACTCAGGGTTCTGGGAGTTACACCTCCCCCTGGTTCACTTCCAGTACATGGCATTTATTTGGCATTACAATTAACATAGACAACCCAACCTTTAATAAAATAATACATGTACATAACCACACCAACGTACCATTCCATCACCAATATGCAATTTAGCCAGCCACTACAAATATCATACACAATTGCATATAAGATATACAAGTTGGACAGCCAATACACATAAAGTGCACTCTTGTATATCTTCCAGCGTACTCCGCTTACACATCACGTATCTCCGCCTGAGATCCCAGACCCCGGACTCCACGTGAATTCCACCAAAGACATGCACAAATGTATAACCAGATACACAACTTAGCCAACCAGTGCACTCCACGTACACAATTGTATATCCAATTATAAAAATTAGACAACCAGTGCACATCTCCATTACATGTATGTTTTCAATCAAAAAGCAATAACACACACAATGTAAATACACGCACCATGACATCCAATAACTATCACTCCCCAGGAGTATGGTGGAACACAATCAAGGGAACAAACTCCTAAGAACAAAGAGCTTACCTTCTCTGATTCCAGCACCGTCCTTTCCAACCTCGTGTTCACGACCACCAATATCTTCTTTATCATGCCCTACAACAGGCAAGAGAGATATCAAGAACAACCCTCAACCGTTTCATGAAAAGAACCCAATTCTTTTCCAGATCTCAACCATACACAACCAACCAATGACTTGTAAACCCCACAAAGATCTATCCGGGCATAACAAAATACCCAAAACCCAGAAAAGTAAACTCTCAATGTTGAACATTCATCACAACAACTTCTTAAGCATATTTTTCCAAAGAATCATCACCCAAAACCAAACCTAACTCATATGGGTCATTTTTCCTCTGAAAACCAAACTCCAAAGAAATGGTAAAATTCACGTGTCTTACCTTAAAAACGTCAAGGAAGGCTAGAAAATAGCTTCTCCAAGCTTGGATGTCCTTAAAGCGCCTTCTAACTCTTAAAGGTTGAAACTTTGCACTTTCTTTAAAGAAATGATCTCCTCGCTTGATGGTTTTTACAACTAACAAAGGGTGGAAACTAGTTTATAAGGTTATTCTCTTCAATCCTCATGTTGGATGTGAAGGTGTTTAGGTCAAGAAATGGTTATCTAATAAGCTTTTCTCACTCTAAAAATGGAGGAAAATATGGAATAAGGGAGAGAAGGTGTTTTAGCAATGACGGTGGAAATAAGGTTACTACTAAAATATCTCACTTGTGCATATCTTATATAGCCTGTAAATCAACATGAGTCCTAAAAAAACATGAGAGTCTTCCCACGTCAAAACAACCAACAGGGAGTCAACACGTGTCACTTGTGTAAAGTGAACATGTAGGGCCAACACGTGTAAAAAGACCAAGTCTAATGTTCCCTCCTCCTCTAACCTCATCCGACCTATCCAACCTATTCCGACCTCATCTGACCTAATCCGAGTTACTACCTTGGTACTTCACAAATCCAAGGTTCCTCCCAACCTCATTCGGGTTCCTAATCTGACAACCTTATAAAAAGGGGTTACTAGCTCTTCCGGTCTCCCTACCTGGTAGCTCTTACAAGTCAACTAAATTGGAGCTCCTCCGAGCTCAACCGAGATCATTACCTGGTTGTTCATTCAAACTCATCCGAAATCATAACTCGGACTTCGAATAGAAGAAGAAAATGAGCTCAGCCGAGATAGCTACCCGGTTGCTCTTCCCTTCCTTGTCTGATTTGCTTCTATACCGCACGATCCCGGATTTGAAAAGGTGCTATCTACACCCCCTTCATATCTGAGTTCCAATATACACCCCCCTAAAGTGACAACTCGGTCATACGAACCTGAATAAACACAGGGTTATTATATCCTTCAAAGAATGTTGACCTCAAAATTATATCCATACCTGCCAAATAACTCGGGGTATGGCTCCATAAGTTCCTGCTCCCGCTCCTATGTTGCTTCTTCCGGGGTCTTCCCTTCCCATAATACCTTGACTATGGGGATAGTCTTACTCTGAATCTTCTTTTCCATCCTGTCAAGAATCTGGGATGGTCGGGTAGGACAAGTCAGATATTCCTTAATCTGAACAGAGTCAGGTTCTACCACATGCGAAGGATCGGGCATGTATTTCCTCAACTGAGATACGTGAAAGATATCATGCAGCCCAGACAATTGGGGAGGCAAAGCTAACCTATAAGCCACTGGTCCTATTCTTTGAAGAATTTCATAAGGACTGATGAATCTAGG
Organism: Glycine latifolia; assembly: GCA_013407115.1. Lineage (NCBI taxonomy): Eukaryota > Viridiplantae > Streptophyta > Magnoliopsida > Fabales > Fabaceae > Glycine > Glycine latifolia. Next base: position 15,775,142 of record CM023948.1, on the reverse strand, counting down.
GCTCAGCTTCCTCACACCCAATGCCCGTCTAACCCCCGTGACTGGAGATAACCTCAAAAATACATGATCGCCCTCATCAAACTGCAATGGGCGATGTTTTCTATCGTAGTAACTCTTCTGCCGGTTCTGAGCCCGCAACAACTTGTCTCTGATCATGCGAATCTGCTCAGACGTATTCCGAACCATCTCGGGTCCAAGAAGTTGTCTCTTTCCCACTTAAGTCCAGCAAGTAGGAGTCTGACACCTTCGACCATACAACGCTTCATAGGGTGCCAAACTCAAACTAGCATGGAAGTTGTTGTTATACGAGAACTCCACTAGAGGTAGGTATTTATCCCAGCCCATTCCCTGCTCCAGAGCACAAGCTCTTAGCATGTCCTATAGTGTTTGGATAGTTCTCTCGGTCTGCCCGTTTGTTTGTGGATGATAAGTTATGCTGAGTCGCAACTGGGTCTCAAAAGCCTCTTGAAGAGCACCCCAAAATCTTGAAGTGAACTTCGGATCTCTATAACTGTCAATGACACCATGAAGTCAAACAATCTCTTTAATGTATAACTGATCCAACCTTTCCGCAATGTAGTCAGTCCGAACAGGTAAGAAATGAGCCGACTTGGTCAGTCTATCAACAACCATGATGGAGTGCCTTTAGTTAAATATTTTTCTATCATTCTTATCTTATTTGACTTCTCTTGGACTTTTATTTTCCCATTCCAATTCAGTTTTTGTATTAGGCAAGTTAGTGGGCTTAATTGCTAATTGTTGCGTATTTTCGGATTTTATGCTCACTTGATGTATCTGCCTTGTACAGGACCTACAAAGCTCTACGGAACTCCGAATCAAGCATTCTTGTAGTCCTTGGAAAGATAACAAAAAGATATACGAGTTTACAAGAAATAAGCCGAGGCCAATTCTGCCATTTGGAGGGTCATTTTTGGCTTTGAAGTCAGAACCACTGTACTTGTATTTTGGGCTGCGAGTTGGACTTTTATTGGTGTAAATAACATAAATAATTAGAATAGATGGGTTGTTCATGGCCCATTCTTTTTTTCAGACTTAGTCACTATATATTAGGAACATTAGGAGGAATTAATACTTTATATTTCATTTTGCAAAAAAACAGTTTTACATTTCTCTTTTTAAGTTTTTAGAATCAAAACTCTTTCTCTTATTTTCTCTCAACTATTCTTCCTTGTTCTTCATTTTCATTTTCCCTTCTTCCATTTTCGTGCACTTATTTCATGGGGCTTTCATTGATGATGATCATGGAAGGCTAAATAATCAATCAATCCAAGGATCCAACCCAAGCAAGAGAAGAATTTGAGTTCTGGTTTGGTATTTCGAATTCTATGCGAATGTTCACTTTCTTCTTCAATTGCTATTCTGTTTTCATGATTATGAATGCGTTTAGGATTGAAAGTGGATTAGGTTATGGATTCATTTCCTAATTTTGAATATAAATCATAGATTAATTGGATGATATTTCAATTAGGGTTGTGGTTTCAATTAATTTAGGGGTTAATTCGATTGAACTGCTTCTAATGAAATTGAATGAACTTTCACAATAGGATAAATTTCTGAGAACGATGATGATTCGAAAAGCTTGGTTTGGTGAATTGGATTGATGCTCTTTAATCTGTTTTACATTACTTGTTATCAATTCTATTAGTTTCTGCATTGATCTTTAATCGTAGTTTGTGTTTTTGCAATTTTTACTTCGCGCCTACAAACTGTTCGACAAAAATCCCCTTTACTGTTAGTAGTGAATTGAAGATAGAACCATATTGATAGTGTCTTTGAGTTGACCTAGGTTAATCCTGTGCTACAAAATTAGCGTAGTTTAATTGTTTTGAAGAGACACGACAAACGCTTATCAAACAACCTAAATGGAATCATATTCGGGTTGGGTTCTCGGCAATCCAACCACAAAATCCATGGAAATACTATCCCATTTCCATTCTGGAATTTGCAAAGGTTGCAATAGGCCTGACGGTCTTTGATGCTCAATCTTGACCTACTGGCATACCAAACAATTCGTAACATTCTCGGCTATATCTCTCTTCATCATAGGCCGCCAAAAAATTTTCTTCAAATCCTGATACATCTTAGTGGATCCCGGATGAATGCTAAATCGGCCTTTATGAGCCTCAGACAGCACCGCATCCACTAACTCGCCCTTAGGCACAACAATCCTACCTCTATATAACACCAAACCCAAGTTGTCCAGGTTCTCCCAAGACACGTCCTTCTGCATGGACAAGGACTTCACATCTTCATCCCGGTTCTGGGCATCCTGGATTCTCATGATCAACCCATTATCCACCTTGGTCTTTCTCAACTCAAGACCTCTCACCCTCAAGAATGGTCAGGTGCATATCCCGAAAATCCTCTATCAACTTGCACTCCTCAATCATCATGTAAGTTATGCTTATGTGCTTCCTGCTCAGAGCATCTGCCACCACATTGGCCTTTCCAAGATGATACCTCAGCTCAAAATCATAATCCTTGATAAACTCCATCCATCTCCTTTGTCTCATATTTAATACTTTCTGATCAAATAAATATTTGAGACTTTTGTGGTCACTGAACACTACAAACTTGGCACAACACAGGTAGTGCCTCCAAATCTTTAAAGCGAAGACCACGGTTGCCAGCTCCAAATCATGCGTAGGATAATTCTCCTCATTTGGCTTTAGCTGTCGAGAAGCATAAGCAACTAGTCTCCTCTCTTGCATCAAAACACATCCCAAACCCTGCTTGGAAGCATCACAATAAACTTCAAAATTTCCCTCAGGGTCAGGAAGAACCAACACCGGAGCTGTGGTCAAACTCTCTTTTAACTTCAGGAAACATTCCTCGCATTCAAGAGTCCATGCGAATGGAGTACCCTTCTTAGTATGATGGACTCCTAAATTGAATCAAGTCCTGTTTGCCCTGATCTTCCTTGCAATGGAAGTCAATCTTCAATTCAACTTCAAAACAGAGCATGCAACTGTTTCTTGAATGGGGCTGTTTATGTTTTCCTAATTTCAGAAGTGGATTATGGAAGAAGAATAGAAGTGGATTTGGATTGACACCATGGAATAGGAATTCCAATAAGTCTTGCAAGAATCACCACAATAGCTCAGAAGCCATTGATAAGAAACAAGAAGTTCTTCACTAAGAACAAGGGAGAATATCTCTCAACCTTCACACACAAAATGCAGTCTAATTTCATTCAATCCAAAATTTCTTACAATCTGTTATGATGTGGCTTATATAGGCCACGAATTACAAGCTAAATGAAATGAAAATGCGCTCTAAATGAAGTCCAAATGTAGCTTACAAGACAAGCTTTTCAAAAATATCCTTGGACTTTCAAAATTAGCGCTTCTGCAGAATCAACGGGTTTAATCGATTATTTCATCCATATAATTGATTATTTAACCTAAATAATCGATTACTTGGTTTGGTAATTGATTATTTTGCTCTGATCCTTCCTGGAAACTGATATATGAGCAACATAATCGATTAATTCGATATGTAATCGATTAAAACAGAGCTATTTACACTTTTCTGGTTGATTTAATTGATTACAGACATGTCGTAATCGATTAAAACAGACAGACTTTGTGAAACAGACAACATTTGCTTGTGTAATCGATTACAGACATGTCGTAATTGATTAAAATAGACAGCACTTTGTTTATTACCACAGACAACACTTTTTTTGATGTATTTGCATTGAATTTTGTGGACTTCTTCATGCTTTTCCAAGAGATACAAGTTAGATTGGATATGTTCTTGGAGTGCTTGAGTCCTAGCCCTTGTCATTGGTCTTTTAATCACCAAAGGAAGTGTTTCAATATGGACTTCAAGATCTTTCTTCACTTGCTTTGGTTTTAGGATGCCATCATAGTAAGCTAGGTTAAGGGCAACACCATCTGTGAAAACCCTTGAATAAACCTTCGGTAGTACCCAGCCAATCCAAGAAAACTTTGGATCTCGGACACATTCCTAGGCTTTTCCCAATCCATCACGGCCTCTATCTTACTAGGATCAACTGTTATCCTGGCTGCCGAGATCACATGACCAAGAAACTTCACCTCGGTCAGCCAAAATTCACACTTTGACAACTTGGCATATAGTTGGTCATTCCTCAAAATCTGAAGAACAACCCGAAGATGCTCGGCATGCTCCTACTTACTCTTAGAATAAATCAGTATGTCATCAATAAACACCACCATAAACTGATCTAAGTAAGGTCTGAAAACCCAGTTTATATAATCCATGAACACGGCCGAAGCATTCGTGAGACCAAACTGGATCACCTAATATTCATAATGACCATACCGAAACCAGAATGCAGTCTTAGGTATGTCCTCATGCTTAATCCGGATTTGATGATACCCGAATCACAAATCAATCTTAGAAAATACACAAGCTCCCTTCAGCTGATCCAACAAATCATCAATTTGAGGCAAGGGATATTTGTTCTATATTGTTACCTTATTCAATTGCCTATAATCCACACATAGCCTCATACTCCCATCCTTCTTCTTAACAAAAAGAACCGGTGCTCCCCATGGCGACACATTAGGTTGGATAAATTCTTTGGACAACAAGTCCTTAAGCTGGGCCTTCAACTCCTTTAGCTCCAAAGGAGCCATACGATAAGGAGTTACAGAGATGGGTCCTACACCCGTGATCAAATCAATGGAGAAATCAATTCCCCTCTCGAGTGGAGGCTGTGTGATTTCCTCAAGAAACACATCCATGAACTCATTCACGACCGGGATCTCTGTCAAACCCCATTCTGGCCTCTCTTTTGCTGCACTCAGTAAGAGATAGCCCCGGGCTCCTCTCTTTATCTCCTTGCGAACTTGCAAGGTTGTGGCAAGCGAAGTGGAACTCGACCTGATTCCAATCGAAGATACCACTATCTTCTTATTGCAACAGTCCAACATGACGCCATACTTGGCCAATCAATCCATGCCCAAGATAATCTCAAGATTAGGCATCATAAGACAATACAGATCAATATTGTATTCCCGGCCCTCAAAACTAAACCGTACATCCCGGCAGTAAGTATCAACCCGACACTACTCTTTAGAAGCAGTGGTAACTACCATAGGAGGTGAAGGCTACCGGGTTAGTGCTATCATTTCCCCTTCTTTAGAGTTACCGGGCTCATTTCTTCTCTTTAGAGATGCTGAGCTCATTTCCCAAGAGCAACCAGGTTCCTTACTCGGGCTAGTTCCTTCTCTTCAGAGATGTTGAACTCGTTTCCCTTCTTTAGAGTTACCAGGTTCCTTTCCCGGGCTCGTTTCTTCTCTTTAGAGATGTTGAGCTCATTCCCCCTTCTTTAGAGTTACCGGGCTCGTTTTTTTTCTTTAGAGATGTTGAGCTCATTTCCCAAGAGCGATCAGGTTCCTTACTCGAGCTTGTTTCTTCTCTCTAGAGATGTTGAACTCGTCTCCCTTCCTTAGAGTGATCAGGTTCCTTACCCGGGCTTGTTTATTCTCTTTAGAGCTATAGAGCTTGTTTCTTTCTTTAGAGTTGCCGGGCTAGTGTTGCCTGGCTAGTGAACCATCTCGGCTCACTAGTTTACATTGTGTCTACGATTGATGTGTAAGTAATGATTGTATATGATAATGTTGGAATAGTGAAGGTTGGTATATGAGGTGATAGTATTGATGATGTTGTGGTTGTGTGCTATGCATATACCGGATGGTGCAATCATCGGTTGGTTACCCTTGTGAGGAAGGATTTGTTCCTAGCCACGGTAATTGCATGCCCATGTTAGGGTGGTATGTATGTACATGGGGGGTGCATGGCGGGTCACCCTTGCGAGGAAGGATTTGTTCCTGGTCGGGTCATGCATTGATGATGCCCATGTGACATACTTCATTTGTTTTATGGAAATAGGATGATTGGCTTTAGAGTATGAAGGTACTGGGGGCACATCTGTTTGGAACTCTTTTACTGAGACCCATGGCTGATCACCAGTGGGGGGAGCGACCTGTGCATGACAGAGTGACCCTGACATCCTGCTGCATCATCTCCCTGTGTTGGACTATTTCTGGGATGGTACCACATGACATGCTGAGAGATGAGTCAGGAGCATACATCATTCTAAGCATTATAGGTCGACTGTGGAATGTATTTGGATGACTGTCGTTGTTGTTGTGTGATGAAAGGATTGGGTGTTGTGGTGATATTGTGATGTTGGATTGCCTTCTCTAACTACTGTTATCTATTACTTGTTGTTTTTACATGATAAACTCACATTTGCTTTGTTTGTATCATGTGAATTGGTACCTATAATGATCACGAACCTTCGTTCATGTGAGCAGATGAACAACACTAGGTGACTTGGAGGAAGATCTCTTTTTGGTTGGAGCCGTCGAGCCGTCATGATGACGATGGATCAGACTTCGGATAAGAGTTGTGTTTTGATAGTCAACTCTTCTGTAGATTAGTATTTTGTTTTCTTTTGAAGAACTTGTACATTCAGATGTGGATATTTGAAAATACAACTAAATTATGTTTTGTATGTGAATGAATTGCGATGTTTAAATGTACCTTTATCTATGTATTTGCTTCATGGTGATGATTATTCATTCGCGAAAAATAAACTTACTACTATTTTCATAATCAAACATAAGGGATTTTCATTAAAATCTATTATTAGAGTAATTAAGAGTTAGTGATACAGTAGCGATGAGGTGGGTCATTATACTGACCAAGGTTTAGACGTTGGTGATAGGGTTGCACCTGAGGAGGGAAGCATTGATGCTGAGGCTGAGGGATTTCCTGGGGGGCCCATGACACTTCAATGTTGTCACTTGATGCTGATCATGTCACATCAAAAGTTTGGACAGGAGAGGTACGATTGTATTTAATATAATTCTATTTTACAATTATATTTGGCATTTATATATAGCTAGCTAACTAACAAATATTACAGGAATGCCCTGAGATGAAGTTGGCATCTCATGGTAGAAAGTTCCATAAATTTAGTAGGCCTACACCTCAGATTGAAGGGTTGGTGGCCGGTACGGGGTTAAGCCCACTTATTACTTGTTCGCTAGAAATAGGTGATAAGGGTTTAATATCAGCCTTTGTAGAGAGATGGCATAAGGAAACCAGTAATTTCCATTTACCGATCGGAGAGATGACGATCACGCTAGATGACGTCACATCATTGTTGCATCTACCGATCATGGGTGCCTTCCAGACATATGATGTATTGGATGTAATGGAGGTTGTTGAATTACTAGTCAAGTTGCTTAAGGTGACTCCTGAAGAGGCTGAAGAAAAGATGAAACAATGCCATGGAACATATGTTCGTCTGTCTTGGCTACAAGACTTGTATGGTGTGAAGTGCGAGCAAATGGAGTGGACAGTGGCAGCCAGAGCATATTTGCTCCATTTGGTAGGTTGCACTATCTTCGCTAACAAGAGTGCCACACATATCGGTGTGGTATTCTTGGAGGCATTTCGGGATCTACATGAGTTCAGTGGATTTAGTTGGGGAGCGGCTGCCCTCTAACACATGTACGATAACTTAAACTATGCCTGTCAGCACCACAGTAAACATGTTGCTGGGTACATTAGTCTCCTGCAGGTACTTTTGATTACATGAACTAGTTTATTTCTGCTTATTTATTAGTGTTTGGGTTTTACATAAGTGACTTATTTGTGTTAACTCGTATGGTGAATATAGTGTTGGATATACGAGCATTTTCCTACAGTTGCCAACATGATTGTAGATGAGGACTACAAAGAGAGGCAACCACAGGCATGTAGGTGGAGGCCAGGAAGGCATTACCGGTCGCGACCTATTGTAGGCGATTAGATAGGTTGACGACTGATAGTGTTTGTGGGACACTATACACTGATCATTGTGCATTTTGGGACTTTGAAGCCATTTCACTTTTCTCAGGTCATATCAGATGGGGCCCATACATTGTTAGATACCAATCTGAGAGGGTAGTTAGACAGTTTGGATTCGTACAATCTATACCTTGCTTTGTAAGCTGCCCCCCAGTCGAAAGAGGAGCCTGATGATAGGTGGCTTCAATTTTTGGAGCATTTTAAAGTCACTAGAGACACTGTTAGTTTCCTTGGTCAGTGTGATGCAAACTATATGGAGTGGCTTTAACAGATTTTGCACCTATTCATGACCCCACCACAGCCTAGGGAGTCAGGTAGGCGTCCTCCTGCCATGCATCATCATGTACCTGCTCCACCACAAGTTCCAGATGTTGCCGTACCTGATGATGTGCCTGATGACATGCCTCGACATGCAGTGGTAAAAGAAATCTATATTCATGTTAATGTCATTTTGTTTTCATTGTTAGGCCTAATGTGTTAAAATGTTTTTGATATACTTTTCAGGGCGTGTGTCAAAGGATTGCAGAGAGGTTGCAACACATGATAGATCTTCGTATGGGGACTGCTGGCACTGAAGCCTATGATATTACATATCACTGTATCAGATTAGCACGAGGTGTATATCAAGATAGAATCATTTACGTGCGGTCTAGATGATCGAGGCATGCAGGCCGGGGAAATGGTGTAGATGGAGTTTGAGGTGTTGTGTTTTTTTTTATCTTTGGTGCGATTATATATACCATTATGCTTGGTTGAGTTTAATTTGTATTTAACATTTCTAAGTTCAAATTTCTAATTAATTTTGCTTGAATATATCTAAATACAAAGTAAGTGAACAATATTGACATTCACATTAACGTCCTAAATCAACATAATCCGTTGGTAGCCTTGTCAATGTGGTATACTTCTGCATTGGACTTAAATAACTAGTAGGTCACTCTTTTACTTGAGAATGGCAATGCCTTGACCATAACAAAGCAGTTGAGGGCATAGGACATCCATCTCGCAATAAAACCTGAACAAAAAATGTCAATCAAGTTATTATTAATTACATGTTTTGTACTGTTGTTGCGTGATTACGGCAAGTGCACCGATCGTTAACAAGTAATAAA
>CM023948.1:15718336-15761155 GCA_013407115.1 Glycine latifolia | reverse complement strand
TTATCCTAAAATTATACTAAAAACTAGATGTGTTTGCAACACATCAACTGTATTAAAGGAAAAACATGTTTATAGTATGTTATACCTTAACAAAATGATTTCCATACACATGACCAATACAAATGACGTGTACAACAAGATCTCTAGGCGCTTGGCTTCTAAGTGGCAAAACGTCATACTTTGTTGCTTAGAAACACAAACAAGAATGAGGTTATAACGTGAAGCAATGACATAACCCATGTCAGTAATATTCATCCATTTATCCTGTGTTACCTGCATTTTAACAATGTATAAGTATAATTATACACAAAATTATCATATACTTATCAAAACCAGACATAAAACCTTTACCTTTGACAATCTGTCAACAAGGAGTGACCTTTTTAACTCCTCAAATCTTTGTAACCCACCAAACAAGACAATATACTCTTCAGACCATTTTGCAAGTTCCTTGAGCAAATGATTGTGTACCACAGCCCAGGCATCTTCACCAAAACCAAGTAAACCCGCAATAACACGATAGCCACAGTTACCATCAACTTTAACATAACATACACCAATAATGTAATTCCTCATGCATGACAGAAATTGATCCAACATTGGAATATTACCCATTGGTAAAGGTCCTGAAGATGTTGATGTAGACTATTATCGAGATGAGCAACTATCATGCTAAGAATGTAACGAGTCCACGTACTCAAAGTACGATGGATCTCGCTTGGTTGATCTTTGGTGTTTGGTAATGTTTTTCTTTTAAGCCCCTTTTGTCTTAACCTTTTCAGGAGGAGGGCACATGGATGTTCTATCAGGATATGTTATTTCTTTGAGTTTAATCTTTAGAGTAACTTTGCCACACATGTCAAGACTTTCGAATCGCTTCGATATTGCTTCCATCTCTTCTATTATGGTGACTTCGCACTCATCAACACCTTGGTCTGAGAAATGCAACCTCCTCCAAAACATGTGTACGGCATCCAGTGGTATGCTGCCAAGATTATACTTGGCTAGCTCACATGCACAAGACAAACCATGCGTGCTTCTCAACACACATCCATAATGAGAACTATCAACACCTGCATAATGAACTTGCTCAAACTCCGTAGCAATTTCATTTAATGTATACCTAGAAACCATGCTGACGAGTCTTTTGTACAAGATAACTTTAAACACATGTCCAATGACATGCGTGCTTGTCTCAAAAGAAGCCTTAATTTCACTGTGTTCAATGTGATCATGTTGTTCATGGCATCCCAAATATTACACAGATCTCCAAGGCTATCCTACAGTAGCCGCTTTAAGGTCCAATGAGCAGATTCAACCCTGAAATTAAAGGTTAAAACAATTAATTTGAAAAACGTTAAAATTATTGAAATCATAATGTCTTCAATGTATTGCAAAGGATTTACCTGTTTGTAGTAGTGTTTCCAAAATGCATGACTTTGTTAGTCCATGCCGTCACAAATCTTTGTTTGTGGGGAATTAACCACTTGTCTTTCACATATCGAACAAATATTGGCCATAGTGCGCCAGCACATTCAAACTTCATAAGACAATCATCATATACTTTTTCAGAAACACAATCTACAAGACTTCCCCATGCTTCCATCACATAGTCTCATGCATTCTTTTGTCCCACAAGCGTTTTACATTTTGCCTTCACATTCTTGTCAATGTGGAACCGACACAACAAGTTGGTTGTGTCAGGGAAAACATCTTTAATTGCATTCATCAATGTTGTATCTCTGTCTATGACAATGACTTTAGGGAAAAATATCACTCTTTAGAAAAAGGCCTCTAAATCGTTCAAGAGCCCAGACAAGATTGTTTATACACCTTCCAAATACGCAAAAGCAACTGAAAATGTCATCCCAGTAGGTGTCACACCAACAATATCAAGCAAAGGGGGTCTATACCTATTCGTTTTGTATGTACTGTCAATGAGGAATACCAAATTACATGAATTTATCAATTTCACTGCATCCGGATGTGCCCAGAAGATGTCTTGTACAACATTTTCATCATTCACTCTATGCCAATGGATATATGCATCGCCTTGAAGAAGCTTCATTAATTATTGCATTTCAGTATTGTTGCCTCTTATAGAAGTATGATACGCATATCTTGCATTGTAGACTTGTTTCATTGTTGTATAACTTTCGGGATTGCGATCTTTTAAAGTCAGAAGAATATTCTTTGGTTTAACCCTTGACTTTGTCATTTCAGCAACAATAACCTTCTCTTCCTCAATTAAATGACCAGCATATGGATGTCCGATCAATGACTTAGCCAAACGATGGTTATGTAACCCACAGATTAACTTCACCATCCAGCCTTCACCTCATACGATGGGTTTCCCTCGCACCTTAAAAGGACAACCACACTTTCTAGTGCTAGTGGTTGTCCATACTAAATCTTTGTTGAATGCTCTATAATTTCCACTCCTTTCACAACTTATCAAAATAAATGAGGTCCTTCCCTTCTTACCAGTTGATGTGTCATACCTCATTATCACAACTACAAAATAAATCTCATATGCAACACTACGAGCCCATTGCAATACCTCCTCGCGAGAATTAAACGCCTAGAAAAATTCAGAATACATTTTTAATCTTCTGAAAGAATTCATTTACTGGCTTTCAGGAAATACTATATCATATAAATACCTTTGAAGTATTGAAGGCATCAGAACAATCAATTGGAGACTTGTTATTTTCAAACGCAAATGATTCACCTCCGTTGTCTTTAGTCATATTAATTTCTTCAGACATAATACTATCATGCATCCAGTAATCGTTGTCCATCTTAACAAAAAAATTCAAAATAAATTATCATTAACAAACTATACACATAAAAATCATATCACAAAAATGACACTATTATTTTAATTCAGATTCAATACATTACTTAACAGGACAAATACAAAATCAATAACAAAAAATACACATCGCACAAATACATTAATTAATAAAACATTTAAAAAAACAAAAAAAATCAAAAAAATAATTTTTTAAAAAAAATAGCCATATGGATTGCCAATTCGTATGAGTATTGCTTTGCTACAGTAACGATGATGCAAAATGTACCTCCGACGACGACGACGGCCAACCAAACCTCCACGAATGCTAACCACGACCTCCACCACCAAAACAACAGTGCAAGAACCAGCTAAACAAAAAACCAAGCAAGAAGCAACAAGCAGGAAGCGCCTCGGAAGAACAACGAAGAAACACCAACCTTCACAAGCCAACCTAGCTAGTTTGTGTTAAGAAGAAAGAGAAAAGGAACAAGGGCAATATTGGCATTTCAGCAAAAGTGTTGGGTGTATTAGAAGTGTTCTGGGTGTAGGAAGCAGAACCTATCTTCTCAACCATTCATAGGGCCAACATCTTATGTGCCTAGCCCAAATATCAAGTCTAAATGGTGAGATTTTCTTCCTACACCATTCATTTTTTTTAATTCCAAGTTTAACCTTTTACCTCTTCTTCCTTCCATTTCTTAATTTTTTTTCCTTTTCATTTCTTCTTCCTTTTTTCTCACCTCCACCTTTTGTTCTTATTCGCAGACCTCCTTCTTGCTGCATTGTCTTTGGCTTTGTTGTCGTCATCGTGGTGGGTATTGCGGTGGCAATGGAGGTAAGTTTTTTTCTTTTTTGAAACACATCCGTATGAACCATACAAATTGGTAATCCATATGGTTCATACGAATTGTCAATTTGTATATTTCATACGGATTACTAACTCGTATTTTTCATTTACTTAAGAACTCTTAATTTTTTGCAATCAAATTAATTATTATATATATTAAATTGAATCAATGCAATTTAAATAGATATAAAGGAGACTATTTTTATAGATTTTTCATAAAATTTGTATACTTAAAAAAATAGAATTTTGTTGATTCTTTTTTATCTAAGGTATATATTAGTGAATTAGTATCAATGCCTTAAATTTTGCAAATATAATTATTATCCATATGGATTGAATTTAATTTGTTTTCATTAGTTTGTCATTGATTTTTTTAATGCTTTGTTAAGATGGACGAAGATGAGTGGATGTATGAGAGCATTATATCTGAATAAATTAATATGAGTGAAGACAAGGGAGAGGAACCTGCTATGTTTAAAAATATTGATTGTTCTGTTGATATTTCTGATGCGTTCAATACTTCTGAGATATTGATATGATTTTTTATTTGGTTAAAGTAAGTAAATGAATAATCTACGTGAATTATTCTTTCATTCTTTCTTGTAAAGCTTTCTTTAAATTCTTGTAAAGATACAAAGCTCTCAAAACACCTTGTATACCTTGAGAGAAAAGACTAAAAGTGTTGAGTGATATATCTGTCTGTAAGATGATTATATATTTTAGTTAGTGTGCAAACTTCTTACAAATATTGCTGATTTATTTAGAGCTAGCAGTGGCTTGGTAGAACAAAGAATATTGAGTTTAAGTCAAGCTTGGGGTATAGTTTGCAAGTGTAAGAGCCAGAAGTGGTAATAAACAATACTTGTAACTTTGACAAGTTAGTGGAACCTTAGTGGTTGCCAAGAACTGGACGTAGTCTCGGGTTTGAGACTAACTCGTATAATTCTTTGTGTGCTTCTCTCTTTTGCTTTAACTAACAAAGGGTTTGAATTTATATTTACATTTCATATCTTGTTTTGTTTTACAAAGAAAATTGTTTTTACCATCGTCTGACATAGTATGATCTCTAAGTGATTTATGGTCCATTTACATTAGAAGATAAACTTGCTATCAGTCTTAGAAAAAGCTTCAATTTTCTTAAAACACAATTAAACCCCTTTCTTGGGTTATTTGCTTCTACAAAAACATTTTTTTTCATGAATCCTTATAAATCTCTTGGACTTGATGGATTTCAGCCTATCCTTTTTCGTATTTATTAAGACTTGGTTCAGGATAAGGTTTGGAGTTTGGTTGCTTCTGCATTTTATACAGGGATATTTAATCTTGCTCTTGCCGAGACTCTGATTCTTCCTTTCCCTAAGGTTGACTTCCTTTCTAATATGAAAGAGTTTCGACCTATTAGTCTTTGTAATGTGTTGTTCAATGTCATTTCTAAGGTTTTGGTGAACAGAACAAGGCCTTATCTTGATAAGCTCATTGGATCCCTTCAAATTAGCTTTATTCCCAATAAAGGATATATAGAGAATGATCCCATTGCTCGAGAGATTGTTCATTTGATGCATAAGAAGAAAAAAGGGAAAAAAAGGGAAGAAAGGTTTTAGTCTCTTTAAAATTGACTTTGAGAAAACTTACAATATAGTTAATTGCGATTGTCTTTGTTATACTCTTCATGAATTTGGCTTTCCTCCTTCAATTATCACTCTCATAATGAATTGTACTACCATTTCGTCTTTGACCTTGAAGTGGAATAATGAGAAATTAGACATCTTTGCTCCCAACAGAGCTTCATCAAGGGGATCTTATGCCTCCCTATCTCTTTGTTTTGTATGAAGTTAAGTGGGAGCCTATTAAAGCTTCTAAAGATGGTCCATTGATATCTTATATTTTCTTTGTGAATGATTGCCTTCATTTTGCTCAAGACAAATCTAATCAAGTTCATCTTATCAAAGAGGTGTTAGGCGCCTTCTGTTTGGCTTCTGGTCTTAAGGTAAATATTCAAAAGTCCAAGTTTAATGTTTCATCCAACATTCATAAGGTGAAAATCGATAAATTCCACTCCATTATTATCATTCCTTATACTTGTAACCTTAGAAAATATTTAGGGTTTCCCTTGCTAAATCAGTTCTTACATCTTTGCCCATTTAGAATATGCAAAACCTTTGGCTTCCCCAGGGCATTTGCAGTAATATTGATAAAATGGTTAGATGTTTTTATTTGGAATAAACCTTCATCTCATTGGGTGAGCAGGGATAAAGTAACACAATCTAAAATAGATGGTGGTCTTCATATTTGAGCACCGAGAAAGGCTAACGTAGCTCTTTTTGGTAAACATGTTTGGGATTTGATTCATAACCAAGACAAGTTGTGAGTCTAACTCCTTTCTTCTAAGTATTTAAAAGAGTCATTTATTGTTATGGTGGATTATGAGCCTGGGGCATCCTACACTTGGCAGTCCATTATGAAAGTTGTTCATCATCTTAAGTTGAGGCTTAAATATTGTATTGGAGAGGGAAATGTCTCTTTATGGTATGACTCTTGGTTAATGATGCACCTCTTTGTTCTCTTGTTGACTATGTTAATACTCAAGACTCTCATTTGTGTTGAATATATTTAATATATATTAATATGTTCACATACAAGCCCAATAGGTTATTGTATGGTTATATGGACCCATATAGGCTGGAACCCAATAGCTTACTATATTACTAGGTTTTTCCCTAAGCTGGAGGTAACACTATTGAGCATTCCACATCTGATGCCTCTTGGTGTAATACTTCAAGCACCCAACACTAAACCTTTCTCTCTCTCAAACCTCTTACCTCCAACAATCTTGAAGTATTAGCTTCGTGTATCGGATTTGAGCGAGTAAGGTGTTGTTTCGAAGATCTCATCGAGAGGAACTCAAGGGTGTGATCACTTTCGTGTTTTGACAGAAGGATTGATCGGGATCTGAGTTTGAAAACTCTACAGCCACAAGATTTGAGTGCAGATCCTGGAAATTTCAGCCGATTTCACAAGTTGAAACCTTGTGGGTTTTGATCTACTCGTCTAGACGATCATTTTGAGTGGTCATTTGCATAAAATGGAGGTCAAATGAAGGAGATAAAGCCATTGAAAGTTTCTGCAGTTTTCCGATCACTTTTCCAGCTACTGGTTCGTGTTCTCCGGTGAACTCTTCAGTGACTGGTTCGTCTTCTTCAGTGAACTTTTCCGACAACTGGCGACTTTCCGGCGAATTTTCAGCAAATCTCCGACGACCTAAAATCATTGTTCCCAAGGTTTTTGGGCATTCTGGATCCGTTTTTGGGGTCAAATTTGACAAATTTCACCTCCACAGTGCTATTTTGAAAAGTTAGAAGGTTTGGCATTCTCTGAAGGATTTTAAGGTGCACTATTTCTAACTCTTTTACCTTGATTAAAATGAGAATACATAGCTCCTATGATATCATAAAGCTTAAACCTTTTGATAATTTCTTTGTTGATCTTGTGTTGAGTAAACTACCTGCTAAATAAATTCTTTTAAGACTGACATGCATAGACTAAAAGAATAGATGGGGCTGGATGAATTAAGAAGATATCATTTTCAAGATTAAAACATTTGTAGGAAGAGTTTGGAACAAGTAGGACAACAAAAGTCAGTTGTCAACTTAGTTTCAAATTCCTATGAATATCAAAAAAAGTCCAAGTCACCAAAAGGCGAATCCTATTCACAATTAGAGGCCAAAAAGACTGTCTTCAAGAAGAAGAAGAAGGGAAAGTGCCATAACTGTGGAAAGTGGGATCACTGGGCAGCAAAGTGTAAGCTACCAAATATGTTAAAGAATAACACACCACAAAATGAGGTTAATATAATTAGTGAATCTGATCCATAAGCTTTCATTGGAATGATGAATAATGGAAAGGCCAGTGTCTCTTCTGAGTGGTGGTTGGATAGTGGTGCTACATGTCATGTGACAAATGATGGGAATTTACTCACTGAAGTCATAGAAGTGAAAGACACCGTGGAAAATTGTAATGGTGGTGAGGCAGAGGTGACTCATGTTGGAACTACTAATTTGGTGCTTTCTCAGGTAAGTTACTAACTTTGAAACATGTTAAAGTACTACCTTTACTTAGAAAGAATTTAATATCTATGAGTTAATTTGATAAAGCTGGTATGGCTTTTTCAACTATGAATGGTAGAGTAACTTTATTTGTTAACTCATGTTACTTGGTTGTGCATTTATGCTTAATGACATGTATAGACTGAGTTTAGATATTGATAGCATAAACCATGTTAGTTCTACTTTGATTGATCCAAAATTATTATATAATAGACTCGGACATGTAAACTATAGGAAAATGCAACATTTATCTAAAACTCACAATATTTCATTAGATATTTCTATTCGATTTTGACAAATGTGAAGTGTGTACACAAACTAAGATCACTAGAAAACCTTTTAAGTTGGTTTCTAAAGACACAACACTTCTTGAGCTGATACATTCTGATCTTTGTGACTTTAAAAACTGTTACCAGAGGGGGTCGGAAGTACCTAATCACTTTCATGGATGATTTCTCTAGATATTGTCATGTTTATTTGTTGAAATCGAAAGATGAGACTTTTGAGAAATTTAAGATTTTTTAAATCTAGAGTTGAAAATCAACTTAATTTGAAAATTAAGAGGTTTAGGAGTGATAGAGGAGGAGAATATACAATGATTGGGTTCAAGGAATTTTGTGCTTTGGAGGGCATAATACTTGAAACTATTGCTCCTTATTCACCCCAATCAAATGGTGTTGTAGAGCGTAAGAATAGAAATTTAATTGAAATGCTAAATTCTATGTTACTTACAGCTAGCATGCCTTCCTCCTATTGGGGAGAAGCTGTTTTAACTGCTAATCGCATCTTAAACAGCTTGTCGCACTCTAAATTGTCTAAGACACCTTATGAGATATGACACAAACGTCCTTGTAGATATGATACCCTTAAAACTTGGGGTTGTGTTGCCTATGTAAGGATACAAGATCCTAAAAGGCCTAAGGTGGGACCTAGAACAACTACTGGTGTATATCTAGGTAGTGCAGAAGATAGTGCTGCAAATAGATTTTTGGATCTATCTACTAATACAGTGATAGAATCTAGATATGCAGAATTCTTTGAGTACAAGTTTGTTAACAATCTTGACTTGAAGGTTTTTGGATCTACAGATATGATTTCAGAATCTCCTGTAGAATCTATAAATTGTCCTTCTGACACTAATCTCACACAACTGGCTATTGAACCAATCCCAGTTAGAAAATCTATAATAGATAAAGTTTCTAAGAGTTTTGGTGAGGACTTTGTCACTTACCATATAGAGGGTGATCCATTCTCCTATCAAGAAGCAATGAGATCTAGGAATCCTTACTGTATGCAGAAGCCCTAGATGATGAAATGAGTTCTTTGCTACAAAATCACACTTGGCAACTAGTCAATTTGCCAAAAGGGGCTAAGGCTATAGGCTATAAGTGGGTATTAAAGAAGAAACTGAATAGTGACAGATCAATAGCTAGATATAAAACACGTTTAATAGCTAAAGGCTTTAAACAACAGAGTGGAATAGACCTTTTTGACGTTTATTCACCTGTATGTCATTTGTCAACTATAAGAATTCTTCTTGCTTTGACATCTATTGAACACTTTGTAGTGCATCAAATGGATGTAAAGACTGCTTTCTTAAGTGAAAAGTTAAATGAAGAAATGTACATGGAACAACTTGAAGGGTATGTCATGAAAGGCCTTGAGAAAAGTTTGTAAATTGAACAAATCTTTGTATGGTCTTAAACAAGCACATAAGATGTGACATCTTAAGTTTGACAAGGTGGTAAATAGCTATGAATTTCAATCCAATTATTAAGATAAATGCCTTTACTATTGTTCCAAGTCAAATAAGATAGTCATCATATGCTTGTATGTTGATGACATGTCAATTCTTGGCTCCGATCATGTGAAAATCATTTTAGCTAAAGAATTTGACATGAAGGATCTTGGTATAGCTAATACCATTCTTGGTATGAAAGTAAGCTTTGAAAGGTAAGTTATCTCCCTTAGCCAAAACTCATTATATTGAACAGCTACTTGAAAACACAATGAACACACTTCAAATAACCAAGAGCGGGGGTGAATTGGTTAAAACAGATATTTAAAATTTTCTCTAAAACAATTTGCGGATTTAAAATGTGGATCGTATCACTCAATCATCCTTAACCAAAATCACAATTTTTTTTTCAATCAAGATACACCTTGTACTGCATGTAATGTTAGAATTACTTCTTGTTGATTATAATTTGATCACCCAAATACAAGTAATGAAAGATATTCAGATTTAGAACACAAGACACAACAATTTATACTGGTTCATCTCACTAACATGGAGACTACATCCAGTGTCTTCTTACCAACACTAGGTCAGAGTTTTCACTAAATCAAAAGTATTCTTTTACAAGCAATTACAAGTGATTATCTTTATCAACCTTAGATAAAAAATTTGAATTCTAAAACACTATTAGAAAACAAATCACAAAGATCCTGAGAACCCTACTCACATCTTTATCCCTAGAGAACACTACTTTAGAAAGCTTGAAAGAATCTATTTGATACTCACAACAGAATTTGAAACTCAGAAATTCTAAAAGAAAGATTCAAGAGAGACACAACCTGTGATCCTTAATGGATGAACGAATGAATGAACGAAGTTACCAATCAATCTAGGTTGTATGAATGTCAATGCTCAAAATCAACTCTTTTGAAAAACTCTTTTTCTTTAACGCATCATATCTAAAAAAATTATTAATCTTTTGATCTCACACAAGATGTGTTTCACTCAGTAAATCAGTGTCTTGAACTTTTGAAAGCTTAGAAAAATTTGGATCACTCACAAACTAAAGAGTATTTCATATTCAAAAAGTGCAGACCCATAAAGCTTTAAATAGAAAACTGATTTAACAGAATGTAATCAATTAAAACGTTAGTGTAATCGGATTATTTTAACATAAGTAATCGATTAATACACAAGATAATCGATTAATGTGTTCTTGAGCTTTCTAGAAAATTTTCACGAACAAAATAATCGATTAATACATGATGTAATCGATTAAAGCAGTCATCAAGTATGTGAAAATAAGCTTTGGTAATCGATTACATAAGAATAGTAATCGATTAAAGCAATCAAGCTCAGATATGAAATAAGCCTTTGTAATCAATTACAGAAGAGTGTTAATCGATTAAAGCAGTCATGCATAATATGTAAAAAGCGCTTGGTAATCGATTACGCCTTGCTTGTAATCGATTAAAGTGTTCTTCATGGCTTTTCTAGAAATAAACACACGCATGGAATCGATTACATAATGCTTGTAATCGATTAAAGCAGTGCACAATCTGATTTTTCCAAAAACATAAGCCATGAATTTTTCTTTGCAAATGCAATGCAAGGATCACAAGGTAATGTACTTGAACCACTTAGACAAATTACAAATGCCTTCAAATTGATTAGGCATGTAAAAAGCTAAAACATCAAGTCAATTACTTCTGCCTTGTTTTGATCTTCTTGCAGCTCCCCCTATATCCAACACTACTTTCTACCTGGGGATACAATGAGTGTAAACTAAGTGAGACACCATATGATTATTACAAAGACTGAGTCCTAATGAAAGGACTAGTGTGGATCAGTTAAAGTACTCAAAACTGATAGGTAGTCTCATGTATGTTAAGAGTTGCACTAGACCTGACATAGCCTTTACAGTTGGCATGCTGAGTCGTTTCACTAGTAATCCTAGTAAAGAGCATTGGGATGCCCTCAGTAGGTTGATGAGATACCTTAAAGGTGCTAAAGATTATGCTCTATGTTATTTTGCTTATCCTCCAATTGTGGATGCATAGTCTGATGCCCCATGGTGTTCAGAAATAGAAATAGTAAATCCACTAGTGGATATGTATTTACTCTGGGTGGAGCTGATGTTACTTGGAAATCCAAAAGATAGACTTGTATTGCGTTGTCATCAATGGAATCAGAACTTTTTGCTTTAGCCTCAGTTGGTGAAGAGGCAGAGTGGATAAAGAATCTAATTATGGATATTCCTTTGACTAAACTAAAGATTAATTTTTTAAGTTTATTTTGTGATAATCAAGCAACAGTCCAAGTCATAAAGAATGCTCTCTTTAATTCAAAGAGAAGACATGTAAGATTTTGAGACATGCGTTGTTGAATTATCTGAGAGAACAATGAGTTATCACTTTGGTCAATGTGAGATCAAAGGATAACATGACTGATGCTCTCACAAAAGGTTTGCCTAAAGATCAATTATTCAAAACAGTGGGGGAAATGAGGTTAAAGACTATGTAGACAAGTCTTAATTATCATTTACTTACCTTTAATTGTGTTTTGAATTATCGAATCTTCTTTTGTTGGCCAAATGATAAGCACAATTTATATGTTTCATCGATGATCGTGGTTGCTAACTATTTTGAAAAGGGTGAGTTATCTCATTCCAAACTTGATGACATGATTTTAATCCAATTCAAAAGTTCTATCTAGGAAGCTTGTGTCATGCCAAACTTAATGATACAATCCTACCAGGTTGGCCTATCATTTTGGTTAAATGATCTCATTCCAAACTTGATGAGATGATTTTAATCCAATATCTGGGAAGCTTGTGTCATTCCAAACTTAAGGATACAATCCTACCAGGTTGGTCTATCCTTTGGGTTAAATGATCTCATTCCAAACTTGATGCTAGATTATTTGACTTTAAGGAATTAGTAACTGTGACATTCCAAATTGAAACATAGAAATAGTTGATTATATAAGAAGTCTATTGGTCTTGTTCTTAATTGAAACTTGACATTACAAGACTAGGTTATTGTAAGTAATGTGACTATTAGTCTTATTCTGTGAAACGAGACAATCGTTATTCTCTTACAAATAACCTTAGGTTGATGACTCTTTATAACTTAAACTATTTAGGCCTTGTTCATAATTTATGAAACTGGCTTGATGCTTATGAACATGATATTATGATGCTTTATGACATTGATATATGTTGTTCTTTGCCTGATGATATGATGCTAAGTTCTTTTAGTAGAACTAGACATTTTTAGTAGTTTATTCAAATGATTGAATTCATGATAATATGAAATTCATATTTGAAAATCTACAGGGGATGGTAGAGATGGAGGAGAGCTTAAGAAGTTGGATCCTTAGGAGGACAACCAACTTGATATATGAATATATCATTTAGAGTAGTAAGGAACCATTTAGAGTAGTAGGGAACTTGATAGTTCACTTGTTATTGCCCATTATGTTGGAGTCCATTTACTTGAGACTTACATTTTGTTATTTCTATTTTGTGAACATTGTGAGTATTATGCTTCTTTCTTATATTTGTAAGGCCTTAGACTATTTTGACTGGCCTACTTATACTTGATTGTTATGCATATGTTGGTTGTGAACTGATTTTGAGATTGATTTTAAATGTTGGGATTTGGATGAGTTTAGATTTAATCTAAAACTCTTGATATATATTATTATATTGATCTCAGAAGAGATTCATGAGAATGATGATTCACTTAGTTTGATTACAAATGTTGTCTGAGTTTAATATTTTATTATTGAAACTCTTTGACCAGTTCAAGTTGATTGTCTTGAACTGGATGTGGATGATTCAAGTTTGTTTGAACATTACACTGATTATCTTGTTGGATTGTGCTGTATGGTGAACATAAGAGGAGATTGTTGAATATATTTAATATATATTAATATGTTTACATACAAGTCTAATAGATTATTGTATGGTTATATAGACCCATATGGACTGGAACCCAATAACTTACTATATTACTAAGGTTTTCCCTAAGCTGGAGGTAACACTGTTGAATATTTCATATCTGATGTCTCTTTGTGTAATACTTCAAGCACCTAACACTAAACCCTTCTATCTTTCAAACCCCTTACCTCCAACAATTTATTGATAAAGGATGTTTATGAAAATGATGATTGGTGTTGGAATCACATTGTTATTGTTATCCCTCTATGATACAAGACTCCAAATGCAAAACATCTCTCTTTATCCCATGGAGGAAGATGTTATTATATGGAGACATAATTCATCTTGTATTTACATCTCTCAATCAACTTACAAGTGGCTCATTGAAGACTGTCCCACTCATTTTACTTGCAACATAATTTGACCTCTGATCTAGAAAGTTCGTATTCCTAAAAATATTAAGCGGTTTTTTTGGTTATTGGGTCATGTGACTCTCCCAACCAATAGTCTTGGTTTTAACCATGATATCTCTCTTGATTTTTCTTGTCACATGTATGGATTGGCTCGAGAAACTTTTTTTCATGATGTTCATGATTGTAGTAAAGCTAAAGATATTTGGCAACTCTTTAGTGATTTGCATAGCAATTTCTTCACGTTGAATGGCAATGAGTGGCTTCTCAGTTGTTACGTCTTATCATGTCCAACAATTTATTGTTTGTTGCTGGATCATTTGGCTTTCGAGGAATGCAAAAATTCAGGACGAGGTCTGACCCTCTTGGCTAGTTAGTTGTTAGCAAGGCCAAGAATGCCCATTCTATGAAAATGGTAAATTTGGAAAGAGAAAAAATAAAAAAAGGTAAATAAAATAAATATTCAGTTTCTATTAGTTGGAAGGATAAAAAAAACATTTCTCAAAATAAAGAAAACAAAACACTAACACTAACAGGCCGCGGCAGCCTAACTCGGACACTCCCTCCTCCCCAATGCTTTCTCTCTTCTCAGACCTTTACCCTCTTCCAAACAAACAAACATGCCTCTTCATCTGCAACCCTTCTTCAGGCACATCAAGCCCCCAAACCAAACCCCCTCCACCAACCTCATTCCCCCAAAACCCTTAAACCCTCTCCAAACACCCTCTTCTTTTCCTTCTTCACCCCCCATCGACCATCTATACATTTCACAGCTCCTCTCAAGACCCGATTGGGCCGTGCTTCTAAACCACGACCTCTCCTCAAAGACTCTACTCCTCAACCCTAGTTCCGCCGTAAGTATCTTCCAGAACCAACAAAACCCCTCCCACGCCATCAAGTTCCACTCCTGGCTCTCCCACGTCAACCCTACATTGGCAGCACACCACTCCGTGCACCGCGCCTTGCGGAACACGCTGCACCGAAAAGGCCCCGCGCTTCTCTCCGTCGAGTTGCTCCGGGAGCTTCGCAATTTAGGGTTTCGCGTCACGGAGGACCTGCTCTGCGCTTTGGTAGCAAGTTGGGGAAGGCTAGGTTTAGCAAATTACTCTGCTCACGTCTTCTGTCAGATCTCGTTCCTCGGTCTTTCCCCCACCACTAGGTTATACAATGCTCTCATTGATGCTTTAGTGAAATCAAATTCAATAGACCTTGCTTATTTGAAGTTCCAACAGATGGCGGCGGATAATTGTGTTGCCGATAGGTTTACGTACAACACACTCATTCACGGGGTTTGCAAGGTTGGGGTGGTCGATGAGGCGCTCCGGTTAGTTAGACAAATGAAGGATAAGGGACATTTTCCTAATGTGTTCACTTATACAATGCTGATTGACGGGTTCTGTATCGCGAGCAGGGTTGATGAGGCCTTTGGAGTTTTTGATACAATGAAGGAGAGTGGGGTTTATCCAAATGAAGCCACTGTAAGAGCATTGGTTCACGGGGTTTTTCGCTGCGTGGATCCTAGTAAGGCACTTGAGTTGTTGTTATCTGAGTTTTTAGATAGGGAGCAGGAGCATGAGCAGGAGCAGGAGCGCGTTCATTTTAAGTTAGCTTGCGATACTGTGTTGTATTGCCTTGCAAATAATTCTATGGCAAAGGAGATGGTTGTGTTTCTAAGGAGGGTTCTGGGAAGAGGAGGTTATTTCCCTGGTAATTCTGTTTTCAATGTCATAATGGCTTGTTTGGTTAAGGGAGGTGAGCTGAGAGAGACGTGTGACGTATTTGAAATTTTAAGAAAGCGAGGTTTGAAGGCAGGCATTGGTACTTATCTTGCGCTTATTGAAGTATTATACAAGAATGAATGGATAGAGGAGGGGGATCGAGTTTATGGTCAATTGATTAGTGATGGGCTAATTTCAAATGTCTTCTCATATAACATGATAATTAATTGCTTCTGCAGAGCCAAATTGATGGATAATGCGTCTGAGGCTTTCAGAGACATGCAGGTTAGAGGCTTTGTTCCCAATCTTGTTACTTTCAATACACTTATTAATGGCCATTGCAAGGATGGAGCAATAGATAAAGCACGGAAGCTTCTGGAGAGTCTTTTAGAAAATGGACTTAAACCTGATATCTTCACTTTTAGCTCTATAGTTGATGGACTCTGTCGAATAAAGAGGACCGAGGAAGCTCTTGAATGCTTTACTGAGATGATTGAGTGGGGCATCAATCCAAATGCCATCATTTACAATATCTTGATTCGATCTTTATGCACCATCGGGGATGTTGCAAGGTCAGTGAAACTTTTAAGAAGAATGCAAAAGGAAGGAATAAGCCCTGACACCTACTCCTATAATGCTTTGATTCAAATCTTCTGTAGGATGAATAAAGTTGAGAAAGCTAAAAAGCTTTTTGATTCAATGTCAAGAGCTGGCTTGAATCCAGACAATTACACTTACAGTGCTTTTATAGAGGCACTGTCTGAATCTGGGAGATTAGAGGAAGCCAATAAGATGTTTTACTCGATGGAGGCAAATGGTTGCTCTCCCGACTCATATATATGTAACCTAATTATTAAAATATTGATTCAACAGGACTATGTTGAAGAGGCTCAAAACATCATAGAAAGGTGCAGACATAAGGGAATATCTTTAAATTCTATTCCTAATTTGTAGACTAGTTTTCTGCTAATTTTTAGGATGCTGCTACATTATTGAGCTTTTGAAAGTGAAGATATCAATTCAGGGTACAGGTATGTTATATTATAAAGCTATGTTGATATTGAGATCTTGTTATATGGTGGGTCGCAGATTATTTACACACATGTATGCATGTAGTTTTTGACCATTTCAACACAAAAGTAAAGAATACAATAAGAAATTTACTTTCCTTATTATTTGGTCACTCTCCTTTCATCATCATCATCCTTAGTTGATGGTGGCAGCTTGGTTAACATGTTATACCATGCTTCCACTGTTGCTGTGGTTAACTTACAAATTGTGCTGTTTTTCTGGAATCAACAAACAATGCCCTTTTCCATCGTTGTCTCCATTAATGGAGTAATATCGATCGCTTTACAAGCACCGTGATTGAATTGTGGAGGCTGGGTCAGCCCATAACAGCCAGGATTCCATCTTTCATAGCTACCCATCCTGCGTATGGAAGAACATGAATTTGGTGTCAGTCTCATGACAGGACAACCCGAGATATCAAGTTTTGTGGCCATAGGCCCTTGGCAGTCTCTTATGATGTTAGTTGTTTTATTACTATTATTATGGGTGCATATCATACACATTTCCCTTAATCAATGAAACATACTATTTCTCTCGTCCTCCTTTTTCACTTTTCCCCATACTTTCAACTGGTCTCATACAACTTTCCCCATGATAGCAAACCATTGCAGCCCTATATGATCCCGAAAATCCACTAGGAAACCCTGAATGAATATTAAAGGAAAATAAAGCATTTTACTCAGATAAGATTATTTTAGTTGCTTCTGCCCTTTGACCCAAATGGTAAATTTTGACACTATTTTCAACCATAAATTCTTACAAAATTAATATATTTATGATCTAGGCACATTTCCAGATGTTTTCCTATTATTCCATTCATGTATTCTCTGTTGATATTGATCCTATCAAATATCATTGTCAAACACATTTTGCTGCTTGTTGAAATATACTTTTAATGTTAAAATTATTTTGAACATGACATCGGCTGGACTGGATGTGTCATTGTGATAGTACTTAAATTTTCAGTGTGAGGGTTATCAATGTAACCTTTCTTTTGTTCATTGCAGGTTGAGAATGGCAGGTTTCTTAATTGCCTGAATTTTTTCAACTCCTTTCTCAATTTTGTGTCACAAAAATAATAGCTAGATGGACCTTGAAAGCTTTAATAAGCAATATTTGAGTTGAAGAGGTATGACATGACTTGCCATCTTAGTTTGATAAGAGATTGATTAACACTTTCGGAAAGCGTACGGCATCACTAGCAAAATAAGCATTGTCACATCAACTATCATTACAAGGGATTTTGGATATCAATCATAATGCAAGTTGGTTTTTAATCTTTCATTCAGGTAACATTATGTCCAACAGCAATAGGCTTGTCTGTCTGATATATCTTCTACCATCCACTCAATCTTACCATCCACCTTTTATAATGTTCATGTATAAATGTTCTTTGTTGTGGCTTAGTGGCTATTTCTTGAGCAATAACTAGGAACAAGCCCTGACAACTCCTTTAATGCTTTGATTCAAATATTCTGTCGGATGATTGATGAATAAAGTTGAGAAAGCTAAAAAGCTTTTTGATTCAATATCAAGATCTGGCTTGAATCCGGACGATCACACTTACAATGCTTTATGGTGTGCGTCTGAATCTGGGAGATTAGAGGAAGCCGAGAAGATGTTTTACTCGATGGAGGTAAATGGTTGCTCTCCCGATTCATATGCATAACTTTATTATTATTAAAATATTGGTTCGGCAGGACTATGTTGAAGCGGCACTATGTTGAAGAGGCACGAAACATCATAGAAAAATGTTGATAGAAGGGAATGTCTTTAATTTCTATTCCTAATTTGTAGATCAATTTTCTACTAGTTTTTAGGATGCTGCTACTTTATTGAGCGTTTGAAAGTGAAGATATTGATTCCGGGATACAGGTACCTCATATAAAAGCTGTGTTGATATGAAGATTTTATATGGTGGGACACAAGAATTATTTATGCACATGTAGTTTTTGGCCATTTCAACACAAATAAAAAATACAGTAAGAGCTTGGTATAGCGGTTTTGATGGTGATAGCTTTGTTAACATGTTATACTATGCTTCTACTCTTCCTGTGGTTCGTACAAATTGTGTTCTGGAATTGACAAACAGACATCACCCTTTTCCACCGTTATCTCCATTAAAATTATTTTTCATTTATATCTTTAATTCATCATAAAAATATATTTGGATATATAAAATAAGAATTTGATTGTTCTGGGTAGAAAAAAATTGATGAAATAATTGGCTTTATTTTTAAAATAGAGGAATTTAATTAGTTAAAAAATTGAGGGACTAAAATTATACATAGACCATTCTGCAGGAACTAAAAATGTAATTAGGCCTAAATTTAGTTAAGAAAAAAATATAGTAAAAAGTAACTACAGTAAAAAAAATAAAAAGTAAAGTCTTGAATTTAATAAAAGCATAATTTCCATTTCCTGCCAACAAGAATGGTATAATAATAATAACACGAGATAAAAATAGTTATAAAAAACTAGGGACCCCAGTAGATGCATTAATTTGAGGTTACCAACGGTCATGCAGGAATTAACCACATCTAATAGGTTTTGTTTTTTAATGAAAGATACTCATTATTTCTTTCAAAAGCTGCTCGACAATACAATGTGGGACATCGTTGAAATAGTAGTGGCCAACATGCAATTTAGATACCTTGATAGTAAGTCGCCTACTGAATTTCCTTACCTCTTTACAAAGCCAACTTGTAAGTTTTCATATTTGTAACACATTGATACATAATTACATATACCCATTGTACATAAACACCAGGAGAAAATAGCTGCAACAATACACTCTAAAATCGGCTAAAAAACCTAAATAATACTTTTTTAATAAAAAATTACAAATTTGGGACTGTTTGGAAACTAATTACCAATCTGGGACAGGGAGACACTCTCAAATTGGGCGTGACTCATTCGGTCGCTAATTATGTCGCTAACAAATTTTCAATAATATTGTTTTTTAATGTTTGCAACAATGATATTCAGTCGCAAAAAGTGTTAGCGACTACAATAGAGACCGATTTTAAAAAATTAAAACTTTTTTTTAAATGTAAATAATTTTTTAATATAGAAAGCATTTTAAATAAAATATTATATTACAAATTAGTTATAAAGAAAATCCAAAAAATATTAAACAAAATCATATAAAAATTTAGAAATTATATTCAATAAAATAATATTAAAAAGCATAGAAATATATATTAAATAAAATAATATAAAATAAAAAAAAACGTTGAAGAAAAAACATTGACTGTTAAGTAATGTGATGTGTCAGTGTATCACTGTGACCAATAAATATTATTGGTAACTGGATATTTAAATTAAATAAAATTTATTTTCTAATTATAAAAAAAAGAATAGCATTAAATATGTGTATAGACTTCGAACGGTCATAATTTTTTATACAAATGTTCGATTGAGGCATACGATATGTCAAAACCCTGGAAATTAAGAAAAATAATTAAAAAAAATAAAAAAAAGCATTAAATTAACTAATTAAAAAACTGGATATTTGTATCAAAAGTTATGACCGTTTGAAGTTTATACACATATTTAATGCTATTCATTTTTTTATAATTAGAAAATAAATTTTATTTAATTTAAATATTCAGTTATCAATAATATTTACTAGTCACAGTGATACACTGACACGTCACATTACTTAACAGTCAACATTTTTTTTTAATTTTATATTATTTTATTTAATATATTTTCCATACTTTTTAATATTATTTTATTTAATATAATTTCTAAATTTTTATATGGTTTTGTTTAATATTTTTTGGATTTTTTATATAACTAATTTTTAATATAATATTTTATTTAAAATGCTTTCTATGTTAAAAAATTATTTACAATTTAAAAAAACAAAAATTTCAATTTTTTTTAAAATCGGTCTCTATTTCAGTCACTATACTTTTTGCAACTGAATATTGTGGTCACAAACATTTTTAAAAAATATTATTGAAAATGTGTTAGCAACGAATTAGCAACCGAATGAGTCACGCCCAATTTGGGCGTGTCTCCTGCCCTAGTTTGGTAATTAATTTCCAAACAGCTCCATATTCATAATTTTTTATTAAAAAAATATTATTTAGATTTTTTTGTCCTCTAATATCATATCATTTTAAGAAAACATGCATGCAATTAACAAACTAGCAGACAATCCAAAAGAGTTCAACCTTTTCTAATAAATTTCATTAAATTTCTACCAATAACCATCCTTGCATTCCTCCTATAATATTAACATAATTCAAGCACAAAAATATTCTACTATCAGAAAATAAAATATAAAAACCACAATCTGTCATACAAAATAATAAACATAACTAAAATTAACAAAAACAACTTGAAATTAATAAACACAACCCTATTAAATTCCCAAATAAACCAAAGGTAGTAATAACCAAAAAGGCCTGAAGCCTTAAATGATCAAATGGTCAAAGTATTAGTATAATATATATTTTATTTTTTATTATATTATATAGATATAGATAAATAGATTGATCTATCAAGCTTAACAGACTTTTTACAAGTCAAAGTCAGACCTATTTAAATTTAACTTTTTTATTAAACAGATCAGGTCAAGTCAAACATTCAACAAGTCAGATCATAGACTCTCTATTTAAGGCTCAGTCACATCTCATCCCTACATAGAACTAAGATGTTGCCTACACATCTAATAAGTTAAACTACTAATTTAATATTAAAATTAAAAAAAATCTAACATTGTAATTTAGTCCTCCAATTTTTTTTTGTTCACATGCAAGGAAACATGACCTTAGGGGGAAGTTACCTAAAGGGGGCATTATTTTTTGTAATTTACCAAATGGGGAAAATTTTCAAATTAACACCCAAATAGGAGTAAACTGTGGGTCACCCTATGACTTCTTACGACGAAGTTGTAAAAAATTGCATGACTTTAGTTTTTTATTTTTTGACTGAAGTCATAAAAAAGTAAACAATTTTTATTTTTTTTAAAAAAAACAATGTGAAGTCGTAAATTGGTTTACAACCCCAAAGTATTTTAATTTTAAAAAAAATATTTATTAGAAGTTGTAAACCAATTTATGACTTCAAAGTCATAATTTTTTTAAAAATAATTTTTAACAAATTGAAAATAGTTTTAATTTGTAGTTTTATTTAATATTTTCTATATTTTTGTATATTTTTTATTTAATATTTTCTATATTTTTGTATATTTTTTTATTTAATATATTGCCTATATTTTTGTATATTTTTTATTTAATATATTTTTCTATATTTTTTATATTATTTTATTTTATATTTATATTTTTTAACTAAGTTTAAGGATTATTATTTGTTTTGTAAATTATAAAATAATGTAAACAAAAGACTTAAATTTTTTTAAAAAATGTACTACACATTTATTTAAGAAAAATATTAATAGTGGAATGATGTTCCACAACGAGTTCTTCCAGATATGCGTTAAGGTCTTTCATCTTGTTGCACTTAATTTGTTGGTGGTTGTTGTCCTCTTGTTCTACGACCTCTTCCTTCTCTTGTTCTAAGATTATCATGTGTAACTGTTTGTTGTTGTTGAGGACCATCATCACCACCATGACCATCATCATCATTATCATCATCACCATCATCATTATTGTTGTTATGATCATCTTCCTCCTCATCCTCATGACTCATGTTATGTATCTGAGTAGGTAATGTTGGACAATAACAAAAGCTCAATGGTGGTGGGTTGTATGCAGATGACATAGTGTTGAAAGTGGTAGCAAACCTTTGTGGGTGTTCTTCAAAAACATTTAAGGTAGAAAAAACGTGAAATGAGTGTTGAGGCATATATGATGAGACTTCCGGTGTTTGAAAACTTTGTTCACATCCTTGAGGTATATATCCAAAGAAACTCATTAATTGATAAATAGATTGTGCATGTAATGGATGATGTTGGGGCATATATCCAAACACATGCATTGGAGGTACACTGGGTTCAGCATGGGATTGATGGTGGTGATGGGTAAGATAATACTGAAAATTAAGAATTTCCGAATAAGAAATAATAATGAATAATAATAGCATCATGATATCAACTCCAGCATGTTGTGCAATCACAATATCAATAGGAAGTTCTTGAAAATTTTGCCGCAACCAGGTTAAATAGATCATTTCCCCAAGTTACAGGTAGTCCGCCAATCTTAAGGTCTAGCTGCAAGGCCGCATCTTCTAAAGTTATGGTTGTCTCCTAATGTGGAAAATGAAATGTGTGTTTCAGGCCTCCAACGTTCAACCAATGTAGTGAACAAATGTTAGTTATCAATCTGTCCAACAGTTATAACACAACGAAAACCAGCTTTGTAACACCCAGGAATTTCGATAATTGAAAATAAATGTTTGATCTAATTGTTGTGTTATTTTATTGTTTGATGTTGTGTAGATTATCCTTGTTCAATTTCTTGATATGAATGGTAATCTCTGTGAATTTTGTTTGATTCATGGTTGTGATACGTGAGTGATAGTTTGACCCATAACTTGCTTTGTTAAAACTACAATTATGGATTCCTTAACCGTTGGATCGTCTTCAAATTTTTACAGTAGCTTCACAACCCATCTCTTCATATTTTAACCGTTGAGATCTTTAGAATGATAAATTTTGATGCTGCGATAAGCGTGACCAGCGCGCTGAGTGAGACATGATGTCGCGTTGAGCGCAATTCCCAGATATTTCTTGATAGAGAGGAAATTGCACTGAACGAGACCTGCAGTTGCATTGAGTGAGCCAGGGTATGCTGAGTGAGACCTGTGGATTATAAATACGTCTAGCAGCACGCAGAAACGCGATTTCTCTCTCCTTCTCTCTCTAAACTCGCCCAAAAAACCCTAGAACCTTCCTTCCACCACCCACAACCACCATCAACCACCATGGGCCGTCATTGCTTGCCATGGGACCACGATACAGAGAAGAACCTCTTAATTGGAGCAGAATCTTCAAAACTCTTCTCGAATTTTCTGTAGAGAATGAAGCTCCCAAATCCTTCTTTCTTGGTTTCTTTGAGGTAATCTTGGTTTCCTTTTATCTTCTCCTATCTATTTTAAGATTCTCTTAGTGTCTCTAGTGTTTTAGGTACCATTGTTGGTAGTTTTACACTTCCTTTGCAAAATAACTCTTTGAAAATGAGATGTTGTAAAAGTCTCATTTTTATGAAATTGATGTCATTTCTATGATCTTTGTTGAGTCCCGGTCATATTGGTGTGATCGGAATTTCAAAATGATATCTTTTGATGTGAACTCCTAAAACACCATTTTAGCCCCTTTTTGATTTGAGTGAGTATTTGATCCCAATTGTTAACATTGACCTTGTCTTTGAAATCTATAATAAATTGTCTTCAATTTGGTATGTAGAGCTCTACGCTCGGACAAGCACACATATTCGAAGGATAGCGAAACAACACCGCTAGGCTGTAACAAGGAGAACTCCTAGTTAGGTAAGGGGAGTTTATTCTCTGGTTATAGTTTTGACACCATAGTTGGGGCCCAACTATGGAGACAATTGTCTATCCCTACTGTGTGCTGGTTTTTCAAGAAAAATTAAGTTTTTAACTAATGAGATGCAATGTATTTATGATTGATGTGTGTTTGTTCCTGTGCATACTTGTTTTCAAGAAACAACGATATTTTTAACTAATGGAATGCGATGAATTTATTATTGATATTTCTGATGATAATGTTGAAATGAGATAATGACGATGTGGTTGATGATATTCAAATGAGATAATATTGATGTGGTTGACGATGTTGAAATGAGATGAGTTTGATATGTGTAATGATGATATTGAGATGATGTGATGTTGATGTTGATAATGACATTGATAAGAGATAAGGTTGATGTGAACAATGTCATTATGTAATGTGGATATACATGGACACCCATGGGGGTGCATGACTAGTTATCCTTGCGGGGAAAGATTTGTTCCTAGCCAGATCATGTATATTAGTATGTTTGTGTATGTACATGAGGGTACATGATTGGTTATCCTTGCGGGGAAGGACTTGTTCCTAGCCAGGTCATGCATTGATGGTGCCCATGTTTCATACTTCATATTGCATTGATGGAAATAGAATGAAGGCATGCACGTACCTGTGGGTTTCTACAGGCTGAAAACCCAGGTACTAAGGGGCCATCTTTGGAATTCCCATGTGCCACTGGTTGATCACCGCGGTGGGGAATGGCCAGTGCACAACAGGGTAGCCCTGATAGGCGATGAATCATTTTCCTAGAGAGGCTATTTCCATGAGTATGGTACCACATTGCATGGCGAGAGTGAAATCAGGAGCATGCATCATTCTGAGCATGATTGTTTTGATTTGTGGAGTAAAGTGGATGACTGGGTTGCTGAGTGTGTATTGAATTGGTGAATTCTTGAGGGTGAGTGTGGTTGTTATCGTGTTCATTTATAATTATTGTCATCTGATGTTTGTTATTTATGTATAATAAACTCACCCTTGTATTTGTTTTGTACCGTGTGATTGGTACCTGTGATGATCGTGAACCTTAGTTCATGTGAGCAGATGAGCAGTAGTAGGTGACCTTGGAGAGAGGTCTTATTTTGTTGGAGCCGTTGAACCAACGTGAGAACGTTGAAATTCTTTTTGGAAAATAGTTGTGTTTTGTCAATCAACTCTCTCTTAGTTAGTCCCCTGATTCTTTTTTGTGAATATGCAACTTTCCAGGTGTATATACATGTAAACAAAAAAATTAAGTTCTAAACATGCGAATGATATGTACTGGTTTAGTATATGCACACATATGTATTCAATTATGAAATTGTATCGTGTGTATGATAATTGTATTATCACAAAAAATTTACTACCATTTTCATAATCAAATTAATGGAGTTTTCATTAAAATTTGAAATTCACATAATTAGAGTTAGTGATATCGTAGCGACAAGGTAGGTCGTTACAAGCTGCATTTATTAAGTTTTGCACGTGATTATTTATATGATCCAAATGCATAAAAGCCCAGACAGAATTACACCTTGGACGAATCATTCTCTCTTCGCCTTCCCATACTTGATTGGAAATATGATTGTCTTGTAAGCGCAATGACGAGCCATCAATAAGTCCAGGTTGTGCATGTGTCATTGCTTCACAAAAAAGAACAATAGATGGCAAGAAGGATGAAAAAAATGGGCTTGAGAAAGAAAAACAAGATCCACAACAACAAAGAAGAATGAAAGAGGTGGGATTTAAGAAAGAAGTTTCAGAGAGAAGTAGCCTTTGGTAGTGATTCATTCATGCGAAGTAGCCTTTGGTTTCATGCATTTGTCATTAGTGATAGGGAATCTCATGCCTTTGAGTTCACGTGAGAAAGAATCGCATGCCTTTTGCAGTGTACTTGATTGGAATTCACGTAAAGAATCTTTTGGCACATGGTAATGATAAGTTGAATGTGTATGTTTGTTCCTTCTTGAACATGTAGCCTTTGGGGTTCTTCAACATGGTTTTCACGAGCTTAATCATTTAAGGAGGGAAGATTCTTCAAGGTACAACATACTGAAATCTAATATATATAGTCATTTCCATACTTCATATCATGCAAGCTAAGATTCTTCACGCATGAGCTTGAATATTTGTGCATATGCATTACTCGGGTTCTGCATTATTCACGAGCTTAATTTGCATGTTCCACACGACTTTCAAGTTGCAGCATATAAGAGACAACTTTAAAGACGTAAGTGTAACCACGACTTTAGGGTGGGTTTATTGGCACGACTTTAAAGTCGTGAGATAGGGCACAACTTCAAAGTTATGATTAGGGTTTAAATTGTTATTATTATTTATTTAAAAATGTTATAAGTTATAATTTATTTATGACAAAATACTTTAAAGGTTTTAATTATTATAATTATTTATCTAAAAATGTTATAATTATTATAACAAAAATACTATATATCAATTCAAAGTCATGGAGGACTTTAATTACTTTGAAGTCGTGCTAACCTTACGACTTTCATCTCCATTATAAAACATGATGCACACTCGAGCTCACTCGTAATTTTTTCTATCTTTTCTCCAAGCAAATTTTCCTTACAAGTCATTATACATATTTTTATGATCTTCTTGGTATGATTTTATTTAACATTAGATCTCCATAAATTATTCATATTTTATTGCTAAATTACATTTTTATTTTTCAGAGATGTCTAGTGAAGAACCTATAATAAGGGATAATGTTAGTGGCTTTAGTGACGAGGATCAGGAGTACGATGTTCATGAAAGTGAAGAACCAAGCAATTAAAGTCAATGTGGCTCATCTTCATATTTTGAAACTATTAATAGCCACTTTTAGAAGATCTATAGTTCTCAAATCCTTATCAAAATAGAGGAGTGATAGTATGAATATCTCCTATGATCTGTATGATGGCATGATATTTGAATCAAAACAAGCAACTGCGAATGTCATTAAGCAATTTCATTTTCTACATTCATTTAATTATGATGTATAAGGGAATAAGAGTGACAAGTATGTTGTTAAGTGTATACAATATGGTAATGGATGTCATTGGAGGGTGAAAGCACCGTTCAGCAAAATACACAGGAGGTGGAAGATAAAGAATATAAATGATATTCACACTTTCACAACTTCACGCATATCACAAGATCATGTTAGGTTAGACTCATTTATAATTACTCATAATATTGTTGAGTTAGTGAAGACAAATCCTAATATCCACATCAAAACCTTGATTGCAGAATGCTACAACGCTTTGGTCATACTGTGCCATACAAAAAGGCATGAACAACTAAATAGAAAGCACTCGAAATTGCATTTGGAGGTTAGGAAGAGTCATACAGTTATCTGCCTATATGGATGACAACTGCTCAACACTTTGGACCAGGTACAATTGTTAGATACAAAACATCCAATTCAATGGAGGATGGTGAGGATGACTTTTCTATGGTGATTCTTAATAGTGTGTTTTGGGCTTTTAAGCCATGCATTGGAGGCGAGTTTTTCACCAAATGGTACATAAAAAAATAATATTTACCAAAACATACATGTATCAGTTTTATTTACCAAATGGTACATGTTTACTATTCATAGTCTAAATTTGGGTAGAGAGGACCCAAATTTACACTGTATTATTTTTTTAAATTTCAAAACCCATTTAAGAATTTGGGTCCCCCTAACACGAATTCTTAACTGTTTTTTTAAAGATAATAAAATAATAATAAAAATAATTTATTCAAAAATAATAATAATTAATAATTTTATTCAAAAATAATAAAATTAAAGAATGTAAACAAGAACAAATTAATGTTTTATTTTTATTTTATACCATTTTTAAGATTTATGTTAAAATATATAAAATACAAAAATGATAATTTAATATAAATTAATATTTATATTTGTTTAAGTTATGATAAATAATGTTGATGATTGACTGTGAAAAAATGAGAAAAATTAATTAGTACATCTTAACTATATTTTACAGAGAAAAATAAAATAAAAAGGGGAAATCATTAAAATATTAAATTGATTAAAAATACTGTGAATAAATAGTTAATATATCTCGATTATATTATACAGAGAAAATAAAATATTAGATAATTGAGATGAGAGACAGAGAGATAAACATAATAAACAGAATATAATAAAACGAAAATAATGGGACGTTCTAATAATAACAATTGAAATACAAAAATAACCAACATAATCATAGTTTGAAAGATGCATGTCTTCTTCCATTTGAATCATTGTAGTAGTTGTTCATCATGCACAACATCTGCATCGATTATTGCAACATGTTGATCAGTTATTGGGAGTTGCTGGGTTATTGGTTTGTTAAAAATAAATAACATTTGTATCGGACAAAATCGTTTTCTCTGAATATTTTGCATGACCTGGTTGTCGAAAAAACAATTTTCTGACCACCTATGATTTGTGAATTCCATAAGGGGGAACCCCTATAGGCGCAACTTTCTTGATGACATCTTTGAGTGTTTCGATGTTGCATCCCGAAGGAATTTCCAATCTTATTGGGTTTGTTCCAGTGAAGGAGTAACCCAAAAAATCGCCTTGTCGTGGTATGTGCACATATTCAAACTTGCATTATATTATAATTTTATAATAAAAAATATTTATGTATTACAATATTAATTATCAAAATTAAATAATTATCATATGCGAGTACACATGTTAAAATACTACTTATAATTAATTTGTCATTATTTACATTCTTTAATTTTATTATTTTTTAATAAAATTATTTATTTTTATTATTTTATTATCTTTAAAAAAATAAGTTGAGAATTCGGGTTGGGGGACCCGAATTCTTAACTAGGTTTTGAAATTAAAAAAAAAACACATTGTAAATTCGGGTCTTCCAACCCGAATTTACACTGTTAATAGTAAACATGTACCATTTGGTAAATAAATCTGGTACACGTATGTTTTGGTAAATATTATTTTTTTTGTATGTTTTGGTGAAAAACTCCATTAAAGGCTTTCAATATAGCAAGCCAATTGTGTAAGTCATCAATATGGGTAAGCTTCTAAGAACTTCATGCGTCAAATAATTTATTTATTACGTGTTCAACATATTTATTACTCATTATGTTTTGTCTTTTGTAATAGGATATGAGATGAGGAAACCGTGATTTGAGGCAAAGTTGCTTGCAATGCAATTAGAGTTTTGAAAAGCTGTAGATTGGTTGGACCAAATTCCCAAGAGTAAATGGATTCATGCCTATGATGAAGAAAATTGGTATGGGTATATGACTACCAACCTTGCTGAGTGTATGAATTCTATTTTGAAAGGAGCCCGAACATTTTCTTTTCTACCTTAGTCAAGGAAACATTTAATAAAATAAATGACTCATTTGTTACTAATGGGATGAAAAACATGATTATGATAAAGGCAGGACATAGGTACTCTAAAGATGTATATGTCATAATGCCAGAAAATCGATGCATTGCTGCCTCGCATTATGTTCAGATGTACGTTCGGGAGGTTGGGGAGTTCGAGGTTCAAGAGATTGCTAATACCCGACTTGGGCGACGAGCAATGACATGCACTGTCAAATCGAACAAATGTCAGTGTGATTGTGGGTAATTTCAGGCACTTCAAATTCCTTGCTCGTATGCAATTGCGGTATGTGCTTCTTGGAAAACATTTACAAAGTTTATCAGCATCAGTTGCATTCCTTTGGAAGCGAAGATAAATGGTCTTAATATTTTGGTCCATATTTTATATTTGATCATTCGAATACATAATGAGATAGACGAACCAATTTCGAATAGGCCTAAGAAATGCTCATTGTATAGAACTAAAGGACATAATTGTATTAATTGTTCATACAAGCAAGTTGACGGCTAATATGGTTTTTACTTTCAATTTTATGTTTGTGTTTAATTTGTATTGTTCATTTTATATTAATGTATTATGTTGTTTTTATTTTAATAACTATTTTTATCACTAAATTATTTTATGTTGTTAATATTAAAATAATTTTATCAAATAAAATTAATTAATTAATAATATTGTACGAAATTATTAATTTACTTAATGATACTGTAAAAATTAATTAAAAATATTTAAAAATAATATAATATTA
The DNA here is from genome assembly GCA_013407115.1 of Glycine latifolia. NCBI lineage: Eukaryota > Viridiplantae > Streptophyta > Magnoliopsida > Fabales > Fabaceae > Glycine > Glycine latifolia. Next base: position 15,730,931 of record CM023948.1, on the reverse strand, counting down.
CTTGATAAATTTTAAGTTAATATTAGTAACAAAATTATTAACAACAGTAAACTAGAAATTAAAAATTAAAACTAATTTAAATTCGTTAAAAAGTAAATTAAAAAAAAGTAAGATTTTGAAATTATAAATTAGTTTACAACTTTAAATAAATATTAAAAAATTAAAAGACTTTGAAGTCGTAAAACAATTTAGGACTTCACATTAAAATTAAAAAAAATCAAAAGTCATTTACTTTTTTACTATTTTAATAAAAAATAGATAAAATCATATAATTATTTAAGACTTCATCATCAAATGTCATAAAGTGTCTTACGATTTAATTTTATTTAGATATTAATTTAAAATTTATCCTATTCTGATAAATTAAAAAAAAAAAACCCCTTTTTGATAACTTTCCTGAACATAGCTAGCTAAAGGGATTCAATTTTGTAGCATACGTCGTCATACTCAACACCTAATGGAGTAATGGTGGCTAGTCGAGGGTCATGGATGATGGCTTTTAAAGGAAACACATTCGTAGTGATTTCATAGGCTTTTTTTAGTATTTTTGGCTACGTTTCTTGACGCATCAGGACTTGTTCAACCATCCTAAACCAAAAATCTCCTACGATCCTACCAATGACACGTGTTACAAAATGTAATCCACTAACCAACCTCCCACTCTTAGATGTTGATTGATGATTTGGTCCAAGGCCGTTAAGAAACAAATATTAGGACAAGGGATTAAATAATTATTATTCTAGACTTTTAAATTTGATCGAATTCTGATTCTTTTAGTTTGGGTTGTGTATAATTTAAACCCTCAAAATTTTGAACTAGTTATCATATTGGCTTAATTAAATTTTTGAGTAAATTATACTTATATTTCTTGTGTTTTTTTTCTCCAAATTATATCTAATATCCCTCATTTTTTCATCATACAAAAAAATCCTTAATTGTTTATCTTACATTACATCCAGACCTTCTCTCTTAAACACCTTTTAATAATTTAATAAAAAGTAAGTACATGTTGATCATATGACTTTTAATGAAAATTTATGTCTAAAATATCATCATATTCTTCCTCAAAATCATATATTGGATTTTATAAACTCTTATTTTTCAACAACCCATCTTCACTTACCACTACCACCTCCTTCTCCTCTTCCCTCTCCCACGACAACATCATCTCTTCCTCATCACGTCCTCGCCCACCAAAACCGGCATCCAGGTTTACTCACTCTCGTCGGAGTAACCACACCATCGTAGCCATCGCCACCACCGTGCCATATCCACCTCCACCACCTCCTTGTCCCTCGCTATAGCTTTAGCTACCATCACTGTTGCATCTAGTTCTCTGGTCATTGGCGTCGTCAGGGCCAGTAACATCAATAACCTTGGCGAGTTCCTCAGAGTCAGATTCAAGGGAGGGGTATTGGGTGCAATTTAAGAAAAACATAGGGGGTGCAAGTGTAATTTACTCTAACGGATAATTTTGTCTGCTCAAATATTTCAATTGACGTTAACGACGTTAACAAAAACGGGTAAAAGTAATGTATAAAAAGGGAGGGGTATTGCGTGCAATTTGAGAAAAAAAGTATAAGGGGTGCAAGTGTAATTTACTATAAATTTTTCATATCCGAAAATAGGTCATTTTTATATGACTATCTAACATTCATTTTTATAACTAAGTACCTGAAAAAATTTATGTTTCAACGTACTATCTGCCATTAGTCCCCTTCTGTTAAGTGATGATGTGGCAAACAGAGTGTCACATCATCAAGTCACATCAGTGCCACATCATTTTTTAATACTTTTAAAATAATTCTTCTTCTTCCTCTTCTCCTTCTTCCCCTTCTTCTGGATCATGCCATCGTTGTCTTCCACCGTCAACCCCCCTAGGGAAGCTATGTCCTCTTCAGTTCCACCGTCAGCCAAACCTTAGCTTCCATGGACTCGACCAAACTCACCCTTTGCAAAACCTCATGTGTCTTAGGCTTGGCTTCCAAATACTTAGCGAGAAATGACAACGAAGTTCTTATTATGGTAGGTGCTAGTTCCTTGGCACCACACGTGATTAAAAGCCCATCTTTTAGCCATACTTAGTTTGAGAAAAGTCATCATCTGGAATAGAACAGCGGGAAAGGCGACAAATTTGGCTAACAAACTTGGCAAAAATGGGGAATTTGGTGAGTAAGCTTTGAGGGTTATGGGAGTTTGGACGAGGTTGTCGGATTTGGGGACATTGTGAGTTACACCATGAATTCTGAGACACCCCTTGTGAAGGGTGAGAGATTGAAGGGTGGGACGCATTTGGATTTGGTGGGTTCCTTTAAGCCTTCGATGATGGAGTGTGATGATGAGGCCATAAGGAGGGGAAAGGTTTTTGTGGACAATGAGGCTACATTAGTTGAAGCAGGGGAGCTGGTGGGTGCTTTTGAGAAAGAGGTCATCAAGAGAGATGAGATTGGAGGGAGTTTGGTGGAGCTTGTGAGAGGTGACAAAGTTGGGCGAAGCAATTCTGAGCAGATTACTGTGTTTAAGTCTGTTGGTTTTTGATGGAGTGCCTTTAGTTAAATATTTTTCTATCATTCTTAGCTTATTTAACTTCTCTTGGACTTTTATTTTCCCATTCTAATTCAGTTTTTGTCTTAGGCAAGTTAGTGGGCTTAATTGCTAATTGTGCGTATTTTCGGATTTTATGCTCACTTGACGTATCTGCCTTGTCATATTTTGTCGTATTTTCAATTAGGGTTGTGGTTTCAATTAATTTAGGGGTTAATTCGATTGAACTACTTCGAATGAAATTGAATGAACTTTCACAATAGGATAAATTTCTGAGAATGATGATGATTCGAATAGCTTGGTTTGGTGAATTGGATTGATGCTCTTTAATCTGTTTTACATTACTTGTTATCAATTCTGTTAGTTTCTGCATTGATCTTTAATCGTAGTTTGTGTTTTTGCAATTTTTACTTCGCGTCTGCAAACTGTTCGACAAAAATCCCCTTTACTGATAGTAGTGAATTGAAGATAGAACCATATTGATAGTGTCTTTGAGTCGACCTAGGTTAATCCTGTGCTACAGAATTAGCGTAGTTTAATTGTTTTGAAGCGACACGACAAACGTTTATCAATTTTATTGTTGTAAATATGCTTGTGGAACAATTTGTTTATGTAGTTTATGTAATTGATGATTATTGTTTCTTGATGCTTCTATACAACATTTGAAAGATGAATATAAACAACACCACAAAGAAAATGAAGAGGATGGTGTGCTAGAGTGGCTGAAGGCGGAGGATGGCGACGCGATGGAGAAGACGAGGAAGGGGAAGAAGGAGAATTGTTTTAAAATAATAAAAATGACATGGCAGTGATATGGCTTGATGACATGGCACTTCGTCTATCTCATCATCACTTAACAGAAGGGGACTAACAACAGATACTATGTTCAAACATAATTTGTTTAGGTACTTAGTTGAAAAAAAATGAATGTTAGGCAGTAATATGAAAACAACCTATTTTCCAGGTATGAAAAACTTAATTAAGCCTATCATATTTGTTAATTATGCATCTTGTCAATTTTTTCCGCTTGAAACTTATAAAATATGATTTTCTATCAAATATTCGGTAATTATATTATTGGTATTAATTGGTATGAAGTATCTATTGGCTTTGTTGATGACTAATCTCTGGAAAATCTGTCTGGTCACCTTTAGTGGGATTCGCATCTCCTAACCACATTTATTTCATCCACAAAGTTTGAACCTAAGACCTTGTGATGACAACCAAGGCATGAACACTTGGATTGGATCATTGCCAGATGCAAATTTCAAGCCGAGCTATGAATAGTTGTTTGAAAACTTAAAATAGAAAATGGTGAAGATTAAGAAGATGATAATGAATGACCCTGTGAGTGATAAGTCGGAGGAGGATTCGCCACAAAGGAAAGCTTTCTTGATAAGAATCGATTTGGGTTCAGTCAAGAACCTAGAAGAGGCTAAGCTCTCAATTCAAGAAAATGCTTAATTTCATTAATCAAAAGTTGTCCAAAAATAGCAATATCTAAGTACTTATAGAGCTAAGCCTCTAATAGTCACCTAAAAACGTACAGTTTATGCTTATTTTTGGTAACATTCAATCCCATTACAAAAATAAACAAAATTATTAAAATCCTCTCAAACATTGCATGCTAAGTGAACCATGCGCGCTAAGCCCAAAAAACTCTCTGCCAATGAATTGCGCTAAGCACGACATACGTGCTAAGCGGACTAAGGTGTTGCGCTAAGCGAGCCATGCACGCTAAGCCCAAAAAACTCTCTGCCAAGGAATTGCACTAAGCGTGACATGCGCACTAAGTGGACCAAGGCGTTTTGCTAAGCGTGCGACATTCGTGCTAAGCGAGCTCTCCAACAATTTGCAAGGTACTTCAATTCAACTCCTTATGTCTTCCTCCATCCTTGTCCTTGATAAATAGTCTAACCATGATTTTCTTGGGCATCTCTTCTTATAGAAGCTTGGCTTTGGACCTTGTGATTGAACCCTTCAATTCATGGAGTGCTTCTAGGTCTTCATGATCTTTGAATAGCCCTCTATCACCTTGCTTAAGGTAATAGAGTCTATTACCTTTCGAATCAATGACAACCACAAATATATTTTAACTGAAAGCAATCATACTCAACCTGAGTATGATTATTAGAAGTGACAAAACTTCTTCAAAAATTTAATGTAACTATATATCCAAGGCACGATTGAACTTGACAACACATGTTAAGTTAAAATAATATTGTGTTAATTGATTCACATGCTTGATGATAAATATTTTAGAATTTATAATGAATTTAGGACATCAAATAATTCTAAAAGTTTAAAAGTGAGGCATTTAGTAAAAAATTGATCAAATATGAAGGATTTTATAAAATTGAAGAGAAAGAAAATTGAGATTCTTTTTTTATATTTCAGATCTGATGTTTTTCTTGGTGAGTTTTGAGTAAAAATCATTTAATTGATTTAATTTAAAAGGAAATAGTAGAAAATGATATTTGAAATTTTTTTGGTAAAAATAAATCTATAAGGATTAAAATATTTCTTAATTTTAAAAATAAAATCACTTAATTAGTAAAAAAAACTCACCCGAACAAATTTATATACAATCTAAACAAAAAAATGTTAAAACAAATTCAATTTTCTACTATTTTGAATCTCGCACCTCCCATTGGAAGGGCATGTAAATTTACATTTTAGAATTAGTTTTTCCGAATACAATGGGAGGTTCTGTATTCGAATAAGGAAGTGTAGAAAACAAGTGCCCTAATGTAGATATTTTCCCCATTGAACAACAAATTGATCTATTTCATCATAAGCTTTTTGTTGATGTATCAGGTCTGCTGTTGAAGTCCTACTTTCTAGGAGTTGATTAGTTTTTGTTTACTTGGTCAGCTTTATCTTGTAGGAGTGTTTAACTACATTTTGTTTTTATTGTTCAGTTAGTTTGTTGCTGATTTTGTGGACTAAGAAATTAGCTAGTTAGTGGGCAACGAGTGTTTATAAAAGGATTAGTTTGTATTCAATTTTCAAGTCTTCTGTATAAAAAAAATAGGGGTTGCAAAATACAATTTCTGTTGTCATTATTTTTCTTTTCTACAAATATCAACATTGGTATCAAGAGCCTTCTTGATCTTAAGGGGCTGTGAGTGACTTGTAAAATTGATTGAGAGGAGTGTCTGCATCTGCATCCAAAGAAGTTAAAGGCAAGATGGAGGCAGGATCGAGTGGTTTTTCAGCAATGGCTCCACTAGCATTTGATGGAGAAAATTATCAAGCCTAGGCAATGAGAATGCATAAGCCTATCTAGAGGGTTGTGATTTTTGGGAAGCTGTGGAAGAAGATTATGAAGTTGCTCCCCTTCCTAAAAATCCAACCACTAATCAGATCAAGTTTAATAAGGAGAGGATAACAAGGAAAGCAAAGGCAAAGTCTTATTTATATATTGTTGTCTCACCTGCCATTTTCAACAAAATTATGGCTTGCAAATCAGCCAAAGCTATTTGGGACTTCCTTAAGGCTGAGTACCAAGGAGATGAGAGGATCAGAAGCATGAAGGGGCTGAATCTGATCAGAGAATTTGAGAAACTACAGATGAAGGAGTCTGAGACAATTAAGGAGTATTCTGATAAGTTGATAAGTATTGCAGATCAAGCAAGAGTTCTAGGCACTAACCTCTCTGATAATAGGCTAGTGCAAAAGATTCTTGTCTCTTTGCCTAAAAGGTTTGAGGCAACCATTGCATCTTTGGAGAGTACCAAGGATTTGTCTTGGATCAAGTTGGCAAAATTGCTAAGTTCTCTACAAGAACAAGAGAAGAAAAGGTTAATGAGGCTTGAAGGAAGTACATAAGGAGATTTGTAGGCCAAAGAACAGCATAATGTGGGAGGGAAAGGCAAGAAGTGGAAAGGGAATAAAGGAGATGGCGGTAGTGGTTCAGAAACTGCTGCAGGAGAGAACAGTGAAGTCAACTCCAAGAACAATTGGGACAAGTATTCCTCATCTAAGCATTGTGGAAAATATAATCATCCACACTTTAGGTGTTGGAAAAGGCCATATATAAAGTGTAGAAAATGTCATATACTTGGACACATTGAGAAGTTTTCCGAAGAGGAAGGAAATCAGCAACAAGGTGAGGCACATCCTGCAGTCCAGCATGAGGCAAATCAACTGTTTGTTGCCTCTTGTTTCTCCTCTAGTACTCCATGTGACAGTTGGCTTGTTGATAGTGGTTGCACAAACCACATGACAAGTGACGAAAAGCTATTTAGAGACCTTGACAAGTCATTGAAGTCAAAAGTGAGAATTAGAAATAAAGAGTTCATAGAAGTGAAAGGTAAAAGGACTGTAGCAATAGAGAGTTATGCTGGAACTAAGCTGATTTCTGGTGTGATGTATGTGCCTGATATTGATAAGAATTTGCTGAGTATTGGGAAGTTGGTAGAAAAGGGATTTAAAGTGACATTCGAAGAAGGGAAGTGTTTGATCTTTGACACCATTGGTCAGGAGTTGTTCAAAATAAAGATGCAACATAAGGGTTTTTTTCTAAACCCTCTTGAAAAGGAGTAGGTGGCATTCAAATGTCAGTCCAATGATTCAGAGATATGGCACAAAAGGCTGGGGCACTTTTATAACAAAGCTTATTATTCGTACACAGGAATGAAATGGAAACTGGCTTACCAACCTTGGAGGAGCATATCACAAGGTGCAAGGCTTGTTTAATGGGAAAGCAGACGAGACTTCCCTTCAAAGAATCCACTTGGAGAGCTACAAAGAAGCTGTAGTTGATACGTACAGATCTTTGTGGCCCTCAAGTGACTCCTTGATAGGCGTTTGTCGTGTTGCTTCAAAACAATTAAACTACGCTAATTCTGTAGCACAGGATTAACCTAGGTCGACTCAAAGACACTATCAATATGGTTCTATCTTCAATTCACTACTAACAATAAAGGGGATTTTTGACGAATGGTTTGCAGGCGAGGAGTAAAAATTGCAAAAACACAAACTACGATTAAAGATCAATGCAGAAACTAACATAATTGATAACAAGTAATGTAAAACAGATTAAAGAGCATCAATCCAATTCACCAAACCAAGCTATTCGAATCATCATCGTTCTCAGAAATTTATCCTATTGTGAAAGTTCATTCAATTTCATTAAAAGCAGTTCAATTGAATTAACCCCTAAATTAATTGAAACCACAACCCTAATTAAAATATCATCCAATTAATCTGTGATTTATATTCAAAATTAGGAAATGAATCCATAACCTAATCCGTTTTCAATCCTAAACGCATTCATAATCATGAAAACAGAATAGCAATTGAAGAAGAAAGTGAACATTCACACAGAATTCGAAATACCAAACCAGAACTCAAATTCTTCTCTTGCTTGGGTTGGATCCTTGGATTAAGTGATTATTTAGCCTTCCATGATCATCATCAATGAAAGCCCCATGAAATAAGTGCACAAAAATGGATGAAGGGAAAACGAAAATGAAGAACAATGAAGAACAGTTGAGAGAAAATAAGAGAAAGGGTTTTGATTCTAAAGACTTAAAAAGAGAAATGTAAAACTATTTTTTGCGAAATGAAATGTAAAGTATTAAGTCCTCTTAATGTCACTAATATATAGTGACTAATTCTAAAGAAAAGAATGGGCCATGAACAACCCATCAATTCTAATTATTTATGCTATTTACACCAATAAAAGTCCAACTCGCAGCCCAAAATACAAGTGCAGTGGTTCTGACTTCAAAGCCTAAAATGACCCTCCAAATGATAGAATTGGCCTAGGCTTATTTCTGGAAAACTTGTAGATCTTTTCGTTATCTTTCTAAGGACTACAAGAACGCTCAATTCAGAGTTTTGTAGAGCTCTATAGATCCTGTACAAGGTAGATACGTCAAGTGAGCATAAAATCCGAAAATACGCAACAATTAGCAATTAAGCCCACTAACTTGCCTAAGCCAAAAACTGAATTAGAATGGAAAAATAAAAGTCCAAGAGAAGTCAAATAAGCTAAGAATGATAGAAAAATATTTAACTAAAGGCACTCCATCAAAATACCCCACACTTAAACATTTGCACTTCTGGGCAAAAGTAAAAGAAAGACTAAGAAAAAATGTCAAACTAAAGTAAATCAAAAAATTAAAAGAAAAGTATGAACAAGGCACACATATTTTTCAATGAATCATAACAATGCACAAAAGTGAGAAAGATGAAAGATGGAATAATGATATTATGGTAACAAACAATCCATGAAAACATGATCACAAAGTGCAAAGTGAGAAAGTAGTCAAGTTTAGAATTAAGAATGTACCAAGGTGATAAAAATATCTCAAAGTGGCAACACTCAACCTCATATAATGCGTATGGCTTTGTGTTTACACTCAAACACCACATGTAGCTAGCACATCCAAGTATTGACAAGACTCTAATTCATTCAACTTGAAATACACATGCATCAAAAGATCAAAAGGACTTTATAGGCTTGTAATGAATGGCTTCGGTAAAGGTGGATAAGAAAAGGATATTTAGGCTAAAACTAAGAGAAAGGAGGGGCAATGGGGAGCAAGCCAACAAGTTAAAAGAGGGGTAGAAACAACATGAAAATCAACCATAACAACTTTTATTGCATTTTCTTTTCTTTTTCTTTGCTTTTCTTTTTCCTTGTTTATGCATTTTTTTTCTCTCTTTGAACGTTTGCTTTGTAAACTCTTTCTTTTATTTTCTAATCAAACAAAATCAAAATACCCCACACTTGTTTGAAACTCACTCCCAAAACAATTCCAAAGCCCCTTTCCTCCCTAAAGCCAGGATAACATGGTTTTTCATTTTTTTAGTTTGCAATGAGTTATATAAGAAAGAAAAGGCTAAAGGCTCAAAAAGGGGTGATAATGGATATCAACACAAGGATAGGTTTATTTGGCTAGTGGCTAAAAGAAAGAAGGTCTAAATCATCTCAATCAAAGCATGTGCAACAAGGAATGCCAAAAGAAGCAAGGCAAAAACATAGAGTAATCTAGCACAAGGGTGAATTCACACATGAAAAAACATATCCACAAAGGCTCAAAAACTCACAATGCATAATTCTATCACACATGATTCATCTTGAATTCTATTTCTCAAACCTACTTATCACTTCAACAATTGCAACAATGATTCACATCAAGCATGAAACCTCTCAATCCAACCAAATTTTTAACATTTCTCACAATTTATGCAAGTTAGAAATCCTATGAAAAACATGAAAAAGTGCCTAAATTCAATAAAAACCGCAATAAAAACAGAAACAGCAACATAAACAAACAGAAAACAGAATGTAAAAACATAAACAGAAACGTAAGCAGAAAACATAAAAGAGACAGATAAAATAGAAAATAGATAGATAAAATAGAAAAAGGACAGAAACAGCATACAGACTCCAAAATTAAAACAGATAGATAAACAGAAAACAGAATGTATAAACAGAAACGTAAGCAGAAAACAGAAAACAGACAATAACCAGAAAACAGATTTTGGAATCCTTCACCCCCCCACTTGAAATGCACATTGTCCTCAATGTAAGCATGCAAAGAAATGCAAACAAAGAGACAACAAATAAAAGAAGGGAAAAGGAAACTCCCGAAATGTCATTCAAGATGCTTCATCACACAAAATTGGCAAGACCAAAGAGATGTCCGCCACAAGCTCCTCCTCCACTTTGAGGGCTCTCATGAAATACTTTGAGTTGGTGACCATTGACCTTGAAGACTTTGCCGGTAACTTCATTTTTAATCTCAACTGCACCATGGGGAAAAACATTAGTAATAACAAAAGGTCCATCCCATCTAGATCGAAGTTTACCGGAAATAAGCTTAAGGCGAGAATTAAACAAAAGCACTTTTTGGCCACTATGGAACTCCTTTCTAAGAATCCTAGAGTCATGAAATCTCTTCACTCTCTCTTTGTAAATCTTGGAATTCTCATAGGCTTCTAAGCGGATCTCTTCAAGTTCTTGCAACTGAAGCTTCCTTTCCATACCCGTTTCATCAAATGCCATGTTACAACTCTTCATCGCCCAATAAGCACGGTGCTCAATCTCCACCGGTAGGTGGCATGCCTTACAACCACCCTATAGGGAGACATCCCCAAAGGTGTCCGGTAAGCGGTTCTGTGAGCCCATAAAACATCCTTAAGTAGCTTGCTCCAATCCTTCCTGTTTGGTTGCACCACATTCTGTAACACTTGCTTGATCTCTTTGTTAAAAACCTCTGCTTGCCCATTAGTTTGGGAATGATAAGCTGTAGCAACTCTATGCACAACCCCATACTTCTGAAGCAAGGATGCCAATGACCGGTTACAGAAATGGCTCCCCTGGTCACTGATAATGGCTCTAGGCACACCAAACCTGCATAAAATGTTGGATCTCACAAAATCCGCAACTTTAGAATCATTAGTTCTAGTGGCCATAGCCTCAACACATCTAGAAACATAATCAACAACAAGCAAAATATATGAAAAACCATCAGAAATAGGAAATGGACCCATAAAATCAATACCCAAGACATCAAAAATCTCACAAAAAATAATGGGTTGCTGAGGCATCTCATGTCTATTGTAATGGTTCCTCCTGCTATCTGACACTGCTCACAAGTGGTGGTAAAGTGATGAGCATCTCTAAATAGGGTGGGCCAAAAGAACCCATAGTCTAATACCCTCATAACGGTCATCTGAGGACCAAAATGACCTCCGGTAGGTGTGCCATGACAAAACTAAAGAATAGACTGAATCTCATGATCATGCACATACCTTCGGATCACTTGGTCACTACCAAATCTCCACAAATAAGGATCGTCCCAAACATAATATTTAGCATCACTCTTAAGTTTATCTATTTGGGACCTAAAGAAGAAGCATCCACCTGATCAATCTAGGTTTAGCATCAGGCTTCTTCAACATGTACTTCAAAGCTGCATGGTCAGTAAAGACAATGATATGGGAGCAAAGCAAATAAGATCTAAATTTATCTAAAGCAAATACAATAGCTAAAAGCTTCTTCTCAGTGGTGGTGTAGTTAACTTGGGCTGCATCTAAAGTGCGTGAAGCATAAGCAATGACATGGGAGAGTTTAGCAACTCTCTGTGACAACACAGCTCCAAGTGCATAATTAGAGGCGTCACACATCAGCTCAAAGGGAAGCTCCCAATCTGGTGGCTGCATGATGGGAGAGGTAGTCAGCTTCTTCCTCAATCCCTCAAATGCCTATTTGCAAGGTTGGTCAAATGTATAGTCTACGTCCTTTTGGAGAAGCTTGGACAATGGCAATGCAATCTTACTGAAATCCTGAATGAATCTCCTATAAAAAACTGCATGTCCAAGAAAAGAACGTACTTCCTGCACAGAAGCGGGGTAAGGCAAAGAAGTAATCACATCAATCTTGGACTTATCGATCTCAAGACCTCTACTAGAGACCAAATGCCCTAAGACTATACCCCAATGCACCATAAAATGGCATTTCTCAAAGTTAAGAACAAGGTTAGTCTTAATACATCGGTCAAGTGCTCTAGAAAGACTATCCAAACATGCATCAAAAGAGGAACCATAAACAGTGAAATCATCCATAAACACCTCTCATTTCAATTGACTGAGTCTAATTTAATGATTCACGAGATTGGAAGAGGGTAGGAACAAATTTTAGAACTTGGAAAGAGAAACTCAGAAGTAGAATAATGAGAGAGAATAGAAGACGTGATGGTGTGATTTTCTCAAGTCACAAAATTCTCTATTTATAGGCAAATTTCATTAAGTGGGCAGTTTTAATACAAAGGAATATAGTTGTTGTACTGCATAACTGCACCTTAATTGGATTTGATTGCTTCATAATGTGCTTGAATGCAGTTGGGCAGTTTCAAAATTGTCAGATTTTGTAGTAACAATCAAAATAATCGATTAATTCGTTGTGTAATCGATTATTTTATTCAAATATTCAATTTTTAGATATACAGTAATCGATTAAAATACAGAGTAATCGATTACGTCTGCACAGGTATTATGTAGAAGAAGCAATGTAATCGCTTACAGTTTAAAC
>CM023948.1:15679273-15702591 GCA_013407115.1 Glycine latifolia | reverse complement strand
AAGGATCTAGTCATTGGATTACCCAAACTCAAGTTTGAAAAGAACAAATTATGTGATGCTTGTCAAAAGGAGAAACAAACTAAAAATTCTTTTCAAAGTAAAAATGTTGTTTCTACTTCAAGACCCCTTGAATTACTTCACATAGATTTGTTTGGTCCTTCTAGAACTATGAATTTAGGAGGTAATTACTATGGGCTTGTCATTGTTGATGATTACACTAGATTCACATGGACTTTGTTTTTGAAATCCAAGAGTGATGCTTTTAATGCTTTTAGAAAACTAGCCAAACTTACTCAAAATGAAAAGGGAAGCAAAATTATCTCAATAAGAAGTGATCATGGTGGAGAATTCCAAAATGAGCATTTTGAAAAATTCTGTGAAGAAAATGGAATTAACCACAATTTTTCAGCTCCTAGAACACTTCAACAAAATGGTGTTGTGGAAAGGAAAAATAGATCCCTTGAAGAAGGTGCAAGAACTCTTCTTAATGAGACAAATTTGCCTAAACATTTTTGGGCTGATGTTGTAAGTACACAGTTTGCTACACCTTGAATAGAATGCTAATAAGGCCTATTTTGAAGAAAACTCCTTATGAACTATACAAGGGTAGAAAACCAAACATATCTCATTTGAGAACTTTTGGCTGTAAGTGTTTTGTGTTAAATAATGGGAAAGAATCACTTGGAAAATTTGATGCTAAATCTGATGAAGCCATTTTCCTTGGATATTCATTACAAAGCAAAGCTTATAGAGTTTTCAATAAAAGAACATTATGCATGGAAGAATCAGGTCATGTTATTTGTGATGAATCTAATCCCTCTAAAGAGGAAAAGAAGTGTGATATTGATGCAGGTCCTATGGAAGAATTTATTCAACTAAATGACTCAATGAATTAAGAAAAGGAAGAACCAAATGCTGAAACAAAACAATCAACATCTGGACATAAGCCTAAAGATTGGAGAACAACAAGAGATCTCTCCCTTGATAACATAATTGGTGAAGTTTCAAAGGGAGTATCTACTAAATCTTCATTAAAAAAATCTTTGCTGTAATATGGCTTTTGTTTCACAAATAGAACCAAATAGTATTGATCAAGCATTGTTAGATGAACATTGGTTAATGGCTATGCATGATGAGTTGAATCAATTCAAAAGAAATGAAGTTTGGGAGTTAGTCCCTGGAACATCAACTCATAAACGTATTGGCACTAAATGGGCTTTCAGAAATAAGCTGGATGAAAGTGGAATCATAGTAAGGAACAAGGCTAGATTGGTTGCTAAGGGATACAACCAAGAGGAAGGCATTGATTATGATTAAACCTATGCTCCAGTAGCCAGATTAGAAGCTATTAGCTTATTGCTTGCATATGCTTGTTTGATGAATTTCAAATTGTTTCAAATGGATGTCAAAAGTACTTTCTTAAATGGATACATAGAAGAAGAAATCTATGTAAAACAACCTCCTGGATTTGTTGGTCATAAACATCCCAATCATGTTTACAAGTTAAGAAAAGCATTGTATGGTTTGAAACAAGCACCTAGATCTTGGTATGAAAGGTTAAGTAAATTTCTGGTTGAACAATCTTTCATAAGAGGTCAAGTTGATAAAACCTTGTTCATAAAGAGAAAAGGAAATGATATACTATTGGTTCAAATTTATGTAGATGACATTATTGTTGGTTCAACTAATCCATCAATGTGTAGAGAATTTTCAGCTACAATGCAGGGTGAATTTGAAATGTCAATGATGGGGGAACTCACATTCTTTTTAGGACTACAAGTCAAGCAATTAAAGAGTGGAACCTTCCTTAGTCAATCAAAGTACTATTAAGAGATGATTAAAAAGTTTGAAATGGAAAATTGCAAGGATGCTGCAACACCTATGGCAACTTCTACTTATCTTGATACACATGACAAAGGCAAGAGTGTTGATGAATCCAAATACAGGGAAATGATTGGATCCTTGCTATACCTCATTGCTAGTTGGCCTGATATAATGCTGAGTGTTTGCTTGTGTGCTAGATATCAAGCCAATCCCAAGGAATCTTATCTAACAGTAGTCAAGAGGATCCTCAAATATCTCAAGTCCACACCAAAAGTAGGACTTTGGTATCCAAAAGGTACCCCTATCAGCTTAATTGGATATTCTGATTCTGATTTTGAAGGGTGCAAGTTGGATAGAAAGAGCACAAGTGGAACATGTCACTTGCTAGGAAGCTCATTGATCTCTTGGCACTACAAGAAGCAATCATGTGTTGCATTATCCACTACTGAAGCAGAATATATATCAACTGGAAACTGTTGTGCACAAAGCCTTTGCTTGAAACAAAAACTTCAGGACTTTGGTGTTGAGCTAAAGGAAATATGACTGCTGTGTGATAATACAAGTGCCATTAACATCTCCAAAAATCCTATCATGCACTCCAGGACAAAGCATATTGAAATCAGACATCACTTCATCAGAGATCATATCCAAAAGGGTAACATTAAAATTGAATTTGTTGAAACCAATTTTCAATTAGCTGACATATTTACCAAACCTTTGGATAGAGATAGATGTTACACTCTAAGAAACATGCTAGGCATTCTTAATGAATCTAATATTTGCTAAAGCATGCTGGATTTGTGTCAATCGATGAGAAATAATTGAAAAATTGCTTGATCATCATTTGCATTTGAAAATTCGAATTTGTGCTGCATTATAACTGTTCATTCTGTAAAATTAACTGGAATAATCGATTAAGGTACAGGATAATCGATTAAATTCACTTTAAAAGCCATTGGGAATGCAGTTTGAGCTTATGTAATTGATTACACAAACAAAATAATCGATTATTCTTCATAGAAACCTTTTTTGAAAATCCCATTCCACTGGAATAATCGATTACACCAACGGATTAATCGATTACACAAGCTTCAAAATGTTTTCAAATTCTCATTTCCACTGGAATAATCGATTACCTTACGGATTAATCGAAATCGATTACCTTACGGATTAATCGATTAAATGGTTCTTAAATCTCTGAAATTTGTATTCTTACTGTAATAATCGATTACATATAAGAGATAATCGATTACACTTCATCTCCTTTAAGTGTATTATTCTAAAATAATTGATTACTTCACGAATTAATCGATTACAGTATGTTCTAAAACTGATTTTTCTTAAGAATTAATCGATTACATATGAAAATAATCGATTAATCCTGGAGTTACTGCAGAATCTGCAAGATTTTCTTGGAATTTGTAACTCCCCAACTGCCACCTAATTCAAAATTTGAATTTTCTGCGCCTTCAATTGAGTGGTTAATTTGTGGTAACTGTTTCTATTTTCAAATTTGAATCATGGAGCCTAAATTCTTCTATAAATACAGCCTATGTTCATGTGAAAAAATCACACCTTTCTCATCTTCCTTCTTTAGCACCTCTGAGTCTTTCTTTCTTTGGGTTTAGAAACCTTACCTTAGAAGTCTTTTCTTCCTGTAACCATGTCTGCACCAAAAAGACCTAGGTCCTCTAAAAGAAAAGATGAATCATCCAACCCAGCTGCAAGTAGGTTAAATCATTGGTTCTCCAATGAGAAAGGTAAAATGACCTACCTTCAGTTTAATGCAACAAAGCTAATAGGTCCTCCTAAACACCTCTCCTTAGACTGGTTTAGAAATGAAGGCTTTCAATTCCCTACCTTTATAGAATCCCAAGGTCTGAAACAACTAGTGGAGATGAAGGGTACATTTTACCCTGAATTGGTCAAGGTATTCTATACCTGTTCCAAATTCTCCATGGAAAGGACAATCTTGTCCCAAGTGAATGGGGTAGCCATAGAAATTACCCCTAAAATCTGGGAAGAAGTTGTTGTTAGTATATGGATGTCCTAGAGACAATCTTTTCATTAGATTAGGACGTACATGTACTTTTCATATTGTCATGAATAAATTATAAGCGCTCTTTATCTTGTTTCATATTATGTCTCGATATCATTATTAATATATGAGTAACTGGATAAAACCCTTGGAATAGAATAGGTATCTCTTGAGTATCAGTGATGGGATCATGATCATGAGGATTCAAGGATACCAGATGTCTACTCCTAAATTTTAAGTTCCTAGTCTAGAGACACTGAGAATGGGGATCAGTGATTTCGGGTAAGACTAGCACGACTTAACTACTTGTATGCAGATACAAGGTAAAGACCTCATAAGCTACAGACATGGAGATGTCTTAGCTAAAGTCGTGGGTGGACCTATAAGGGTATAGCTCGCACTGAACGGACCCACAAAGAGACTCTATGAGGAAATCTCACAGATAGTATCATTAGAGTAGTCTCTTATTATTTGGGTGTGTCTTTCCTTAGACCAGAAGTTTTCACCTAGACTGTGTTCTAGAAGACATGCTTTGATTGTATACCTCGTCTGCCTGAAACATGGAGACACATAGGTATACTTTTGGGCATGTCCTGAAAGAACACGAGTCTAGGGTGACTCGCTGAAGGAATTCATCAAATCTTTGTGAGAGATTAGGTTATCTGTAAACCGGAGAAATCGGGATGACATTTACGGGACTCGGGAATCTATGCATAGTAAAAGAAATCATGAGATGATTTGCCTTTAGAGTCAGTAAAATTGGAGACTCCCTATTTCGTATTAAAGCTTACCCTAGACCGCAAGGGCTGATACGTTTCCTTACCCTAGGTTTTGTGGGAAGGTAACCGAGACGAAAGGAAATAAATACAGAAACCAAATAGATTTAATAGGATGATCTTGTCATTTACCTAACTAGTTCTGGGGCAACAAAGCATTGCTAGTGCTCTGTGTTGTCATTAAATGAGTAGTGGCCTTGTTGGGCCCAAACTCATTTATGTCAGTAGCTATGTTGGGCCTAATGGGTCACACACTAACACTTTATTGTCATCACATTATAGCATTAAAGGTTTTGGGCCTAATAATGGTTGTTGGCCCAAGAAAGAGTTTGGATACTTATCTTAAAGAGAGAGGGGCGCATGAATGGAGTTAATGGGCTTGGATAGTCCAAGACATTATTAATTAATTTAAATAGTTAAATTAATTATATAATATTTAAATTTGATAATTTAAATATTTGAATTTAAATATGAATTAACTATAGTAGTTAGTTTCATATCAAAAGGAGAAGATAAGAGCTAGATTTGAATTTGAATTCAACTAGAATCTTATCATGATCATGTCCTAGATTTTAGGAAGAATTTTAAGGGCTGATTATGGGCTTATACACGGCTGATATATGATTATCTTTTGGCAAAATTAAATCCCAAGTAATTGACTTGGTCTTAGGAAGATAAGATAGGAGGTTGTTGGAAATTTTGAAATGCAATAACTCTATCTTATCTTCACGTGTGGGATGCTTCATGATCAGATTTTTTGGTTAAAAATCTGACTCAAACTCTTCTATAAAGTGTGCTATTGTGATCATAGTTCTCTAATAATTTGAGAGGAAAAACCCTAATCTACTTTCCTCTATTTTCACGTGCCCCTTTGTGTGAGTGTTGGCTGAAAATTCAGCCACCAATATCATCTATTGGTGAGCCTCTTAGATAAGTAAAAACACTTTAAAACATAACCTTCTTCCTCTGCATTGGTGTGCCTAGCCTGCCTCATTTGGTGTTTGTTGGTGGTCTTCAAGACGTGTTCTTAAGTCTTGACAAGAAGTGGTGTGGATCAACATTAGAGGGCTTGTATCTTCAAGCCTATCCTTAATCATCAAATTTCAAATATAAACAAGGTAACATTTATGTCCTAAAGAATGATTATTGTGTGGTATGTGTGTTTCCGCTTTAAAAAATTTTGTTTTTCTCACATGCCTTCGGGCTTCAAGGCCCTTTTCTTTCAGTTGTTGGTCTGTCTTTTGATGGTGAGAGAAGGTTTGAGGAAGAAGTGGGTGGGTACAATAGGATAGACACTTACAGGGGTATGCTTCTTGATCCTCACATGAGGTTGAAGCTTAGGTTGAGTATTGGACCCATGACTAATGAGGATAGGCTTCTCCACTACATCATCACATACACTCTTACCCCTAGAGCCACAAACCATGCCCAAGCCACTGATGGTGATTTACAGCTTGTATATGCCTTGAAAAATGGCATCAAAATGAACTGGATTCTTGTTCTCCAGGAAATTATACTGAAATCCAAGAGATTAATGAACTATCCCTTTCCATATGTTGTTCTTATATCCAGGTTTATTGACTACTTTCAAATTGATGTCTCTAATGAGGTTGTTGACAACACTAACTCCAGCAACAGCCTCATCAAAGAGAAGCATCTTACCAAGCTGGGGATGACCAAGACCCCATATGGATGGCAAAATGGTTGGACAACAACTTCCTGCCCCTGAACAAGATGATGATGATGATGATGATGATGATGATGATGATGATGAGGCTGAAGATGCTAGCCCTGCTGAACCATCTTATAGCCCATTTGAATCCTTAATGATTCAAAAGATGGATGCCTTGCTACCACTGCACCATGAGCATCGGGCTGAGACTAATACTTCTCTGGAGGAGATAAAATCTAGGATAGAAACCATAGAAGCTAGGATTATCCTTGATTACTCTGGCAATGATGATTAGGCTTCTTGTACTTCATGTTCTTTCTATCCTCTGTTTTTCTATTATTTTTCTTTTCTTTTATTAATATACTGCAGTTTACATCTCAATCAATGAAATTTGCATTTTCCCTTATCCTTACTTGTTGTGCTTTTACTTTTTGCCTTTGATAAGCCAAATAGGGGGAGAAGAAATGATTGATAATAATTGATTATAAACTCTGCTTTGCTCTCTGTTCTACTCTGTTTTTCTGCTGATTTTTTGCCAATCAATGATTCATGAAATTAACTAAGTCTAAAGGAGTAAACCAAGTCAAAGGAAGCAAATCCAATGAAAATAAATGATTAATGCAAGCTTAATACTTAACACTTGCTCTTGGCAGAGAGGCTGATTTGTTTTTCAGGTCAACAAAGTTCAAGATCTTCTTCTTGCTTACCCTCAAAGCAAATCCAAACTTAAACAGATGGTCAATCAATATTTGGCATGTTCAAAGCCAAAAAGGGTGAGATTGTTGGATATAGGGGGAGCAACTTAAATCTTGAAGCTTAGGACTTGAAGAAGTGTTTTGGGCTTTTTCACATGCCTTGGAATGCCTTGGAAGATTATAAAATAAAGTGTTGAAGAGGCCAATCTGTTGATCCTTGCATTTCATGCATTTAATCATTTATGTGCCTAAGAGTTTTAACAAAGAATCAAAGCAATTTCTTATTAAAAGATTCAAAGAAGCAATGTTTTTGGAAAAATACAAATTGCACTGGTTTAGTCGATTACACAGCAGTATAATCGATTATTTGCTTCGTTTTCAAATCTGGAAAAGCATTGAAGAACAAATTAATCGATTACCATCTATTGTAATCGATTATTTAGTGTTACAAGAAAATTATGCTTCACTGCTTTAATTGATTACCGTGTATTGTAATTGATTACATAAGTTTTTTTGAAAAGCTTGTTCTACTGCAATAATCGATTACCAATTATTGTAATCGATTACACAATGTTCTGAGAAAAGCTTGTTGCACTGTTTTAATCGATTACTATTTCTTGTAATCGATTACACAAGGCTTTTATGAAATGATGTGCTTCTAGTTTAATCAATTACTATTCGTATTAATCGATTATTTTGCTCGTTATTCAAACCCAGAAAGCCATGAACATTTTAATCAATTAAAATGAAAATTTAATTGATTACACATGGTATTTTAATCGATTAAAGTTAGTTACAAAGCTTTATTATAAATAGGAGTGAGGCTTGTTCTGTTTAGTAACTTGAGAAATACGAATTTCTGATTACATACAAGCTTTACCAAGATTTAAAGAGTTTTTTTAAGCTAGTAATCTCTTGTCCCACTTTTTAATCCTCATGAGTTTTTGATTGATTACTTGGGCAAGAGTCTTTCAAAGAAGAATAGGAGAGCATGTTCTGAAGTTTCATTTGATCATACAACTCTGTTGGTAATTCATTTGCATTCATAATCATTGAATCATCAGGTTGTTTCTCTCCATTCTCTTTGGGTGTAATTCTGTTTTGAATTTTCTATATTTGGATGCTATTGTAAATTTTTTCTTAAGGCTTGTTCTAGAGTAGTGTTCTCTAAGGAAGAACAGAGTAGTGTTTTCTGATTCTTGTTGTTAAGGTGTCTAATAGTGTTTTAAATTTCCTTTCTTTATCTAAGGTTGATAAAGAGTAAATGTAATAAAGCTTGTAAGAACTAAAATTTATAATAGTGGAACTCTAATATAGTGTTGATTAGAAGAAACTGGATGTAGCTTCTCTTGAGAAGTGAACCAGTATAAATCCTTATGTTGATTCTCTGTTCTTTAATCTCTATTGGCTATCTTGTTCATTGATTCTTGGTGTTCTTATCATTACTCAATAAGTGATGTTTTGAGCTATTGATTTTTTGAACTAAGTGAATTGATTGAATAAAAACTTTCTTGGTTTAAAAGTGATTAAGATCCTAACTCTGATTTAGAAAAGAAATTTTTAAAAGACCAAGTTTTAACCAATTCACCCCCCCTCTTGGTTATTGTGGGTATTCTTATTGTTTTCATGAACTTGAAATGTCACAGCTAACACATGCAGAGGATGCTGAGAAGAAACACAAGATTATAGCCTTGAAAACTGCATCATCCAATGTGGAAAAGGAAGAATACTCAAGTGAAGATGAAAGTGATGAACATATGAACCTGATGGTGAAGAAATTTAGCAAGTTCATGAGAAGGAACAAAAACAAAAAGTTGTCAAAGTTTAACAGGAAAAATGATAGCAACAACAACAATAACAACACCTCTAACTTCACTTACTTCGAATGTGGTAAGCCTGGCCACATTAAATTTGAGTGTCCAATCTTTTTAAAGAAGCAATTAGGTGAAAAGAAGACAAAGAAAGAGGGGATGCCAAAGAAGGCATACATAGCATGGGAAGACAATGATTCAAATACATCTGAATCAACAAGTGAGAATGAAGAAGGAAATGTATGCTTCACTTCCACAATAAGTGATGATGAAGATTTCTCAAGTGCTGAATCAGAAGTAAATTCTGAATATGATAATGTTGTTGATGCTTTCCATGAGATGCATGAAGAGGCCTAAAAACTTGCACAATCCAATAATAGGCTGAAAAGTAATCTTAAATGGCATGTTACCAAAAATTGTAGAATTGCAATCTAAACTTTGCAATTTGAAAGAAGCAAATGAAAAGCTTGTTTCAAGTTACAAAGCTAATGGATGTGTATATGCCTCATCATCTTCAAATGTTGATAAAAGCAAGCTTTTACAAAAAGAATTTAATGATTACAAAAAGACTCAAGGCGAAAAATATATATTATTACTTTCCGAAAATTCTTACTTGGTTGATCTTTTGAAAAGACTCTATAGAGGAAAATGTAGTTTAAATCAAATGCTAAGTGTACAAAAGTATGTTGGAGATACTTCTGGTTTGGGTTACAAACATGGAGCAAAATCTTTTGGAAAAATAAAGTTTGTACCACCAAAACAGAAGAATCAAATAGGCTTTTCAAAAACTAAGTATCATCAATTGACTCATTTTGAAAAAGCATCAAACTCTATTACTTGCAATTATTGCATGAAGAAAGGTCATACATCCCATAGGTGCTATGCTAGAAGATACTATGTGCCTAATGGTAAATGCATTTGGGTGCCCAAAAGAAAAAGAAAGCCAGCTAACCCATATGGACCCAACCCACATTGGGTACCTTTCTTTGCTACTTAATTTGTTTTTTGCTTGTGTCACTACTAGAAAAATGGGTTTTAACATCACTAAGTTAACATCGGTTATTGATAAAACCAATGTTAACGAAAACACAGTGGCAAATTCGTAAATAAGAGAACCTGGTTAACATCGATTTTCTAGAAAACAAATGTTAACATGTACACATTAACATCGATTTTTAAGGGTTTCTGGAAAATCGATGTTAACATGTACACGTTAACATTGGTTTTTAAGGTTTTTTGGAAAATCGATGTTAACAGATACATGTTAACATCGGTTTTTAATGAAAACCGATGTTGTGCAGGAGATAGCAACATCGATTTTTTGTTAAAAACCGATGTTATTATTGTTATTGTTATTATAAAAGCGTTAGCCCCCAAACCCTAAATCCCCAAATTAAACACCCTTTACTCTCACACTTCTAACCCTCACTCTTAGCCTTCACTGCTCACGTTCTGTCAACCTTCACTCTCACTCTTACAGCAGTCTTGGTGTCGTTGTTGGTGGCGCTTCCACTATCACTCGCAACTCACATTTTAGTCTCACTCTCACTCACGCAGCTCAGGTACACTTGGTGGTTCTGCATTTTTCTTTTGCTCTGTTTATGTTAGTCTCACATTTTGTACTCACTATTTATGTTACTGCCATGGATTTCTAAGGTAGGAGGCTTCATTTGATTGAGACCGTGGTTGCCATCGTTGCTCACTTCCTTTTCTCTTCACTCGCTGTATGTCCCATAACTGCGATGGAGTTTGTTTTTTAGTTTTCATTTTGGTGGAATATACAGTCTTATCACTTTAACATTTTGAATGATGTTAATGTGGGTGCTGAATTTTACTTGTTGTAGCATCCCTTCATTTAATGTGGGTAGTTCCATCTTGAATGTTTTCATGTGATTAGATTTAGATTATTGTAACATAATTTTGTATTGTTGTATGTCATTTCATTGTTGAACCACTGTTGTCCATTGTTGTTAGTTTGAGATTGTTTCCTAATTAGAAACACATGAAAAAATCACTGGTGATTAAATGCTTCACTGGTGATTAAGCGCTTCACTGGTGATTGAATATTGAATCCTATTTTTCACCTAGTTAGAGGCATTTTTTGGTAAAAAAAAAATAGTGACCAAATCCCTTTTGGGATTTGCCTAGGGCTGCCCCTCTGGATTTTGAGAGTTTTGACACAAGGTACGCCTCAATCAAACATTTCTATCAAAAGTTATGACCGTTTGAAGTTTATATGTTCAACATCAAGACCTATAACACAACTTGTTTGATTCTGACCTTCTATCTAGTGGCACAACATAATTTTCACTTTTTCTTCTATTAATTCTTGTTCTCTTCACTTTCCAGGTTCCTGCTCCAGTGGAATATGTGAATGTAAAGCTGACTATGCAATTCATGAAGGTTCCTAGTTATATAGGTTATTTTCGTGCTTAATGTCATAATAATATTGATATAGTGTGGATTCTGAGTTCACTGATCTTTTTAGTTTATTTCTGGATCTGAGATTAGGATAATTTAATAGAGACTTGCTTCTTTGATTGACCCATTGTGATTGCTCCCTATTTTTTTGGATTTTCTTCACTCAACTAAAGTTGTAAGAGCTAATTGTTTAATTTTATATATGTCATAGTATATTTAGTTTTTGTAGTTTATTTTCATAGCTTTTCATGGAGTTTGGCTAATCTTTTAAATAAGGGTCAGAAACAATCAAAAGAATAGGTTGTCTTTTTTTTTAAAATAGCATTCTACATCAGTTATGTATTAGAAAATCGATATTGTAAGTACTATTCCACGTCGGTTATTTAAAAAACCAATGTTAAAGTCCAAAATAACCGATGTGGAAAGCGATTTTTCTAGTAGTGTGTGTCTAAGAGCAAAATCAGCATTATGGTATCTTGATAGTGGATGCTCTAGACACATGACACGTGACATGTCCATGCTCACAAACTTGACTCTCAAAGATGGAGGATATGTCACTTATGGTGATAATAATAAAGGAAAGATCATTGGAGAAGGAAATACATGAGACAGCTTCAAAACAAAGATAAGAAATGTGCTTTATGTGGAAGGTTTGAAGCACAACCTCCTAAGCATAAGCCAACTATGTGACAAAGGACTCAAGGTTTCCTTCAATAACAAATGTTGTCTAATTTGTGATGGTTAAACCGGTGAGGTTATCCATGTTGGTAAAAGAAAGGGTAACGTCTATATTCTCTCTATTGAATATGCATTCATTCACAACACTAGTTGCCTAGTTAATAAAGTTAATGATACATGGATATGGCATAGGAGAGCAAGTCATATAAACATGCATCATATGAGCAAGCTTATAAGAAAGGACTTAGTCATTGGCTTAGCTAAGCTTAAGTTTGAGAAAGACAAAATATGTGCTGCTTGTCAAAAGGGGAAACAATCTAAAATCTCTTTTCAAAGTAAAAATGTTGTTTCCACCTCTAGACCCCTTGAATTGCTTCATATATATTTATTTAGTCCTTCTAGAACTATGAGTTTAGGGGGTAATTTCTATGGGCTTGTTATTGTTGATGATTACTTAAGATACACATGGACTTTGTTTATAAGATCCAAGAGTGATGCTTTCATGGAGAAATTTTAAAGTCCTTGTTTTAACCAATTCACCCCCCCTCTTGGTTAATTGTGTGTGTTCATCTTTGTTTTCAATTCCCACTTAAATTTAAAAAGGGGCTAAAATGGTGCTTTGGGAGTCCACATCAACACAGCATAGGGAAATTGATAACTTATCAATCTCTTAGCTTTCAGCATTATCTCCTCAATGATGAGGATCTAGTTCATCTATGTGGCAGTCTTCATTCCATAAACAAGCTAAAATCATCATTTGTTGCTTGAGCATTGTTGGATGATCTTGAAGTCAAAATGTAAGTAATTATATAGTGAAGGAGCTTGTCTTCACCATTCGTAGGGCCTGAGCCAAGCCTTAGCTTCAGCCTAATTTGAGGGTCTTGAAGCATCCCTCTATAGGTATCAATTTTGTTGTAGCCCTTAGCCTCTTATTCAAATTTCCTTTCACCTTCAAAGGAAATACCAGCTACCTCATGCCAAACTTCAGGAGTGATCTCCATGGTCACCCCATTTACTTGAGAGAAAATGGTGTCATCATGCTAATCTTAGCACAGGTGTAGAACACCTTCACAAGTTCAGGGTAAAAAGTACCCTTCATCTCCACAAACTTTTTCAATCCCTGTGCTTCTATCATTCCAGGGAACTGAAATCCCTCAGCCACAAACCAATCCAGGTCAAGATATTTAGGAGGGAAGACAAGTTTGGTGGCATTGAACTGCATATAGTTCAGCCTTTCGATTTCATTTGTGAACCAAGAATTTAATTTGTTCACAAAGGGGTTGGAGGATTCACCAGCCTTCCTTTTGCTGGATTTTACTTTCTTAGGGGCAGACATTATTACAAAGGTGAATAGGTAGAGGTTGAGAAAGAGAAAGAGAAGAAGAATGCTCAAAATTCTCAAAGTAGTGAGAGAGAATTGAAGGTGTGAATTTTTCTCTCATGAAAAGTTGTATTTATAGTGATTTTTTAGTCTTGAATTTTGAATGAGTGTAACAACTATTTCGATTACCTATAAGATTAAATGCACAGAATTAGATTTGAATTTTGAATTTGTGACAAGATTGGCAGTTTACATTTCCAAGAAATTTGCAGATTTAGCAGTAACGCCATAGATAATTGATTACCAAAGCTTGTAATCGATTAATTCGTAAGCAAACAGATCCTCTGCATCAAGTTGTAATCGATTAAACAGCAGTGTAATTTATTACACCAATGAGAACTCAAAATAGAGTAACATACTGTAATCGATTATCATATAGTGTAATCGATTATTTCAATGAAAGTTTGTTTCAAAAAAAGCACTTGTATCATAAGTAATCGATTAATTCGCCTTGGTAATCAATTACTCCAGGGTGATCAAGTTTTCTAGATTCAATTTAAACAACAAGTAATCGATTAATTCGACTTAGTAATCAATTGCTTAAGCATAAAATTGTTTCTAAAAAGCTTTCAATCATCAAATAATCGATTATTCTGCGTAGTAATCGATTATTACAGTCCATTATGTAGAATATACAGTGATTATGCAACAGGATTTTCATTTTTATGCATTTTTTATATATGATCAATCATTCAGTGAGTCAACATTTAGAAAGGCAATTTAATAGCATGCTAGCATATGTTGGATTCATCAAGTAAACCTAGCATGTTTCTAAGTGCATAAAACCTATCTCTTGCCAAGGATTTTGTAATGATATCAGCCAATTGATTAAGTGTATCTACAAGTTCAATTGTACAGTTACCCTTTTGGATATGATCCCTAATTTAGTGATGCCTTATCTCAATATGTTTGGTCCTTGAATGCATAATTGGATTCTTGGATATGTTGATGGCACTTGTGTTATCATAGAGCAAGGGTATTTGATATGCTGCTAACATATGTTAGTTTTTAAGGTTAATTGATCAATAATTCATTCAATAATTAGTAATATAGGCTAGAATTAGTTAGGTTTATTTATTTATTGTTATTATCTCATCTTATTATGATTTTTGGTTAATTAGGAACCAACAAGAGAGGAAAAGAAAGCAAAAAGGAGCATTCTGGCTTTTCAAACATGCCACGCGATCCGCGCCAGCATCTACGCTGGTAGCGCCAGCATGTCAGAAAGAACTTTCAACTCGAAAATGCCATGCGATTAGTGCCAAACCCCACGCTATCAGTGCCAGGATGTCTGAGGATCCC
This sequence comes from Glycine latifolia, assembly GCA_013407115.1. Taxonomy (NCBI): domain Eukaryota; kingdom Viridiplantae; phylum Streptophyta; class Magnoliopsida; order Fabales; family Fabaceae; genus Glycine; species Glycine latifolia. Next base: position 15,687,993 of record CM023948.1, on the reverse strand, counting down.
CTCATCATGACTATCTCACGCGATTAGCGTAAGATACCACACTGGTAGCGCCACAGTTACGCTGTTACCTGTTTTAAGAGATTTGGCACTGAATTAACTGGGAAAAAAAGGGCTTGTTACCCTAATTAATATATGAACGTGTAGAGAGGAGAAAAAAACACTTTTTGACACAAAAAACACACAGAGGAAAGGAAGAGAGAAGACGAGAATCACTACGAGAAGATCGAAGGAAGACAGAGCAGTTATTCTTCTTCTATTTTCTTTGTAATTCTCTGCTAGATAAATGCTAGTTTTGCACTTAAGGTTAGTTATGAGTATGTCGGGCTAACTTCTCTTATTATGGTTAAAGCCAGAACCAATGTGAACTCCTCTGTAAATTGATTGGTTAGAGCAAAATAGTTTGGAAAAACAAAGTTTGTACCACCAAAATAGAAGAATCAAAGAGGCTTTTCAAAAACTAAGTATCATCAATTGACTCATTTTGAAAGAGCATCAAACTCTATTACTTGCAATTATTGCATGAAGAAAGGTCATACATCCCATAGGTGCTATGCTAGAAGATACTATGTGCCTAATGGTGAATGCATTTGGGTGCTCAAAAGAAAAAGAAAGCCAGCTAACCCATATGGACCGAACCCACATTGGGTACCTTTCTTTGCTACTTAATTTGATTTTTGCAGGTGTGTCTAAGAGCAAAATCAGCATTATGGTATCTTAATAGTGTATGCTCTAGACACATGACACGTGACATGTCCATGCTCACAAACTTGACTCTCAAAGATGGAGGATAGGTCACTTATGGTGATAATAATAAAGGAAAGATCATTGGAGAAGGAAATATAGGAGACAACTTCAAAACAAAGATAAGAAATGTGCTTTATATGGAAGGTTTGAAGCACAACCTCCTAAGCATAAGCCAACTATGTGACAAAGGACTTAAGATTTTCTTCAATAACAAATGTTGTTTAATTTGTGATTGTCAAATCGGTGATGTTATCCATGTTGGTAAGAGAAAGGGTAACATCTATACTCTCTCTATTTAATATGCATTCATTTACAACACTAGTTGCCTAGTTAGTAAAGTTAATGATACATGGCTATGGCATAGGAGAGCAAGTCACATAAACAAACATCATATGAACAAGCTTATAAGAAAGGATTTAGTCATTGGCTTACCTATGCTTAAGTTAGAGAAGGACAAAATATGTGCAGCTTGTCAAAAGGGGAAACAATCTAAAATCTCTTTTCAAAGTAAAAATGTTGTTTCCACCTCTAGACCCCTTGAATTGCTTCATATGGATTTATTTGGTCCTTCTAGAATTATGAGTTTAGGGGGTAATTTCTATGAGCTTGTTATTGTTGATGATTACTTTAGATACACATGGACAAAATGATGTTGTGGAAAGGAAAAACAGATCCCTTGAAGAAGGAGCAAGAAAACTTCTTAATGAGACAAATTTGCCTAAACATTTTTGGGCTGATGTGGTGAGTACAGTTTGCTACATTTAAATAGATTACTCATAAGGCCTATTTTACATAAAACCACTTATGAACTCTACAAAGGTAGAAAACCAAACATTTCTCACTTAAGAGCATTTGGGTGCAAGTGTGTTGTTTTAAACAATGGCAATGATATCTTGTTGGTTCAAATCTATGTTGATGATATAATATTTGGTTCAACTAATCAATCTATGTGCAAAGAATTTTCTATCATAATGCAGAATGAATTTGAAATTGAAAACACAATGAACACACTTCAATTAACCAAGAGGGGGGTGAATTGGTTAAAACAGTTATTCAAAATTTTCTAAAACAATTTGCGAAATTAAAATAAGGATCGTATCACTCAATCACCTTTAATCAAAATCAGAAATCTTCTTTCAATCAAGAAACACCTTGTAATGCGTGTAATGACTGAATTACTTCTTGATGATTATAACTTGATAATCACCCAAATACAAGCAATGAAAGATATTCAGAGTTAGAACAAAAACACAGCAATTTATACTGGTTCACCTCACTAACATGAAGGCTACATCCAGTGTCTTCTAACCAACACTAGGTCAGAGTTTTCACTAAATCAAAATAATTCTTTTTACAAGCAATTACAAGGGATTATCTATATCAACCCTAGATAAAGAATCTGAATTCTAAAACACTATTAGAAAAAAATCACAAAGATCCTGAGAACTCTACTCAGATCTTTATCCCTAGAGAACACTACTCTAGAAACCTTGAAAGAATTAATTTGATATTCACAATAGAATTTGAAATATCAAAAAATCTAAAAGAAAGATTCAAGAGAGACACAACCTGTGATCCTTAATGATTGAATGAATGAATGAACGAAGTTACCAATCAATCTAGGTTGAATAAATGCCAAAGATCAGAATCAAATCTCTTGAAAAACTCTTTATCTTTAACACATCATCTCTTAAAAATCAGAAATCATTTGATCTTACACAAGATGTGTTTCACTCAGAAAATCAGTATCTTGGACTTTAGAAAGCTTAGAAACTTTTAGGTCACTATCAGATTCAAAAGTAATTCGTATATTCTAAGTGTAGACCCATCAAGCTTTAAATAGAAAACTGATTTAACTGAATGTAATCGATTAAAACGTTAGTGTAATCGATTATTTTATCATAAGTAATCGATTAATACACGAAATAATCGATTAAATCATTCTGGAGCTTTCTGGAAAAATTTCATGAACAAGATAATCGATTAATACAACATGTAATAGATTAAAGCAGTCACTCAGTATTTGAAAATAAGCTGTGGTAATCGATTACATAAGAACGATAATCGATTAAAACAGTGAAGCTCAAATATGAAATCAGCCTGGTAATCGATTACGATTTGTGGTAATCGATTAAAGCAGTGAAGCATATTTAATAATGAACTAAGGTAATCGATTACGATGTAATGGTAATCGATTAAGTCAGTGAGTTATGCTTTTCATTTTATACTAAGTAATCGATTACAAGAAGCCAATAATCGATTAATATGTTCTTCATGGTTTTTCTTGATTTAAGACAAAGCTTTTAATCGATTAAAAACATTGCGTAATCGATTAAACAATAAGATTTCATTTTTCCAAAAACATAAGCATGAGAACTAAGTTTCTTTAAAAATCATTGAATAGCTTTATCACTTTAAAGAAAACATGAATGCATGTTAATGAGAATGCAAATGCAATGCAAGGATCACAAGGTCATGCACTTGAATCACTTAGACAAATTACAAATGCCTTCAAATTGATTGGGCATGTAAAAAGCTAAAACATCAAGTCAATTGCTTTAGCCTTACTTTGATCTTCTTGCAACTCCCCCTACATCCAACAGAAATGTTTATGATGGGAGATCTAACATTCTTCCTTGGACTTCAAGTCAAGCAAATGAAGAATGAGACATTTCTTAGTCAAACTAAGTACTGCCTGGAAATGATCAAGAAGTTTGAAATGGAGAAAAGCAAGGATGCTGCAACTCGAATGGCTATATCAACCTACCTTGACTCAGATGAAAAAGGAAAGAGTGTTGATGAGTCAAAATATAGAGGAATGATATCTTGTGTTGCTTCATCGACTGCTGAAGCTGAGTACATATCTTCTGGAAGCTGTTGTGCTCAAAGCCTATGGTTGAAGCAACAATTGCAAGATTGTGGTGTAGAGTTAAAGGAAATACTGTTGCGAAATCGGCAAGTATACCGTTCGTTTCAAGTAATAAAGTGAGTAAGTAAAGTATCATCTCCATAGGGATTGAATGCAATCTTATTGTAACTTATGATCTTAGAATTGGAAGACAAATGATAAGTTGAAGAGAATATGGTTGTATTTTGCGAATGACGTAAATTAAATAAATGACAGAAAATTAGCGATATTCAAAAATGAATTTTAGATTAATTATTATGCAGTGATGAGAAATAATTGTGGCCAGAGCACATTCCCCTTTGTTCCCTACCTTCTTTACTTGGATTGGTTATTAATTTCAATTACTTCTAATTGCTCAGAGAATGTATTTCCATATAATTAGTTAAGTCCTAATCCCTTAGTAATTTAACCCTTTAACCCAATTAGAAATCCTAATTCCTTAGCAATTCCCTATCAAGCTAAGCATTAAGAGAATACATCATATAAATTATGCAATCATACATTCATATCCCTAGGCAATGTAAAAACTGTTATTTTACTGCTTTCAGAAATTAGCGTTCCAATATCCCTATTGTAAACTCTAACCCTCAGAACTTTACTAGAATGGCCAAAACTAATAAAGAATAATGCAATGAAGAACAAAGTAAAATAAAACAATTATCAGAATTTCATATTAACACCAATCAAGTTACAGAGGAGTTCACATTGGTTCTGGCTCTAACCACAATAAGAGAAGTTAGCCCGACATGCTTATAACTAACCTTAAGTGCAAAACTAGCATTTATCTAGCAGAGAATTACAAAGAAAATAGAAGAAAGATACCCAATGTGGGTTGGGTCCATATGGGTTAGCTGACTTTCTTTTTCTTTTGAGCACCCAAATGGCATTCACCATTAGGCACATAGTATCTTCTAGCATAGCACCTATGGGATGTATGACCTTTCTTCATGCAATAATTGCAAGTAATAGAGTTTGATGCTCTTTCAAAATGAGTCAATTGATGATACTTAGTTTTTGAAAAGCCTCTTTGATTCTTCTATTTTGGTGGTACCAACTTTGTTTTTCCAAAATATTTTGCTCCATGTTTGTAACCCAAACTAGAAGTATCTCCAGCATACTTTTGTACAATTAGCATTTGATTTAAACTACATTTTCCTCTATAGAGTCTTTTCAAAAGATCAACCAAGTAAGAATTTTCTGAAAGTAATAACATATATTTTTCATCTTGACTCTTTTTGTAATCATCAAATTCTTTTTGTAAAAGCTTGCATTTATCAACATTTGAAGATGATGAGGCACATACACATCCATTAGCTTTGTAACTTGAAACAAGCTTTTCATTTGCTTCATTCAAATTGCAAAGTTCAGATTGCAATTCATCAATTTTGGTAACATGCCATTTAAGATTACTTTTCAGCCTATTATTGGATTGTGCAAGTTTTTGGGCCTTTTCATTCTCACTTGTTGATTCATAAGTTGGTGAATCATTGTCTTCCCATGCTATGTATGCCTTCTTTAGCATCCCCTCTTTCTTTGTCTTCTTCTCACCTAATTGATTCTTGAAAAAGATTGAACATTCAGATTTAATGTGGCCACGCTTACGACATTCGAAGCAAGTGAAGTTGGAGGTGTTGTTATTGTTGTTGTTGCTGTCATTTTTCCTGTTAAACTTTGACAGCTTTTTGTTTTTGTTCCTTCTCATGAACTTGCTGAAGTTCTTCACCATTAGGTTCATATGCTCATCACTTTCATCTTCACTTGAGTCTTCTTCCTTTTCCACATTAGATGATGCAGTTTTCAAGGCTATACTCTTGTGTTTCTTCTCTGCATCCTCTACATCTGTTAGCTGTGACATTTCAAATTGATACTCAAGAAGCTTACCAAAAAGTGCAGCCATGGACATTTTGGATAGATCTTTTGATTCCTTGATTGCTATAACTTTTGGTTGCCAAGGTCTTGTGAGACACTTCAAGATTTTGATGTTCAATTCGTCAGCATCAAAAATCTTCCCAACACCAAGAAGATGGTTGACAATGTGAGTGAACCTTGTTTAGAGCTGAGAAATGTTTTCTGTGGTGCTCATTTTGAACATATCATATTCATGAATCAATGCATGCTTCTTTGATCTTCTTACTTCATTTGTTCCTTCATGAGTGACTTCCAACATCTCCCATATTTCCTTTTCGCTTTTACACCTAACAGTTCTAAAAAATTCGTCAGAAGAAAGTGCAGAAGTAATCATGTTTTTACCTTTAAAATCAGATTGCACAACCCTTTTTTCTACATCCGTCATCTCATCCCACTCCTTGGGAATCCTTTCATTATCTTTATAGGGATCAAAGGACCTTTTTCAATTGCATTCCAAGCACCGGAGTCATTTGATTGAATGAAAATCTTCATTCTATTTTTAAAAAAATTGAAATGTTCTCCTTCAGACATCGGAGGATGATTGAGGGAGGCACCCTCCTTGAAGGTATTCATTTTCTTTTAAAAAGATAGTGATCTTGAATAACTTTTAAGAACCAGTTCTTGATACCAATTGCAAACAAAGATGAACACACAATTAACCAAGAGAGGGTGAATTGGTTAAAAGAGGGACTTTAAAATTTCTTTGAAAAACCAACAGCGGAATTAAGATCATATCACAAGTTCACCTTGTCAAAAATTAGAAACTTTCAACCAATCATGACTCACCCTTCACTTCAAGCAAATTAAAAAAAATATTTCAGTTGATCTTGAAAGAGATTAACCATAAGATAAGCAAGAGTAAGACAGCAAGATTAAGAAACTAGAGAACACCAAATCAATATTGGTTCACCCCTCAAAAGAGAAGCTACATCCAGTGTCTTCTAACCAAACCTGATTAGAGTTCCACTAAAACAAAACTTGTTCTTTACAAGCTTTACAAGTGATTACCTTCATCAAACCTAGATAAATAAACTGAAATCTAAAATCCTATTAGACTTCTAATCACAAAGAACTAGAGAACACTACTCTGTTCTTTCCTCTAGAGAACATTACTTTAGAAAAGCTCTAAAGAAACTCTTTGATCTTAGAATATACAACAATTAAAAGATACAAAATAATTCACAGTAAGAGTTCAAGAGAGATACAACCTTATGATCCTCAGAAAATGAGTGAATGAATTTTACCAAGCAATTACAAGTTGAATGAATGCTAGAGTTGAAAACAGCTCTCTTGAAAAACTCTTGAAGAATCTTGTTCAAAGCAACATGATCAATGGTGCATGTGTTCTTGTGTTTTGAAACAAGAAGTATGAGGCTCAAAAAATCTTTTTCTCAGAGTTTTAAAGCTTTGGGAGTAATGGGTAATTCATAAAATCAATTCTCAAGAATTTTACAAAAGCACAGACCCAACAGCTTCTATAGAAAATAGATTTAACTGCATGTAATCAATTAAAACGTTGTTGTAATCGATTATTTTAACTAATGTAATCGATTAATATGCCAAATAATTGATTAAAGTGTTCTTGGAACAATCTAGAAAAGATTTAAGAATAATGTAATCGATTAAAATGACTTGTAATCGATTAGGCAGTCAGTCTCAGTTTTGAAACAAGCCTGTGTAATCGATTACAATTGAGTGGTAATCGATTAAGGTAGTCATACGTGTTTTGAACTTTTGTACTGTGTAATCAATTATGGCTTGCTTGTAATATTAAAGTGTTCTTCATGGATTTTTAATAGATTACACAAGCTGGTAATCAATTAAAGCAGTGCACAAATTGATTTTCCAAAACATAAGCCATGAGAAATGTCTTTCTAAATGCAAACATGTAACATTATATGCTTTTCTTAAATCATGTATGCATATATGTGATTATGCTTATGCAATGAAAGTATCACAAGATAAGCCTCTTGCACAACTTAACAAATTACAAACGTCTTTAATTGAGAGGCATGTAAAAAGCTAAAATCCTTTAAGCAAAGGGCCTCATCATTGACTTGATCTTATTTTTGGCTCCCGCTGTATCCAATAGGTATTTGACCCCAAATGCTAATGTTAACCTTGTCTTTGAAATCTATACTAAATTATCTTCGATTTGGTATATAGAGCTATGTGTTTGGACCAAAGCACATGAACTAGAGAAATCTCAAAACAACGCTACTAGGAGCTAACAGAGGGAGATAGATAGGTAAGGGGAGTTTATTCCTTCACTATAGTTTTGACACCATAGTTGTTGGCCAAGAAGCCCAATTATGGAGATATCTGTATGTCCCTGTTGTGTGCTGGTTGTCAAGAAAAGTTATATTTTAAACTAATGGGATGCGATATAATTATTATTGATGTGTGTTTGTTCCTGTTGTGTGCTCGTTTTCAAGAAAAATTATGTTTTTAACTAATGGGATGCAATGAATTTATTATTGATGGTTAAAACTATGAATGATGTTGTGTTGTAATGATTGGATTTGTGGGAAAAGTCTTAATTACAGAGGAGACTTTGCTCAAAATTTTATAATACGTTCTTCTATTTAATTTTTTTATAAATTTTTTAAAATGGGCATAAGAGTGTGTTTTATATATTGTAGTCTATTAGAATCAAAGAAGCTGAAGCAAAGGATTCAAAGATGATTTAAGTAAATGAGTTTTGATATTTTTCATGCCCAATCAATTTGATGGCATATGTAATTGTGTTTAAGCTTGGTTCATTAGATAAAGCTTTATAATCCTCATTAACTATTGATAATTCATGCATTCATTTGATAGGAATTAATCATGTGGTAATAAGCAAACTTATAGAATTTCATAAAGGCAATTAGGAATTATATAAAACATTTTTTCACTGCTTTAATCGATTACTTAGGTGAAATAATCGATTATTGGAGTGTGAATGTTTTTTGGAAAATGCCTTATGAACATTTTAATCGATTACCACTGGCTCGTAATCGATTAAATTAGCTTTACACAGAATTAGGAACCTCCTATGATAATCGATTATCTTGGGATATAATCGATTACATAAGCTTCTGCATAATTTTACACAGCATGTTCATCTGGTTTAATCGATTACCAGATGTTAGTAATCGATTAAATATGCATTGTTAAG
>CM023948.1:15609033-15679173 GCA_013407115.1 Glycine latifolia | reverse complement strand
AATTCACCCCCCCTCTTGGTTGTTTTGAAGTGTTCCTTTGTTTTACACTAAGGGGCCATCAGGTTTAGAATTCTCGTGCATCACTGGTTGATCACCGTGGGGGGGAATGGCCAGTCCACGATAAGGTGACCCTAATAGGCGATGAATCATTTTCCTGTGAGAGGCTATTTCCCTAGATATGGTACCACATTGCATGGTGAGAGTGAAATCAAGAGCATGCATCATTCCGATCATGATTGTTTGATTTGTGAAATGAATTGGATGATTTGTTTGTTGAGTGTGTATGGAATTAATGGATTATTGAGAATTTTTGTGATTGTTATTATCGATTACTTTCTAATTATTGTCCTCTGATGCTTGTTGTTTATGTATAATAAACTCACCTTTGCAATTTTGTATCGTGTGGTTGGTACCTGTGATGATCACAAACTTTCGTTCGTGGGAGCAGATGAGCATCAGTAGGTGACGTTGGAGGGAGAACTTTTTTGTTGGAGCCGCCAAGCCAACATGATGATGTTGGAATTCTTTTTGGAAAAGAATTATGTTTTGTTAATCAACTCTTTCTTAGTTGATTCCTTTTTGTTGGACATGCAAATTCTAGGTGTAAATACATGTAAAAACTAAACTAAGTTCTGACATGTTAATGATATGTACTGGTTTAAAATATACATATATATGTATTCAATTATGTCTTTATTCGTTATATGATAAATGCATTATTGCGAAAAATTTACTACCATTTTCATAATCAAATTAATGGAGTTTTCATTAAAATTTGAATTGGCATAATTAAAGTTAGTAATATCGTAGCAATGAGGCGGGTCGTTACAGACCATGTATCAAATATGATGAACTATACAAATCCTACTGAAAAACACTTTTTATACTGCATAATTGACTGTAATAATTGATTACTATGTGAAATAATCGATTATTTGATGCTTAAATGCCCTTTAGAAGCAAATCTTTGCTGGAGTAATCGATTACAGTGACGAAATAATTGATTACTTGATGCTTTAACTGATTCCAAAAGCATTAATCCTCTGGAGTAATCGATTACATAAGCGAAATAATTGATTACTTGATGTTTCAACTGATTTTTGAAACTTAAACTCTATGGAGTAATCGATTACAGTAGCGAATTAATTGATTACATGAAGCTCGAAACTGTTTAAGAACAAAATTCACTCTGGAATAATCAATTACACAAGATGGTAATCGATTATTGAATGCTTGAAAAGTAAATAAATTTAAAAACTCTCTGGAGTAATCGATTACACTTCGTTTTAATTGATTACGTTGTGTTTCAGAGACTTTGTTTGCCTTGAAATAATCGATTACGTGCTTATGTAATCGATTATCTATGGCGTTTTTGCAAAAAGCTGCAAGATTTTTTGGAAATCTAAATTGTCAATCTTATCTTAAATTCATATTTCAAATTGTTTCAGTGCATTTAAACCTCTAGGTACTCGAAATAGCAGTTGCAAACATTTGAAATTCAAATATAAACCTCCAAAATCTCTATAAATACAAGCTTTTCAAGAGAGAGAAATTCACAACTGAATATCTCACTCTCTACTTCTGCAAAACTGTGCAAGCTTGATGCTTTCTCTCTCTCACACATTCTAAACCTCTACGCAATCTCCTTTTCATTCAAAACCCATCATGTCTACCCCCAAGAGATCAAAATCCAACAAAAGAAAGGCTGGTGAATCTTCTAATCTAGTTGTGAACAAGTTGAATTCTTGGTTCACAAATGAGACTGAGAAGATGAACTACATGCAGTTCAATGCCACGAAACTAATCTGCCCTCCCAAATACCTTGATCCTGATTGGTTTGTGGCTGGAGGATTCCAATTCCTTGCCATGATGGAGGCTCAGGGGATGAAGAAATTTATGGAGATGAAAGGTACCTTTTACCCTGAATCGGTGAAGGTGTTCTACACCTGTGCTAAGTTCAACATGGATGGCACCATCCGCTCCCAAGTCAATGGAGTGGTGATGGAAATAACTGCTAAAGTCTGGCAAGAAGTGGCTGGAATTTCCTATGAGGGTGTTAGGAAATTTAAGGAATAAGTAGGAGGCTACAACAAGATTGATACTTACAGAGGGAGGCTGCAAGGCTTGGAACTGAAAGCATAACTGGTGAAGACATGCTCCTTCACTACATCATCACATACATCCTCACTCCTAGATCAACCAACCATGCTCAAGCCATTGATGATGATTTACAGTTGGTCTATGGAATGAAGACATCAATCCAACTCAACTGGATTCTCATCATTGAGGAGACAATGTTGAAATCCAAGAGGTTAATTAATTACCAATTTCCATATGCTGTTTTGATTTCCAAATTCATTGGCTACTTTGGAGTGAATGTCTCTAATGAGATTATGGATAACACCACAAACAGCCTCATCACAGTGAAGCACCTCAACAAGCTGGGCTTGGTGAAGACCCCCAATGGGTTGCTAATTGCTAGAGAACAAGCTCCACCAGCTGGTACTGTAGAAGGTAAAGAAGAGGAATAAGATGAAGAAGCTACTCCTACTCAACAGCAGTACACTCCTTTTGAATCTCTTATGATTCAAAAGATGGATGGACTTCTAGCTCTTTATCGTGAGCATAGGGCTGAGACTAATTCTTCAATACAAGAGATTTCATCTAGGCTAGAAAACATTGAGACTAGGATGGCTCTCAATGAATCTAACAAGCTCTAGCTTAGCTGCTGCAGTCTCTTATTCTTAGGCTAATTGTGTTTCTGCTTTCTTGTTGTTTATTCCAGCTGTTTGCTTTCTTGCTTTGTTGATTAATAAGTTTCAAATTTTCTATACTGCATTTTAAATGATTGAATAAAAATTCTAGTTATTGGTTCATATCTTTCTTGCTTATCCTATTCTATTGGTATTTTTTGTCTTTGATAAGTCAAAATGGGGAGAAAAATGAACATATATATGAACATATATCGTGCAAATAGAAACTTAAATGCAAATAGAAACTTAAAAATAATTCACTAAATTGGAATGAAAAATCTGAATTATTATTGCTCTGCACCTTATGTAAAATTACCTAAGATAGGGGGAGCAATCTAAGGAATGATCTCTGTCTATGCAAGAATACTTGACACTTGCTCTTGGCAAAAAGTTGATTTTATTTCAGGTTATCAAGTATAAAGCTCCTAGCATTCATTCTTCACAAGCACTTAAAGGCTAACAAATGTTCAATTGATTTGGCATGATCAAAGCCAAAAAAGGGGAGCTTGTTGGATACAGGGGGAGCTGGAAGAGGATCAAGACAAGGATAAAGCCAAGTGCCTTAAATAGATTTTACATTTTTACATGCCATTCAATTGAAGGCATTTGTAATTTGTTAAGTTGTTTAAGAGGCTCATCTTATGATCCTTGCATTGCATAAACATAAAGGTTTCATATTTGCATAAAGAAACAAACTTCTCATGGTTAAGTTTTGGAAAATCTCATTATGCATTGATTTAATCGATTACCAGCATTAGTAATCTATTACTTAAGTCATGAAGAACACATTAATTGATTATAAGCAAATGGTAATCGATTACACAATACAAAACACAAAATATGTCTCACTAGTTTAATCGATTACCATTCATTCATAATTGATTACACAAGCTTATTTTAAAACAGAGACTGTCTGTGATAATCAATTACAAGACATTTTAATCAATTACATTGTTGATAGATCTTTTCCAGATTGAGCTTAGAACACGTTAATTGATTATTTTGGATATTAATCGATTACATTAGTTAAAATAATCGATTACATGGACGATTTAATAGATTACATGTAGTTAAATCTATTCACTATAAAAGTTGTTGGGTATTCTATTTTAAATAGAACTTGATTTTGCGAATTATCAATCACTTTCAGAAGCCCTCACAATCTGAGAAAAGATATTCTGAGTTACACTGATCTTGTTTCAAAACCCAGAACTCATGCATCATTTATCATGTTGGTTTGAACAATATTTGGCAAGAGTTTCAAAGAGAGGTGATTCCAAGAATTGCATACATTCAACCTGAGTTTGTTTAGTAAAATTCATTCATTCATATTCAGAGGATCATGAGGTTTTATCTCTCTTAAACTCTTGCTGTGATTTGGTTGTTTACTTTGTTTCTTGTAAGTTCCTATTCAAAAAGTTCTTTAAAGCTTTTCTAGAGTAGTGTTCTCTAGAAGGAAGAATAGAGAAGAGTTCTCTAGTTCTTGGTCATTAGAAGTCTGAAGGGGGTTTAGATTTCATTTCTTTATCTAGGGTTGATAAAGGTGATCACTTGTAAGCTTGTAAAGAACAAATTTTGATTTAGTGGAACTCTAGCCAAGGTTTGGTTAAAAGAAACTGGATGTAGCTTCTTTTTTGAGGAGTGAACCAGTATAGATTTGGTGTTCTCTTGATTCTCGTCCTGATGTCTTAATCTTGCTTATCTTGAGGTTAATTTCTTTCAAGATTGGTACATTTTCTGCAATTGCTTGAAGTAAAGGGTAAATCTTGATTGTTCGAAAGTTTCAATTTTAACAAGGTTAAACTTGTCATACGATCTTAATTCTGCTTCAAAGTATTTTTAAAGTCCCTGTTTTAACCAATTCATCCCCCCCCCCTCTTGGTTAATTGTGTGTGATTATATTGTTTTCAGTTGGGTCAATCAACAAATTATGTGTATGACACAAGGTTGGTATCCAATTCATACTCTTAACTTTGGGTGTGGTTGAGATCAAATGTTGGTTAGTACTATTCAAAAATTGATTGTCAGGATGTTTCAAAATATGTTGGCTGGTATGATTGGTAATTTGGTTAAGGCTTTGCTCAAGTAGCAAAGCTCAGATACTTCAAGATTGATCACCATTTTGTAGTCTGGTTCATCGAAAGATATAGACCTAAAACACACATTTTCCACCTTCTAGTGGGAGAATGCACAATAACATTAGAAGACGTGACACTTCAGCTAGGACTGCATGTAGATGGAAAACCAGTGACTGGACCAACTTATTTTGACTAGGAAGACATATGTCATACTTATCTTAGTATTGTTCCACTAAATGGTGATACAATAGTAGGGTCGACGATCAAACTAAAATGGTTATGTGACAATATGCCACCTTTGCCACAACTACAATTAAAAGCTCATAGCACAACATACATTCTTAGATTGATTAGGAGTATTGATGCTTGATAAATAGGTAACAAAGTTCACTTAATGTATTTAACTCTGATAACAAATCTTAGGCGTGCATGTAGATATAGTTGGGCTCCGCTTATTTAGCTACACTCTATAGACAAATGTGTTGGGCAACAAAAGTCGATGCTAAATGCATAGGTGAGTGTACATCATTGTTATAGTCTTGGGGATGGTATCCTATTCCATTCATTGCACCACAATGAACCAGACAACCAACATATCCACTAATACTTCGGTGGAGCAGGGGTAGGTTACATTTTGCTGGAAGCCTAGACTTTGTGGAACTGGATCTCACTTTCGTGATAAATTGTATATTTTGCTTTTATTTTTAGCAACTAGTGTGGTTAACAAATTATCGTCAGCATTTTGTGTTTATGTAATTTACTTATGTTAATATGCTAATTTTTCTTCATTCAAAATTTATTAGTGAAGTTTCTTAACACCTATGTGAACAATTTTCAGGAAAATAATTTACCTTTGCTTCAAAATTAAATTCCATGAAGGCAACTTTTGGAACCTATATGATTATGTGTATCACTTATTTTGATTATTCATTCCCATATTTTTCATGTCAGTAAAGCCGATAATACAACTTTCAAGACTCCAATCATCCTAAAAATGCATAAAAAGTGCCTAGAAACAAGAAAAAACCACCTTTACTTCAAAATTTCATTCCATGGAGCAACTTTTGGCACCTATATGGTTATGTGTATCAATTATTTTGGTTCAAATAATGATTTATTCCAATATTTTTCATGTTGATGAAACCGGTGATATAACTTTTAGGAGTCCAATCAACCTAAAAATGTATAAAAAAAGTGTCAAAAAACAAGAAAAATCATCTTTACTTCAAAATTTCATTCCATGAGAGCAACTTTTGTTACCTATATGGTTATGTGTATCAGTTATTTTGGTTCAAATAATGATTTATTCCCATATTCTTCATGTTGATGTAACCGATGATATAACTTTTAGGACTCCAAGTGGCCTAAAAATGCATTAAAAAGTGCTTAAAAATAAGAAAAAATCACCTTTACTTCAAAATTTAATTCCATAATGACAACTTTTGGTACCTATATGCTTGTGAGTATTAGTTATGTTAGTCCAAATAATGTTTCACTCCCGTATTTTTCATGTCGATGAAGCCGATAATATAACTTTCATGACTCCAATCGGCTTAAAAATGCATAAAAAAGTGCCAAAAACAAAAATAAAAATCACCTTTACTTTGAAATTCCATTTCATGAGGGCAACTTTTGGCACTTATTGGTTATATATATCAGTTATTTTGGTTCAAATAATGATTCATTCTCATAGTTTTCATGTTTATAAAGCCGATAATACAACTCTTAAAACTCCAATCGGCCTAAAAATGCATCAAAAACTGCACAAAATCAAGAAAAAAATACCTTTACTTCAAAATTTTATTCCATGAGGGAAACTTTTGGCACCTATATGGTTATGTGTATCAGTTATTTTGATTCAAATAATGTTTCATTCCCATAGCTTTCATGTAAATGAAGATAATAATACAAGTTTCAAGTAAAAATGCATCAAAAAAGTGCCCAAAAACACAAAAAAAAAAAAAAATCATTTCAACAGTAATATTTATTTTCTTGGGTCACGAGGTTACTATTCACCCGTTAGGAATCCTATAGAGCTTTGTCTTTTGGGGCAGAAAAATAGTGGCCGAGATAGCACTAACAAAAATCAACGGCCCAGAACGTATTGACGTGAACGAGGTTACTATTCACCTATAAGGAATCTTGCAGAGCTCTTTTGTGGCAAAAATGTAGTGGTCGAGATAGCATTGACGACAATGAACAGCCCGTAATGTATTGACGTAAATGAGTTTATTGTTCACCCGTTAGGAATCCTACAAAGCTTGGAATTTTGTGCCACAAAAGACGAACAACCGAGATAGCAATGGAAGAAAATGCTCGACAACATATTCCATCTAACCTATGTTATCTCTTCCATTCAAATTTTCAACTCATTTATTTGTATAAATATGGGTAATGTATGGATGTAAACTTCAATATCTCATCATCTTCAAAACATTTATTTTTCTTACAAGTCTCATTTATCATGGGCAATACACTATGGGAATTTCTCGACATTGATGACTTAGACCTCTCATCATTTGTTTGCCTTTCTAACCCAAATTTGTCATCCTTCAAATCAAGAGCACTTATTCCTGATCTCACATGGGTCGTTGATGTGCTGCTAACACATCTTAGTTTTTAGGGATAATTTAGTTATAATTCAATCAATAATTAGGAATATAGGCTAGAATTAGTTAAGTTTAATTATTTATTTGTTTTGATCTCATTTTATTACTATTTTATTATTTCAGAGTAAAAAAGTGGAGAAAAGAAGCAATATGGCTTTTCGAACATGCCACGCGATCCGCGCCAAATCCCGTGCCATCCGCGCCAGACTTCCAGGGCAGCCTATTCAGTTCGAATATCCCACGCGATTAGCGCGGGAATCCGCGCGAGTCGCGCCACAGTTACGCTGTTACCTGATTTAAAAAGATTTGACACTAAAATAGCTTGGGAAAAAGGGGTTAGTGACCTTAATTAATAGATGGACGTGTGGGAATAAATAGGAGGCACTTTTGCACAGAAAAAGCACCCTTGGACAGAGAATTACACATAGAACACAGTGGAGAGAAGATCAAGACCAGAGATTGAAGAGGATTAATGCTTCTGCTCTCTTTGTATTCTTTGAGGTTAGACATGAACATGTCTGGCTAATTTTCTTTATTGTGGTTAGGGCCAGGAACCAATGTGAACTCCTCTGTAATTTGACTGGTATTAATATGAGATTATCATGATTGCTTTGTTTTACTCTGTTCTTCATTATTATATTCTTTCTTAGAATTGGCCATTCTATTTGAGTTCTGAGGGTTAGGGTTCGCAATAGGGATGTTGGGATTCTAATTTCTGACATGAGTAAAATAACAGTTTTTACATTGCCTAGGGATAGGGATGTATGATTGCAGAACTTTATGATATATTCTTTTAAATGCTTAGCTTGATAGGAATCGCTAAGGAATTAGGATTTTTGATCGGGTTAAAGGGTTAAATTGCTAAAGAATTAGGATTTAACTAAATTTGGAAAGATATATCCTCTGAGTAATCAGAAGTAATTGAAATTGATAACCAATCAAGTGAAAGAGGTAGGGATCAAAGGGGATTGTGTTCTAACCACAATTATTTCTCTCAACTGCATCACAATTTTACTTTTAAATTCTTTTTAATTTCTGTCATTTAACTAATTTGCATAATTCCACAACACAACACTACTCTTTTCAAACTTGTTGTTTTCTTCCAATCTCTCAGATTGTTAGTTGCGATAAAATTAGGAATCAATCCCTGTGGATACGATACTCTACTTACTCACTCTATTACTTGAAACGAACGGTACACTTGCCGAGTTCGCAACAGTCGTACAAGCTATCATGATGAATTGAAAATAATATGATCATAAGAAGGCCTACCGTAAAACATTTTATTGTATTTGATACACCTAAACCTTCAATTAATTGTGGAATTTGTATAATTGTAAGGATTGGTAAATGTTGATGGACACCATTAGGGTCCATTGAGTATACTTTTAATTGTGTACCTTTAACAGTCATCATTGTCAAAACTTGTACCTCTAACGGTTTTGGTGATATGATAGTTACGCTCAAGGTAGTCAAGCTTAATTCAGTTTGTAACAATTACATTGTTATTTTTGGGATATTCATTCTTGAGAGTTTTAATTTCATTTAAGAATCCTACAAGCACTATTGATGCCACTTTGCAATGAACAATCAAACAAGATGAAGATTTCAGCCAATATATAATTGTTGGTTCTGTCTTAGTTCTACGAGAGGGAAGTTTCTTACTCTTGTTGTTAGTTTTTTTCTTTCTATGTCGCTAGAGTTTTTTTCATTGAACTGAATTTATACTCTACAGAAAGTTGTGTTTTGTCCCTTTCCTCCTCACTTTAAATGTTATTTGAATATACTGCACAATGTTGTCAAGGTAATGTTTTTGCATTTTAGGTTAGCACTAAATTTGCATTCTATGTTCATGTGTTGTTAATATGTGACACATGTGTTTTCGAAGGAGAATTGACCTCATGCTAAGAAGTATGTATTTTGTCCGAGCAACAATATGTTCGAGCAATAGTTTTTCGTTTATGTTTGTTTTGCATGGTCCTGTTTATGTTTATTTTGTATGGTCCTAAGTATGTTTGTTTTAGGAATTTCATGTGTAATCTTCTTTTTATTATAGAACAACGAAATTGGTATCATTGAATTCATCCACATAAAAATAGTGGAAGTGAACGATTATTCGTATCAACTAATCTCATTTTCATAAGCAAAACAATGCACTTGATGCATTGTTTGTAAGAAATAATCTCATATTTATAAGTAAAAAATTCAAAAAAAAAACCACCAAAAAACTATTCAACGGTAAAAAATGATTCTTCTTTTTTGCATTTTCTGACTCCTTTTTCAAGCCTTTTTAAACCAAGTCAAGATGTGAAACTTATATCATTAAATTCATTTACATGAAAACTATCAAACTTAACTACTTTTTGAACCGTGAAACATCATAAATATTAAAAATAATGCAAAAGTCACCCCACGAATAATTATTCTTACAATTAATTACATTATAAATTAAAAATTATAATAATTAATTATATTATTGAAATATGATAATTAAATATATTATTAATTATTATTTTATTAGTATAATTAAAAAATACAAAATAAAAATAATCAAAATGAAAAAAAAATGTTTATAATTTGAATTTGGGATCCGAATTCTAAACGAGTTTTACAAAAAGTAAAATAAAAAAACTATTGTAAATTTGGGACTGTGAGGCCCAAATTCATACTGAAAGGATAGTTATGTTAATAATTTGGAGAGAGATAATTAAGTAGATAAAAATATTAAAAGGGTTAGTTGGGTATTTTTCTCGTGTTTTTTTATGTGACATTTGTATTATACTTATGAAACATTTGTATCATTATGTACTTAATATTTATTGCATTTGATTATTTTTTCAATCATTTTAATTGTGTAATTATTTATCCAACACTAATAATCTCAATAAATTTATAGTATGAAGTTCTTACATACTTCTAAAATTTAAATTCCAATAGTATTTAAAATTTCCGTACTTCGAACTTTAATTTCCAGCCCATTGAATCCAACCATGTGTATATATAGACATTGTTAGAAAAATATTGATAAATAATGGGGTGCAAAAAGAAATGGTCATTCTTAAATTTGTTGGTTTTCTTTCCCTCCTCCTAAAGTAGACTCTCTAAATCTTGGGCACAGTACTCTCCCTTGCTATATGAGCTCCATCATGGCAATTATTTAATGCACCTAGATGGACATTTTTACCCTTTATTAATTCTAGGATGAGGTTCCCAGTAGTTAGCCATCGTAGGCCTTCGCAACCTCCCCCGTTGAAGCCACCACGGTAAGTGGCAGTGACTATTTGGTTAGCTAGCAACCTTCATAGTTTATGATGTTACGGATTAAGTAATATGTTAGCATATATATTACGGATTGCTCAATTCGTAATTATATCAATAGAATTACGGATTACTCAATATATAGAACAAAAAAAATGCATTACGGATGAGCAATTTGTAATGTATTTACACTACATATTGACCAATCCGTAATAGAAGGATTGGTGTGTTGTGTTTTGTGAGTAGTTAAAGGGTGAGATGAGTGGAGAAGGGGCTTGAGTTGGAGAGGATGTGAGGGAGCTTTGGTGGCGGCAGCTTGCGGCTGTGGGGTTTGATGGGGGTGATTTCGGCAGCAGAGGGGAAGGGGAAGGGTTGAAGGGTGGTGGTGGAGGAGAAGGAGGAGTATGGTGGTGTTGTTCTTGTGGTGGAGGGGATTGTTGAGGAAGACGATAGGAGTGTGGTCGGGGACGGAGAGGGGTTCATCGGCGACAAAGGTGGAGAGGACGGAGTCGGTGAGGCGTAGGGATCGACAGTAATCGCAATGGATCGCGGTCCGGTGGTGAAGTGCGTACACCGCCTCCTTCATCAGACATTGCCACTCCTTGCACCGCCGCACAGTGTCCTTGTTTTCCAGCTTTGACACCACTGTTAGTGGAATATGGGGAAGAACGGTAAGAGGAGGATATCAGAAAATTTGGGGTGCACCAACCAAAATAATGAGGTGCATTACATAATTACTTTTTATCATTGACCTCTCTTATGAAATCTTAATTTTCAATTATTTTTTTTGTAACTTAATTCCTTTACTGAAAATTTGGCATCTTGCCAGACACGATTGAGGATGTCTCTTCATCAGGGACAGAACTAAGAAAAATTGTTAGAGGGACAAAAAATTATCATATCATAAGTAAAGGAGCTTGAAAATATTTATATGTAGGAGACAAAATTTAAGCTTTAAAATATTTTTGCCCAATGATTTGTCTTATTCAATTTCATTATTTTAAATAATTATAAAGGAGCTTGAATTTATAAACATGAACAACAGTAACTTCAGCAACAATCAATTTTTTAATGCCATGTTCAAACTCATGCTTTGATGATTTGAGAAGAAATAAAAATGCAAATTACATAGCCATGTGAGAAGAATTGACCAATGAATAACCAAGTATCATTGATATTTTTACATTTAAAAAAATAGTACATATAAGATGTATTATTACTATTGAGTTGACTCTTTATCAAAAAAATTTATTGTTATCAAAACCATTTTTATAATTTTATTATACACAAATATCATTGCATAATGATCAACATATGTTTTAGGCATAAGAATAATATATGATGATGAATACCTTAAAAATGTATAATTAAGTGGTATTCGCTAAATTTTCAGTACATGTGTGGTAAAATACCTTGAACATAAAATGTTGTCATTGGCAAAAGAAAAAGATATTAAGCACTTAGAAACCGGCAAAAAAATTAATTAATTGCAATTTTAAAACAAAATTACGTATATACTGCACTTTTGAAGTTAATTACAAATCTATGGCTGTTAGTGGCACCCTCCCTAGGCGCCATCCAGCACAAGTGGCGCCCTCCCTAGGCGCAATCCAGCACCAATGGCGCCCCATGTGGGCGTGACTTAGCATAATTGGCGCCTCCCCTAGGCGCGATTCAGCCACTAGCAGCCTATTTAAACCAACTTTGGTGAAGGCAATCTCCACAATTGATATTGAGCATTGTTGTGTTTGATATCAAAAAATGTCTTCAAATTCTGATTCTATTCGTACTGTTTTATATTATAATGGTAGAAAAATTGAGGGACGATATGGTGTTGCTTTTGAAGGTGAAAAAAGGCCAACACGTTTGAAGCGCAACTCAACTTATGAGGAATTGCAGCAGAGAATCAATCAAAAATTACGTGTGAAAGGTAATCAATCCATCAGTATAACTGCAAGAATATGGTGCGAGGAAAAATATATTAGCATGGAAGTAGTGGATGACGAAGACGTGGAAATGGTAATAGGAGAATTCTTCAACCAGTCACGAAAAGATTTCTTAGAGTTGTATGTGAATATTCATGAAGTTGAGAATGTTGATTTACCAATGAGGTCAGTGCATTTCAATTATTCCCATAATGAATCAGCTGCTATTCTGCCTTTTAATTTGTCAATGGAAGATGAAAATGACCCTACTTGGGTTATGGAGGACAATATTGACGATTACGATGATGAAAATATCGCAATGGAAGATCGTCTTCTTGCGGAGAATGCCAGTGCTTCGGACGATGATGGGTCAAGCGCAAGTCAAACATAAGGACGTAACTCTTTAGTGGTTGAGTCTCATAGCCAAGAACAGTAGGATGTGGGGGAGGATGAGCAGCAACAACAATATCAAGATCAAGGTGTGTTGATTAACAGTAACTATTTACATGTGTGATTTTAATTTAATGTATTTTAGTGTAATAAATCTTGGAATTTGGTTTTATAGGTCAGAGTAATAACGTTTTTTGGGATGGAATCCCACATTACACATACATTGATTGGGATTATCCGAGTGAACAAGACTCTGGTACTGGTTTTGCATCAGTTGAAGGTCCGTGGATATTAGGGAATAAATTGTTTGTTAAACAAGAATTTTCATCAAAAGAAGAGGCGCAACTGGCAATAAAGCGGAACCTCATGAAAGAGCATCAGAAAGGTGTTGTTGTTGAAAGTACGCCGACAAAGTTAAGCATGAAATGTCGTGCGCATGACCAAAATTGTCCATGGAGGGTTAGAGTAATAAAACCAACTTATGGTCAGAGATGGATCGTTACCAAATGGGGTGGGGATCACATTTGTTTAAATGAACACATTTCGCATGACCACAGACAACTTAATGCTAATGTTATTGTGTCACTGGTACTAGGTACGTTATTGAGCTCATGACAATATTGTATCTTTTTTATTTCATTAATTTTTACATCATATTGTTTTTTATTAGGGACGATTAAGCATGACCCATCATGTTCTATTGGTCTAGTTCAAGAGAGGATAACACATTCTTTTGGATACAAAGTTTCATATACAAAAGCATGGTATGCAAAACAAAAAGCAATGGCAATTATATACGGTGATTGGGAGGAATCATATGCATTCTTGCCGCGGTGGTGTGACTATATGCTTCGCTTTTCACCAGGTTCTATTTATAATATTCAAACCAAAGATTATTATGTGGGCCATAGAATATTTCATCATAAACGCGTGTTTCACCGCATTTTTTGGACCTTCAGACAATGTTGTGAGGCTTTCAATTTTTGTAAACCGGTTATTTTCAAATTGATGGCACTCATTTATATGGCAAGTACAAAGGAAAGTTGCTCATTGCCACTGCTCAAGATGGTAATAATGAGTGTTTGCCACTTGCATTTGCCATTGTTGAGGGTGAGACACTGGAAGCTTGGGAATACTTCCTGCATAACATTCGTGTTCATGTTACAAGCAAGACAAATATTTGTCTTATTTCTGATCGGCACCGAAGCATACTATCTGCAATTGAGAGGCACCCTGGATGGCAACCACCGCATGCTTATCATGTGTTTTGTCTTCGTCATATTGCTAGCAATTTCAATCAAAAGTTCAAAAATGACAATTTGAAGAGGACCTTAATGAATTTAGGTATGGTGAACCAACACTTATTATGAAACCATGAACATATTTACTAAATTGTAATCAACCCATGTCAATTTGTGCAGGTTATACTCCTTCTCAGATTCAATTTGATGTTGGCTTTGCAAATTTCCGTGATGTTAGTCCTGAGGTTGCAAACTGGATTGATGACATCCCTAAGGAAAAATGGACGCGTGCATATGATGTTGAAGGGCGAAGGTATGGGCATATGACAACAAATTTGGCTGAGTCAGTTAACAGGGTTTTAAAGGGTGCAAGAAAATGCCAATTACGGCTTTGGTTAAACACACATATAGCAGATTGGTAGAATATTTTGTATGCAGGGGGCAATCGGCTGCTAACCAATTGCAAGGTGGACATTCTCTTTGCAAAAATGCCACTGCTATGTTGAAGGCCAACGAAACAACTGCTACTTGTCATTATGTTCGTACATATAATGTGGAACACTCTGAATTCGAGGTTGATGATGGTTATGACAAATCATTTTCCGTCAACCTCGCTGAACGGTTCTGCCAATGTGGCAAATTTAAGGCATTCAAGTATCCTTGTAGTCATGCCGCAGCAGCCGCTATGCATGTTCGTCAGTCACTGACACTGTATGTGGATGATGTATTCCTTGTGACGAACCTGGTAAATGCATACTCATTTCCATGGCATCCAATTGGTAACGAACAAGCGATTCCACCGAGTGCAGATCCAATACTAATACCTGACAAGTCTATGTTGCGTGCAAAGGGTCGTCCTAAGGCAACAAGAATACGTAATGAGATGGATGAAGTTGAGTCTAGCCAAAGTTGTGTTAGGTGTGGTATAAGCAGATTACCTGGGCATAACCGTCGCAATTGTCCTAGTCGTCAATCAATCAACCCGTCATAAATAATTACAATATGTTACTGTTTGACTTATGGTATTATTTGTTGTCTTATGTGGGTGTCGTAGTCGTCAATGTACGTGATTTAAATAGAAAAAACCAATTACAAGGAATGTATGAAACATGCCAACAATGTATCAAACATAGTCCATAAAAATGCCTACAGTAATCCATAATAAGTAACAAAGAAAACACACAAAACTAAGCTGAAGGTGGAGGCCACTGTCTCCACCAAGCTTGCCGATCAGACAATATACGTCGACCAGCACCACGATCAGCCTCATATGTGATTTCTGTATCATGGCTTGCCTCAGCATCATCATCAAAATTAATGCTGCTATACATGCCCTCAACGTCAGCATCAGTCCAAGCATTACCTCCCTTGCTATTGCTTCCCCCATGTTCCCATTAGGGCATATGAACTGGACTACGCTGAAACGACGGTCCTGCTTGCGTGTCTTGAGGCTGCCACTGTGGCTGATAATATGTCTGGGTGTCCATAGGGGTCTATGTCGACGAGGGTGGCCACTGGGTGTCCGACGGCGTCTACTGCTCGGGCTGAAAATATGTTTGCTGGATACCAAATTCCTTACCTAGGTATGGAGGCCTAAAATATCCAGCAACTACAGGTGGCCTAGGTGCAACAATAGGCTCAGGAACTGCTGGAATAGGTCGGCGCCGACATCCCAATCCTCGTCCCTCTCTCGCACGATGACCAACGTCTAGCGACAACTGAGGCTCAGGGGGAATCTGCGTCAAGGGTGCCTCTGGACCTGGTTCGTCAACCCGACAAGCTTCTTTCCAAACACTAATAAGACGAGTCACCTCGCCGTGCACGTAATGCAACCCATGGTTAGGAAATTCATCATCCAGGGTGACAAAATACAAATTCTCCAACCCGTCAAGCTGCAAATGAAACCATGTATACTTAAACAAAAATATATGCAGATACTTAATAAACCATTAAAAGAGAAGGACTTACAGTGCGATGGTGTGAGGCACCCCACTTCGTCATGTGTCGCTTGCCGCACAGTCTATACCAACCCATGTACTCATGGTTGGGCGACATAAGACCATTTATTGCAGGAGGCACATCAACATGCTGAGCTCGCCTATTCCATCTCTCGATGAATTTCCTTAACCTCCGACGCCAATCTTCCTGGGGTTTACCCCGAAGGGTAAAATCATGAACACCTTTCAATTTCCCAGGCCTATGAGGTATCGGTTGGTCCCGTCCAAATTGCCTCATACACCTATCAGGCTGTGCATACTCAGCAATGTGAAAACAAATGATTGGTGTCCGAGCCATCCACAAATAGTGGGTTTCAGCAGATGCACCCATGAATTCATAATCACCATACGGTTGCCAAACAACCTACACAATGGCAACATATAAAGAAGTCATTTCACACATCCACACGTAGCAAAATGCCATGTGCATAAAATATTTGTATAATTAAACATACCTCATCTCTGCTTAACCTATCTAGCCTATCTCGATACCAATTTAATGAATTCATTCTAAACCGACCAACATCATTAAATCTATTAAAAAGGTTAAACATTAAATTGTTAATTAATTGCTATACATAATCTATTTGGCTACTTTAATTGCAAAAAAAAATATATACCTATGTCCAAAGTGTCGGTCCACGTCATGAGTAGATGGCAAAGGGGGCGCAATAGATGGAAAGCGGAGCCATGCCCAAATCTGCAGCAAAACAGTGCAACCTCCTATATCTTTTCTATCTGGGTCGATGCAGTCGCACAACTGTCTAAACAAGTGGGCCAGAACCGCAGACCCTTAGGTATACGATCCAATATCAACAAAATGACCGGCAAGTAGGGCAACGTATCGACATCCTACTACGCTCCCCCCCTGACCGGTCACAAAGGATCCAAGATCCTAACATGCGAGCAATGTGAGCCTTCGTGAAGTATATCACATTCTGCTCATGACCAGCAACTGCATTCCATGATGGATACACTCGGTCAAAATATGATAACCTCACATTGCCAGAGGTTAGCTCGGTGGCAGGATCGGGTCCGTTACCGAACACCTGATTACATAGTTCGGGCCAATCAGCGTATGTCCGTCCGATAACAACTTGCCCATCAGTAGGCAAGCCTAGGATTCCAGCGACATCTTCCAATGTTATTGTCATCTCACCCTGCGGCATATGAAAAGTATGTGTCTCTGGCCGCCACCGCTCGACCATAGCACTAATGAGGGCAACATCAATCTGAAAAATATAAGTCACGTATGAATCAACAAATTACAGGGTCATATATTTTAAACATGCTTAACATAAGAACATTGGTCAAGAATTTGTACCGGCATATATCGCATTCGCGCGACATGTATGAAACCCGCCTCAGTCAAATACTAGGCTACTACGTCTGGAATATCCTCTGGTGGGGGGCCAGCGCTAGGTCTACCTCCGCGATGAATCTTCAACAATCTTTGTGTTCCGTCATTCCAAACTGACTGTGAAATATGCATACGCTGTCTACGCCTCCTAAGTACATCCCATCTATATGGTCTGGGAATAACATGGGTAGTGGGATCGGTAGGCTCAAGCTCATTGTCAGACCCAAAACGAGGTGACTCTGATGACGATGACTCAGCCATAATAATAGACTACATATTTCATATAAAGAAACTTGGTTTTAATAATAATATCACTTACTTTTCTCGAATCAATTAAGCTCATTAAACTGTAAAATATTAATTGTAAATGCACGAATTCTATTTCTTATGATTCACTTTATCATTTTCTTATTGACCTATCATTTGTGTTGGAAAATAACAACATAAATATAGAGAAAATTCAAATCAATGCAAAGAATATATAAGTTAACTTGCATTACTTAAAACTCTTATTACGCACATTTTATTCACTTATAGAGTTTAACTTAATAAACCATGATTAATTTAATAATTATGTTGTTTTAATTTAACATTTATCATTAAACTATACTCTAAACTTTAAAATAATTCAATTTTATAAATATTAACTGAATATTTTTTTAATTATGTTTGTTTTAGTAATTTAAAACTAAACAAAAATTCCTCAAAAATTAATAGAAAAATAACTATTTAAATAAATATAATGAAAAAATTTTCTCAATTTTATAATTTTAGTCACTAACAAGTTTCTACATGTCACTAACCATAATTTGTTTCATATGTCTTTTAAAATAAATTAATGATAACCTACATCACTAAAAAATAATATTCAAACCCAAAAAATATATTCAACTTTATGTCACTAACTATTTATAATATAAATGATTAAGGATTTCCTAGGTCACTAAGCAATAACATTCTAAGGCAATAAATAAATTCTACCTTAGGTCACTAAGAATTTCCTACATGTCACTAACAAATAATATTCTCGCATAATAAATATATTCTACATTACATGACTAACTATTTACAATATAAGTCACTAAAATTTTCTACATTAATAACAATATTTTTTCTAACATAATAATATCATTTATTTAACAAAATATATAAAATAATTATTTGAGCACTTACTTGGGACAAAGTTTCCTTACGCAAATCTTCAAAGGCACCCAAAAACCTAGAGAGAAGCTACAGAAAATACTTTTAGAGAGAGGAAGAAAGTGAAAAAGTGATTTCAAAAAGCAAAAGAGGCCTTATATAGTGCTGCAAAGACGCGCCTGGCCCAGGCGCCACTCCTCCTTGGTCGCGCCTCCCAGGGGCGCCACTTAGCTTGTGTCACGCCTCATGTAGGCGCCATTTAACCCCTATCGCGCCCTCCTTGAGCGTATTTAACTGCCATAGACTTGTAATTAACTTCAAAAGTGCAGTATATACCTAATTTTGTTTTAAAATTGCAATTAATTAAATTTTTTGCCCTTAGAAGCCACTCTATAAAAGATTTCACCTACTACACATTCTTTCTCCGTTTATTCAATTTAATAAGAACAATAATATAGATGAATAATGTCAAAAGGAGTAATAAGTCATTTAAACAATATTAAATCTGAATTTTGCATATTTATTTAATTAAACAGCAAGTAGACATAATATTACTATTGATTACTCTGAATAAGCAAGATTTCATATAATTCTAAAATCTGAAAATTGTTCTTACCAAACTTTGGAAATGCCACATATGGGGCTGAAAGTGATCCAGGTGGGTTCTAGACTTTACACGTCGGACGGTGAGTCAACCTTATTAAGGAGGGAGACTTGTAAAACAAAGGAAACGAGTAAGTACATTAATTAAAGAAGGATAACTGAATATACAAGAGTCTCTGATATGGTCTCAGAGTATGTTCATTGTGGGTGAATTTGTAGTATGAGTGAGCATGAGTAAATGTTTAAAGATAACATGTATTTATAATGTGAAGTATGGGTCTTGGGCTTTTGTTTGTTAATTAATCTGTTCATAAGATAATAGATAATAACAGACAGTTATATAATTCAAACAAAAGATCATGTGTACCTTATAGATATGTTGTTACTTGTAGATAAATAACAGTTTGTAGATAATTGGAGAGATATTAGGATATAAAGTAGTTGCACCAATTTGAATAACTAGGCATAACAGATATCTTATTGACCATGAGAGACTTAGATGTAGAGGGTTGACGTTCGCGTTCCTGTATTAGGGCTGACACGGAGGGCGGACAAGCGTGCTATCACTGTGACATGGTTGACACTGAGAGCGGAAATGTGCACCGTTACTGTAACAAGGTTGACACGGAAGGTGAACATGTATACAGTGACCCCACAATAATGATCACATATAATTTCACCATTTGTAATGTACAAAAATATACTTATATACAACACTATCAAATATACTCATATACAGATAATGTAAATAGTACATGATAGAGCTCGAGTTTATTCATTTTTTAGGGGCGAGTATCTAAGGTTATTGAAAATTAATAAGTAAAAAAAACTTCGTAAGTCTATTTTTGATAGAAAAATAGAAAGGATTTGAGCAAAGTTAAAAAAAATGGTTGGAATTGGAGGAAGGGTCCCGATTTCATTTTTAATGTAAATAAAAGCTTCAATGATGTATACATGCAATATTATCAAAATTTCTTTGTACCAAAGATATTATTGTGTGGGAAGGGGGCGCATAACTTTTTTAGATGTTATTAATAGGAGATTTGAATATATTTGATATCAATTTTGTTGATAATTAATTTTTAATAAAGAATTTGATTAATTATATTTTGGTAAGGTCTATTTTTTCATCCAACTTTAGTGGGGCTTCCTGGATTAAATTTAGTGAAAATAAAAATATAATACAATATTAAATTAATAAAATTTCTGATGAACAATGAGAAATAAAATTGAAATGAAATCCGTTCAATCAAATGGAACCATCTTCACGGTTATTTTGAACATTTTTTCCTTTGAATTTGAATCAACTCACCCGTGAACATGATACTAAATGGTATCGTCTGTCACGTATATTATGTTGGACTTTTTGTGGAGTCGGAATGATTGTATCCGACACATTGGCTTTTAACTCATTTCCTATACGCACGAGATCTCCTAAAGCACCAAGTATGTAATTACCTGCTATGAGATATCATATTGAATTTGGATTAATATTTAGCACAACATTGTCATATCTGGTGTCTTTTAAGAAATAAACTCTAAGATGTCTAGGTACAGATCATCAATTTTTAAGGTTTAAACTACATATTTATCATTAAAATCAATTTTATTCCAGTTGGATAGAACTGTTATAAACAAAATTTTTCTTTAAGTATTTAATACAACTATTTACTTATGATTAGAATTTAAGATTTATTAAACTAAAAAAATTTCATGTCAAATACTAAAGGGGTCTAATTTAATTAGTTGAACATATTAAACAAAATGTATGAGTTATTGTAAATCTTTCGATACCTATCTTCGGCTCCTATAGACCAAACAAAAAATCTCATATCAATTGATTCTCATGCTTAATAGCATAGTTTTAAAATCCGGACTAATCCAACCAATTCAACCGGTCAAACCGTGACTCGGTGGTTGGATAGGGTTGAGTCATAAGTTCAATCGACTACGTTTTTTACTCGGAGTGACCCGGATTGACTCGGCCAGGTTAGTGGTCCCCAAACCGGGTCACTTATATTTTTTTATTTTTTTTGTGATTTTGAGTTAAATTGATTTAGAAGTGACTGCAATTGTGGTTGAGTTGAAGGTGATATTGTGATCCCGAATTATTTTTTAAAATTATGGTTTGAAACTTTGAATTGTTTTTTTTATATTTTATAATCTACATTGATGTGATATGATTATGTTCATTTTAGTGTGAATATTGATATGTATTATCATTGATGTCTTTAATGTTAAATGTTAAAGATAATAGTTTTTTTTAACTTGTGTTCTTTATATTTTATTTGTGTTTTTAAGACTTTTGAATTTCAATGCTCCAAAAGAAAAATTTTAAAATAGGTATAAATTTTTTTATATTTTTTTATTACAAACCAGATCATGTAGATTAATTAGTGATCAATCGATTCGACCACTAATTCAGTACTATGACCTAGTCAATCACCGGATCAGTTTGTAAAACTATCCATAACATTACATATCTTCAATTTAGACCATAGAAATAACGAATGAAGCAACAATGTCATTTTATTTTTTTTTTCATTTTTCAGCAGTGCAAATGAGCTACCACAATAAATAAACTGGCATTACGCAACCCGTGATAGTAGGTTAGATTAAATGAAATTGATGGTGTTCCGTCTCAATTCTCAAAACTGAGGTGTACCTTTCCCTTCCTGTGTACTTTTCATACATTCTCGAACCGAAGGGTCCCAGATATGAATGAGTGGTCCAAGTATTGGTTCCATGCCATTAATAATTAGCTACAGTCCTTCATATTTAAGCTCCAAAATAATTAAACAAAATAAATGCTTTTGTTTTTTAAACATAAACAAAAGAAATGTTAACAATACACTAATACACTCTTTTTTTAATACACAGTTATTATTATATGGAATTCATATGAATCTATCATTAAAAAGTAAGATTTGTTAAATGAGAGAAGGACCAATATTATTTAGTAAATCTCTTAAGAATTCCATCCAATATTAAAAATTGTGTCTATGGGAGCATGTTACACAGTATATTAGTAGTATTTCTCTATTAGATAATTCCCTATTCCCTATATATTACAACTGGTAATGTGAGGCCAACTATAATACCAAGGTGAATGAAGGGTCGGGACTCGGGACTCAGTGCAACCTACTTTTAAGTTTTAAGTATTGTCATACCAACAGCTCTCAAGGCTTCTTTGAAATAAATAAAAGTAATTAAAAAAAAAGCTCAAGTTTTTTCACTCCCCAATTACATCAACCTAATTCTGAATATTCTTTTTTATATATGTAAGAATCAAATATAAATATTAAGGATTTTTAACATCTCACGCACTTTGCTCGATCATCCGAATTAAACCCCTTTGATACCTAACTTTGAATATGTGCTACTCCGAATCACTGTCCAAGTTTTCCATTCCTTTCAAGCCTCTGCTGCGCTTTTGCTGCATATCCAAGACAACCCCAACAACACGTTAGTCTCCTATAATGCACTTAGCATGATAAGATCAAATACTACTTTGTATATTCTTAATAAAACAAGACATATAATAATAGAGTAATATACCAATTTAGTCCTTAAAATTATAAGTATCAGTCAATTCAGTTCCTAAAATTACCTGAAATTACCAAACATCAATAATTTGATTCTTATTGTTGAAATTTCATGAACTCAAATAACGTTGTTTGACAACCTCAAGAATTAAAATTATCATGGTTTGACAATTTGATAGACAAAAATGATTTTTTTTTTCAAATTTCGAGAACTAAATTGACTTCTACTTATAAATTCATGAACTAAAATGGTGAATGGCTGAAGGGACCAAATTCTATATTATTCCTAAAGCCCCAACATCCCAAGCTCAAGCAGAAAGGCAAGATTACCTTCTTCACAGACTTCTTCTCCCTAACCTCATATCTGCTCTTTGTCAATTCTGATAGCCACATCCCAGGGAAACAGCACTGTATATCAATAACAATAATAAAATCATAAGAAACTAATTTTCATTTGTTCTGGCTTATAAATTGGAAGTGTTTATAGTTATAGTTATACCTGTAGAATTCTGTCAACATTCTTTGCTCTCTTCTTTGGTCTTTGAGGGATTTTTGTCCCCTTCATAGCGAGAAAGTCATCTTCTTTCTCCTTTCTTGAGAGAGCAATGTAGATCCTTGGCCACTGAATTACCTCAACAGTGACCTTGTTTCCATTGGCAGCAAGGGATGAGGTAGCAGGAGCAGTGGCAACACCTTCTTCTTGTTCAGATTGCACCGAGGCATGACTACTATTGTTCAGCCTCTCAGAGGCTTCTTGTGTTGTTGAAAATCCACTTGGCTTTTGACACTTTGCTGATCCAGAAGAAGGCATCCTTCTGCTACTTCTTCCCATGCCAGAAGAAGACAGTTTTGGTGCTGCAGCAGATCTAGACACAACTGGGTTGCTCCCCTGGCTGTTTCTTGAAGGTGACTCACTTCCACCTAAAGAGGAGTCTTCCAAATTCCTGGCTCCAGTGAATTTTCACAGGACCAGAGAAAAGATCCAGGGTTAGATAAATGAAAGGACACAACCTAATTGCATTAACTGTTTTTTAGCATAACTAGGGATGAACATAATTGACTATTAGTAAAATATGAAAGATGCAGAAACTTGGCTGTCTAGTTTTAATTTGAAGCAGAAGAAATCAAATTCTTCAACAAGTTTGGATCCAATATATTATAGATTCAGAAATAAAAAACAAATAGGTGTAACAATCTTTTAAGAAAGCTACCTTCAAAGGTTGGGAGAACAGTAGAAGCAAAGGTATTTTTGGAATATATGTGAGTTTGTGTGTCAAGCAGAAAAGAGAGACATAAAGAAGAGAAGGAATTTTGCCATAAGTATGAATGATATATCTAATCTCACTTGCTTTTGTAACTTTGATGTTCAGTGCCAGGACAAGATAAAAGGGGAAGCAAAGTAGAATCCAAGAGACATCAAGGAAATCCAGAGAAAGTTGCATAGAAGCTAGGTCCTTTTTGGAATGACAAACTGGGAAATAGAAATAGTCCACTTTGGCAATTTCAACAAGGTTGTGGCTAAATCAAAGTGTTTTTTCCTTGACAAACCTCAAAAAAGAGTGACACTAAGACAGACAAGCACAAGCAAATTTGTGTCTTTCCAAGGCATAGTGAATTATCATAGACAAAGTTATATATTGAGCCTAATTAAAAACTGTAAAATAGCAATGAGAATGTTGATACCTAGGGCTATTATACTTTCTACTTCTGCCACTGGAGGCAGTAGAAGAAACGAGTGGCGGCGGTGGCGGCATGGACAAGTTTGGAGGAACAGTGTGGGTGATTCTTCTGTTGTTGGTGTGAACAGAAGATGATGAATCTTCAATGGCAGCCCTGGAAAGCCTTGATCTCTTTCTGTGTCCCCACTTCAACAACACATCACCACCACTTGGACTGGTGCTTGTGCTCATGCTGTGGCTGCTATCTGCTGTTGTTTGGGGAGAATCAAAAGGGAACATGTTGGTGGTGTTGTTGTTATGCTTTATGATATTGGCCTAATGGCCTCTTTAGGTTATGATATGAATCTGAAGACACCTTTGCTTTCAAAACCACCACAATAGAGAGATGCAGAAGATGCTGCTGCTGCTGTTGCTAACCCACCTTTGCATTTGTATTATTGTTAATATTAATAGTCTTATTCTTGGTCTTGCATGTGCTAGCCATGATGCTCCCTTTTCTTCTATTTTCAATTCCTTAAACTTACCCTTTGAGGGAAAAAAATTACCAAAAGCAAACATCTTTATATTAGTGATCAGTAACAGCCCCACCAATACCATTGATAAGTCAATTCCAGAGAATAATTAAGTAAAGTAATTTCATGCCCCCCCCCCCCCCCCCCTCTTCCCATGAAAATTGATTAAGAAATAAGAGAAAAAGAAAATCTGCAGCAACAAATAATGGTACATCCACAAAATGAAGCACGGACTCTATCTATATGGCTAATTAGAGTAAAGAATGAACTAAATTTGACAGTATGAAAAGAAAAGTCAATATTGTAGATTTAACAGCAGGTAGACCTCATCATTATGTTCCTTCATCCAAACAATCATTATGATTGAAAATGGAATTCTTCCGCAGAAGAATGGCTTAACATGCTGTCCTCGTTACAAAAGGGGTACAGAACAGTGCAGAGTTTGGGTTATGCCAATGTAGAGTTAATAAGGTTTTAACATATTTATATATATAGCTCTGTCAAAAAAAATTATTTATAAATAGCATAAACTTTCAAAATATATAATCTTTCAACTATATAAATTAAAATTACTTTATCATATTATTTTAATAAATCAAATTAACATAAAAATATATAAATAATATTTAATTTGACTTAAACTAGCATTTTAGTCTTTCAAATTTGGAATCATTGTTTACGACCCCAAATTAAAAATTGATCTTTTTTAATCTTGTAATTAAGAAAACGTATATAATATTCATGTATGAATTGTTATACTTTATTATTTATTATAATTGAATATAACTTAAATAACAGAACTATTAAACTAAAACTATTTGTTTATTATGAATCACATGTCATCTTAAAATGACAATGAAAGAATAACATGTATGAATATTGATTATTGTTGTTACGATTTTTATTCATAATAGTACAGTTTGACCATGTATGATTTATTTGTCAGCAGTCAATAAATAAATAAATTTGATTGCCTTGTAGGACATATAATATGATCATTTTATGCTAATTTAAAATTTTACATGAATTTTCTTATAGTTTTAGGTTAACTTATTATCGTTTCTTATTCTTTTTACATTTAAGAACAAATTAAAATAGTTCGTTTTGTTAGTAACATTAAGTTTATCTTACATTTATGAAAAAATATTCTATCTTACATTTATGAAAAAATATTCTATATAATTTTATATTATTATTTAATTACAATCTATCATGTCCAATAAGTTTATTAGTTTTTGCAATAATTATCTCAAAAATTAGATGTGTTGATCTAACCAATTTCCTTTCACGATGAGAAATAAACTTGTGCAATAAGATCGCATAAACGAAACAATAATATTTTCATGTCTAATTCACACAACAAACAACAAATTATAATATGATCATATCTTATCATATCTTCATCACCAAATAAAATATTAAGTTTACTAGACTTTACATATTTTAAATCATTCTATAAATCGTTGAATAATAATCAACAGACAACTAAATTTTTCTTGGAGTTTGACAATGGATTCTTCATAGCTTCTTTCTTGTAAGATTCTTCCATGGATTAAGTGACAGCAATTTTATCTTATAAGTAGTAAGTTTTTCATATATTGTCAAGATATTTTTCTGGGAAAGTTTTAATATATGTCTTCATTGCTAATAATAAATATTATTAATAGTAATACAGTATTATGTTTTATTAAATACAAATAAATTAGAAAATAAAAAATCATAATAATTTTCCTAAATTAAAGTACATTATCTTTATGTTTATGAATTTAAAATAATATAATAAATTTAAAATAATTATAATTTTCACATAATAAAATAATTATAATTAAATAATATATATCAATATATTCGATATAGCACATTTGCTGACTATGCTTGTCAGCACATGTGTTAAGCCTTGGAAAAAGAATATTCACTTTTTTTCGAAGTTTATAAAAGGAAGCGTAATATTTTTTATTTATGTCTATTATATTTATATATCATTTATGTAATTAAAAACAGTAACAAAAATTAATTGTGCATTTATGATAATCAATCATATTTAATATTATATATATATATATATATATATATATATATATTAGATTTTATATAATTGGATGATGCCACGTGACATTTCCAAGTTCATTCTCAAATTAAATGCAAATAAAAAATTCTAATTAGTTAATTAAAAAATTCAAATAAATAAATAATAAGTACAAATTTATACGACAGAAATAAAAGAGAATAATTGTATTGTATCTATTGATTACGTAAAAACTGATGTACCATGAAGATTATTGATAAAAAGATATTTTAAAATTATATCTATTGTAATATGATATTTGATTATGTATAAATTGATATATCTCTTTCACTGTTTTATTATAATAAATAAAATACAGATTATATAAAAGAAATATAAGAGAATCATCATATCATATTTACTTTCATTCATAGTAACAAATGATTACATTTAATTAAAGTAATAGTAATTATAATTAAAAAAATTTAATTTTATTTCGGATTATTAAAATTTATATTATTTTTTTATAATTTGATGATAAATTTATTAAATTTATGGAATCTTTTCAGATTTTTTATTCGTTAAAAAT
Organism: Glycine latifolia; assembly: GCA_013407115.1. Lineage (NCBI taxonomy): Eukaryota > Viridiplantae > Streptophyta > Magnoliopsida > Fabales > Fabaceae > Glycine > Glycine latifolia. The sequence goes on along the minus strand of CM023948.1, from coordinate 15,651,489 downwards.
ACTTATATTAAAGCTTAATTAATTTTGATTATTTTTTATATTCTGAATTACATTTTTTTTGCTGAATGTATTCTAAATTATATTAATTAAAATGATTTTAACGAATATAATTTTCAATATTAAATATTCAAATTGATTATGTAAATAATTCTGATTCGATTAATTGGTAATATGAATATATATTCTGATTTAAATGTATAGTAGAATCAAATCAAATAAAATCAAATTTAAATTTAAATTAAAAAATGGTGCATAATTTGATTTCCATGGAACAAAAAAAAAATATGAGCACTTCATAGATAAAAACCTATGTATGTATCACAATTTTTTTTCACTTTCTTTGTTTTTTTGTTGAATAATCTATTGCTAGTATTTTTCATCTTTATATTTGCTTCAATTCAGTTTCAAAATAGGCGGGTAAGTTCATGTCTATATTCCTTTCTCTTTTTCATTTCCTCCTTCAATCATATATCATATGTTCCATTATATAATATTTATTTTGCCTCACTTTTCAATGTTTGCCAAAAGTTGAAATGTTGAAAGCCAAACATGAGATAAACTAATGGGTATGTAATAAATTTAAAATTCTATGAATTTATTATGCATTTTATTTTTTTATTTAATAGGTATTGACATCTATGAACATTTGGAAGAGGTATGATCCAATTTAATTTTTTATTATTTCGATTTTCTTTTTATGCTTTTTTTATTTGCCTTTTTGAATTATGTGTTGAGTTGTATAATAAAAAAATATGTCTAACATGAATGACTATATGTGATGCAAGATAAAGGTGAGCTTCTATGGACTATATGACCGTTTGAATTGATTTTAATTTTTAATAATATAAAAATTAAAAATAATATAATTTTACATATAATTTAAAAAAAAAAATCCCTCTAAATTTATGGAATACTATCTAGTTACTTAAAACTGGACAAGTCATGACTTAATAGAAAGGAAGAATAAATTCAAAGGATATTAAGCATTAAAGTGAATATAAAGTTATATTCAACATTATAATTACTTAATTAGCTAGTTTATGTTCAAAATCTATAATCACATGTACAAGTCGAGTTTATATCCCATCACAACTCTAACAAATACAAACATGTAGCCAACAAATAAAAAATGATATTGAGGTCCCTACAATTAGTGATGAAGCTGCTCCATTAAGGTACTTCTGCAAGCTTTTCCTATGCTTCTGTACATTTAATGGATCAGCCATAATTTGGATTTTCTTGGTATGCATATACTAAATAACCATTTACAGGCATAGAAGCCTCAAATCTTGAGAAATTGAGAATATCCTCAGAACAATATAACACTAACAAGACCCAACGGGTAAACGACTTCTGTTCTGTTCATGGAATTGCAAATGTTTTGCTTCCGAAAGCTATCTTCCTAAAAAGCACACTTGAGGCTAAACCCAAATGTTGTACATTAAGGAATTTTATTGCCTTCATCAACATAGAAGAGAATAGCTATAGAAGGATTTACAGATTGTTCCTATTGCATTGTCCAACTCATTGTCTTCAGCAACTTTAACTCAATCACACTAAACTAATGTCTCTTATGTTGCAACTAAAGAATCACAATGTAGATAGTTTCTTCCTTTTTGGGTGTGTCCTGCCCGAAGAATCACCAGAATCTCGCCTCTTCTTGTTTTTCTTGTCATCAGGGTTATCGTTAGGATTAACACCTGCTCCCACATTGACCTTTTCTTGCTCGTCTAGTGCATCTTTTACAGAAGCCTTTAACCTCCATAGAGTGTAGGCGCACTGTATATAATGATAAAAACATGTGTAACTAGAAAAATACTAAATAAAAGAATTACTTAAGTTGGATAGAATAGACAAAAGACAACAGATGACATTAACCTGAACATCTAAGTCAAGGACCACATCATCAGTAGAAGAAGGTTGGAACATTGGGTTAGTCTGGGCAACTATATCCAATGCCCTATAGAGGTTTTCCATTGACAATTTACCAAGAAGTACCCCAAGCATTTTCTTCTCTTGAGTAGACAGTTTCCTACAGTGTCATCAGCAACGGTAAGCAGTGTAAAATATGCATAATCAACTTGTCATAGAATGATGACCACAGAAAAAACAGAATAACATCACAAAACAAAGTCACGCATTTAGAGCTCCAAACTGAAGTACAATATTTTGGACCAAATATTGTCCTTTACACATTTCCTTGTGACTTTGCATAACAGTAGAATTCTAACACTTACAAATTCCCAACCCTAAAAAGGAGACCCCAGTGTTGGGAGCACAAAACACACTAACCAACAAATATACAGGGTATGAGGTAAATTATAAATAAACATTAGATTGTTGTACAGTACATATTACCGCTCCCACCATGTTTCTGCAATCACTCCTCACATTACTGTAGCCGTTTATTGTAGCAATGTTAGATTGTACATGTTACTTCTATTTTATGTTTGACTGTATCAGTTTTTGTAACAGCCCGTATGCATCCGGTTTGTTAACATTGACTTATGATTGTTAAGCGCAACAATTAATTAAAGATAATTAATTAGGAAGCAATGAATAAAGCGATGTCATCGAACGTCAAAAAAATTATGCATTAAGTATGACAAACGTTCACGAAACATACAGAATACAAGTATAAAAGTACGTCCCCCCCCCCCTAGGACCGGGGTGCAAAGAGTAAGCGAACATAACAAAACTTGAGCCAACATGCTCCAAAAAAACTAAGTCTTAAGGTTCACTCAGAACCCGTCTCGGCTTGGTCTCTTATCCCGGGATCCGCCAACAGCATCCCTACCCGGGCCTCTTGCCTCGGGATCCGTTATCCTCTCTCTCTGACGATCACCTGCAAAGACACAACATCCCCAACCGGGGTGTGATACAATCTCAGTAAACTCCGGATTCTTGAAGGCTTCTCCTCGCCCCCTTGGTTCACTTTTCATGATACATAGCATCAAAACAGACATTACGTACAATCTGGCCATCCCAGCTGTAAAAGAAAACACATCACATGTATATAACAACACAGATATAGCAAGAGAAGATCATCCACTTAAGGGCACATTCTTTGCATATCATGCCTGAGGAAGATCATCCACTTAAGGGCAAATTCTCTCAGGGTTTTTATATGTATAATTGACCACTTAGAATTGTTCCACATGACTTTGGCACCAAGGGAAATCCATATTTTGTCCGTTCTACTGGCCAGAGAAGCTCGTCAAGCACACAACATATCATCATATACATGTTCTCAACCAAAAGCAGTAACACACAAGTTCAATACCACATGCATCATGATATACCGGGACCATCACTCCTCGGAGTATGGTGGAACACGGTCAAGGAAAAAAAACTCCCAAGAACGGAGAGCTTACCTGCTCTAAGAGTTACATTGGTTCTTCCTGGCCTCGAGGTCGCGACCACCTATGTCCTCTGTATCATGCTCTGCAAAAGCATGCAAGAAGACAAAACGGTTAACACTAGTTGCATGCAAACAGTTCAGAACAGTCATTGACTATTGCATGCAAGTCGTCCAGCTCAGGCCCTCACGGTCTCTAAACCTCTCAAAACACAAACTTAAGTTAATCGGGAAGACGTGAGTGCCTTACCTCTACAACTTCCGGGAAGGCTAGAGAACAATGTCTCCAAGCTCAAAAGTCCCTAAAAGCTTTCTTTCCCACGAAGTCGAAGCTCTGAGAGAGTTGTTGGAGAGGACGATCTCTCCGTCTGAAAGCTTGCAGAAAACCCAAGGTTGCAATCTAGCTTTGGGGCGGTTCCTCCCCAACGTCCAGTTGCATGCAAAGGTAAAAAGGTTAGGGGTGAGGGGTTGTGAAGCTTCTCTCACTAGGAACTGAAAGAAACAGAGAGAGGAGGAAGATGACAGAGTTGGCATCAAAACGTGGAGAAGAGGTTTATATAAAGGGTCCTGGCACGTGTGCCACGCGCCAATAGTGCTAGCTGTCAAAAAAACAGCTTCGTCAACAAACGCACTTGCTGTCGAGTTCAGATTACCCATAAAGAGTCTACCTTGTATAACTTGGCGTACGTAACCCGAATAGCCTTGTGCAGATATAAGGTATAAAACAACCAAGTCTCACCTGTTGTATAAGCACGTGCTAGGACCGTCCTCAGCACTTTATAACTTCCAAGGTTCCGCCTTGTCCGACCTTATCCAACCTGCTCCGACCTTATCCGACCTTCTCCGACCTTGTTCGGGGTCTAACTTGACACCACCTCAAAACCAAGGTTCCGCCCTTCTCCGACCTTGTTCGGGGTCTAACTTGACACCACCTCAAACCTAAGGTTTCACCCTTCTCCGACCTTCTCCGACCTTCTCCGACCTTATCCGACCTTGTTCGGGGCCTAACTTGACACCAACCCTGCCCTGTAAAGGTGCAATATACGCCAATGTTGTCAAACTCGAGGATTGGAAGAGGATCAGACGGGGGGTAAAAGATCGTAACTCGAGGATCGTAACTCGGATCGTAAGAGTGACGTGTATATGTAAAATTATATTTATACACATGCATATACATAAGCGAAAAACCTATGTCGTAAAATAGAAACTGCATAAAGCAATAAAAGGGGTGCAGAAAGTAACATTGTATTTCTTCTCTTAATTTAGCGTTTCTTCTTCTTCTATGCTTCTTCAATCCTTCTCTCTTCAACATATGCGGTTCTTTGGTTTGGGGATGAAAAATACAGCAACGACCAGCGACGAGCGGCGACGATCAAGGACGAGCATCGGCGGCGACGAGCAGCGGCGGTGACAAGTAGCGGCGAAGAGCAGCAGTGACAATGACGAAGGCGCAGACCGCATAGGAGAAGCCTTGAGCCCTAATCGAACCCGACCCGCGAAGCTTTGGGTTTTTTTTCTCAGCCCGGATCGAAACGAATCGACGATCCGTCCAACTCGTGTTCAAACGCGCGATCCGGCACCGATCCTCACCCCCAACGATCCTCCCTCCGAGTTTGCTCGTGCCTCTGAAAATCGCAAGATCGTACGAGTATACGAGTTTGCTCGCGATCTTGACAACATTGATATACGCTCCAGAATGGTAACCCGGTCACACACTCTGGTTCCCTCAATAACGCTTACTTTAAGAAAAGGCGAACCCGGATCTATAACAAGATCAAAAGAACACAACTACCTCCTAAGAATAATATCAAATTTTAAAGTGCCCATCTGGACACCCAAATCCTTACAGTTTTGCACCAAAAAGATTAAATTTCTTAAGGGGGTCAATTAATCCCTTAATTTGCATCTCTGAAATTATAACAAGTAATAATTTTATGTGTAAATCTTCTGGTAATACCAACATAAAGTGGCATTTGCAACAGAGTTTCCTATTTACTACTCCTTATTGAATAGGAACGAGACTTCAATACTTGACCACAATAAACACATACTACCTCTTCATATATTTGGAATAGCTTAATTATTGTGTAACGTATAATCAAAATATTCCTGAGATGTTACCCCTATAAAGAGAAATCTACAGAAAAAACTTTAGGGAAAAAAGAAGCAATTTTTCCCTAAAAATGTAGCTAATCAAAACATGCACTTTGATCATGTTTCATCTAAGAGTGTGTTTGGATGAAGAATTTTATAATTTCAGAGAATTTAAAATTCAGGAAAATGGAAATGCATCAATTAAAATTCTTGAATTTTTAAAATTCCTTGTTTGGATAAACCAAATTAAATTTCTTTTATTTGAAATTTCTTGTTTGGATAAAACAATTTAAATTTCTTATATTTTGAATTCTTTGTTGGAATTAAATAATTTCAATTTATTATATTTCATTTTTTTATCCAATTATATTTTAAAAATATAAATGGTCATATAAATAAAAATTATTATAATTTTTATTCATCCTTATTACACTCCTCAATAACACCTGCAGCCTGACCTCTTGTTACTCTTGTTTTATATATGGTTATGGTTAAATATTTAATAACCAGTTATTTTGATCTCCATCTATATTATATCTGGATATCGCGCTCTCTTGGTACGTAAACATTTTGAGAGAGAAAATAATAGAAAAGAAATAAGTAATTCAAATGATAATAAATATATAAATTATTTTTTATTTTAAATATTTTATTAATTTTTTTCTTTTTTCTTTTTATCATATTATAAATTATATTATATTTATATATTTTTTCCTTTATATCTTTAGGTGTTGGGATAATAATATAGTGTCTAAATATTATAACTATATACAATGTCATGGAACACATCACCAAAACACGAACCTCAACAAATAGGCAAAGGGAGGGGTAGTGTGGTCCCGAGATAACTGATATTTAATCAATACAATGCAATCATAAAAACATAGCATAACCTCATTGAAGATTCCACAACAGAGGGTAGAAAAGATGGTGCAGTTGATCACATTGGTGTGGTGCGCGGTGACGGTGCTACTGTGCGCCGCAGCAGGCGCATCGTGGGTGGAGGAGGCGACGAACCTGATACGAACGTGTGGGTTGAGAGTGGGAGGAGAGACGCGAGAACATGTGGGTTGAGAATGAGCGAGAACGTTTTAGATTCAGAGGAGTGCAGTGTGTGGGAGGAGAGAGAGAATTTAAAATTCTTTCATTTTTGAAAGAATTTGAATTTCTAAGTTTATAGGTAAAAACAAATTTTGTTTTAAAATGCTAAAATTTTAAATTTCTCTTAAATGAATACCCAAACAGATTATTTGGGGGGAAAGAATTTTAAATCCTCTTAATAATTACTTTCCTCAATTAAAATTCTCCATCTAAACATACTCTAAGGGATTTCTATATATTCCATGTTTCATCACCAAGAAAAATGAAAACTGTAAATAATCTTTAAACCCTTGAGGGAGAGCATTATTGTAATTGGAAGATAGAAAGCAAGTAACTTAGGCATAATGTTTCATATCAAGGAGCTGGTGGGTTTTAAAAACACAATTTTCTAAAAATAGATGACATGGTTTTACTGCAACTACTACAAGAATCTAGTGGTTAGATACTTAGATTGAAAGCCAAAAGAACAGGAAGTAACAAAAAGAGAAAGAATCACAACCATCAGTCAAGTTACTACCTAAAACATACAATCATCTACTTTTATTTTATTTTTTTAGTTGAAATGTATACGAATAACCTTTCAACTTTTGACAAACTTTAAAGACATTTTTTAACTTCTTTTATATTTAATCTCAAGTCTCAACAGCTTTCATTTTAGTAATTATGTAAATAAACCCCTTCGATGTACTAATTCTTCAAGCTTACTACAAAAATGGATGATGCCTCATTAATGCACAATATGTTTAACTATTTTGAACCTAAGTGCATGTTTGGTTCAACTTATTTTCAGGAAATAATCGCTTATTTTTACTAGTTTTGTTAAAGAACTTTTAAAATCAACATGAACATCAACAACACCTTTAATCCAAACTAATTGGGGTCGGAGGTAAATGAACGCAATGATAGATACGAGGAGGTTGAAAAAAATATAATGATAATAGTAAGATCAAAAAAATAAGATAAAAGAAAATAAGGGGGAAAGAAGGAGGGGGAGATGAAGAGGAAAATGACTAAAAAAGGACCATCTGGAACATAGAGATAACAATGGGTCTAACCCTCCACCAAGTTTATAATTTTCTCCATTTCTTCCTAAACACATCATCCGTCATTCAATATCTCACTCTATTAAGTCTTATTTAACTACCTTTCCCTAGGTAAGTTTTGATCTACCTCTACCTCTCTTTGTGTCGAGCTCTTGATAACAAACTTTTGTTCTTACGGGAACATGCAGGGACCGTCTCATTACGTGCCAAAACCACCTCAATCTATGTTCCCTCATCTTTTCACTCAGTGGTACTACTGCTACTTTTCATCGAAGTTAAAGAACTTTTAAAATATAAGCAAGTATTTCGTCAAAATTAATCTCAACCAAACATGCACTAAATAATGCACATTAAAACAAAATTTAAAGCTACATAGGAAATCAAAGTTTCAGAACTACATTTAAAGAACCTTCAACAACATTACTCATATGACATAATATAAATTGTCAAAACAAATTGCTCAAGGTTAAATTTCTTAATTTGGTAAAAAAACTAAATGGCATAGAATTACATAGGCAATGATATGCTAGACTTCGATTGCAATATTAGAAATGTGGAAGTTTTCATTTTCCATTTCTTATTGCATAAACTTTTCAATAAACAAAATATGCACCACATTTCAATCAAACATAAATGGAGGCTCAGTAAACTTTCATGAATTTAATCACCTTTCGAAGTTAACATCAATCATATTGTCACAAGCGCAAGAGTTCAATAAAAATTATACCCCAGTAGTAGTGATTCAGCACAAATTTTACAGATGCAATAATATATTTCAACTCCAATTTGACTTCAATAACAAGCAATAAAAGGAAATTTAAGCAAAATGAGTGAATCTTAACTTTGAGGGCGAACCCCTGCACAGCGGTAAAGTTGTGTCTTGGTGACTTGTTGGTCATGGATTCGAATCCAAAAACAGCCTCTTTACATATGCAAGGGTAAGGCTGCATACAATATCCTTTCCCCTTACCTGCACATAGCGTGGAGCCTCCGGGTATTGGGGTAAATAGTTTTTTTTAGAGTGAATCTTAGCTTTGTTAAGTTAACGAATTTCATTGTATTCGAGCTTATTGTGTAAACACTCTTTGAGTGGTTATAATATATTTTCTATCAAACATATATTGCTTGTGAAAGTCAGGAGTCGCTTAGTGACAAAAAATACTTGCATCTTAATCTTAGGAGGAGATTAAGGGTAGTGCAAGGAGTGGCCTAGAGAGTATTCATTGTAGCCAAAAGTGGCATAGAAAATACTTGGTTGTAATCAAAGAGTTGATTAGTGGAACCCTTCAAGATTTGAAGGAAAACTAGACATAGTCCAAGAGTTGGGGTAAACCAGTATGAAACCTGTGTTTTCTTTACTTCTTCTATATAACTAGTTCTTTTCTATAAGTTACTTCTACACTACTATATCCAAGTTTTGTGAACTGGCTCTGAAGCACATGACTTCGAATTCCTTGGACGAAACCCATTGTCCACTGATATTTGTTTGAGAAAAACTCTAAAAAGTTTTCAAAAGACAAAGTTTTTATCCATCACACTATTCAACCCCCCTTTCTAGTGTGTTTCAGGTACTTCAGATTTGAAGTGTTATCCATCCCACATGCCCTTTTATTCTCATTGAGGTTTTCCTTCCACACCTTCAATTGCAAGAAAGGAAATGTTAGGATTATCTTCATTATCAAATTCAGCTTCTTCTACAACAGTAACTTCTTCATCAAGCTCAATGAGCTGCAATTGCATCCTTCTACATTGAGGGCAATTACAATCCATGGTGAACTTATCAGGACAGTAAAAACGACGATTCCAAGCTCTATGATCAACTTCTTTTACAATTAAAGCTTTCAACGTTCTTGATGAATTCTTGGGGGAAAAGGGATGTTATTTATTGTCCCTGCTGCTGACTTCTCTTTTGGCTGGGACTATGATAAGGATAGAATGGGAAACATAATTAAAAGAGTGTATATCAGGAAAAATAAAAGAAATGGGGAAAAGGATGCTGATGTGGCAAGAGTGGAAGGGGAGTGTGCGAGTTTGTTACTGGAGAGAGAAGATTCCCTAGGTGAGTAGGGTAGTTATAGAGAACACGGGTCTGCATTGGGGGCACTTTTTTGGGGTCGGAATTGTATTCAGCTTTGTATTCAGCTTTTGGAGCTGTAGGGAGAGTGGCCTTCTCGAATTGGCTAAACTTGGTTGTCGATTACATTTATCTTCAGTATATCAATATATTTAGTGAGGCATTATTCATATTCCTGTTTGTTCTGTATTCTGCTGTATTAAGTGGTATCAGGGCACTCAATCTTGAGGGCTCTGGTAATGGTGAATACGAGAATGGAGGGACGATTGGATGAAGTAGAGAAGGAGGTGAAAGGAATAGTGAGCACAATGGACAAAATGGAACAAGACGCAATCCAGCGGGACCTAAAGAGTCAAGCTCGTTTTGACATTTTAGAGGGTTACTTCAAAGATATGAAGCAGTTGATGGCTAATCAGAACAAAGGAAAAGCAGTAGAATCGGGAACCTCGGGAACAGGGTTGTTTTTAGGATCTCAAATGCAAACATCTACTCCGAGTTCCACAGGAACAACGAAGGAGACCATCGTGATAGGCCCCGAGAAGAAAGCAACAGGTGAATCTTCGATGCGTGAAATTCAAGCGCACCGTCTGGAGCTTCCATTGTTGAATGGAGAAGATCCAGCAGGGTGAGTTACAAGGGCGGAAAGGTATTTTGATCTGAACCAGATAGAGGATGATCAACGAGTGATAGTGTCGTTGATTTGCTTCGAAGGTGAAGCGCTAGGCTGGGGAAAGTACCGAGAGAAGAAGCCATTTGCATCATGGACTGAGTTACAGTCGGGACTGATGGAGCGGTTTGGTACGACGGCAAGGAGGACGTCAAAGTAGGAGTTAATAACACTAAAACAGACAGGGACGGTGGGTCAATATCGGGCCAAATTTGAAATGTTAGTGTCAATAACAGGGGGTCTTTCGGATGATTGGCTTAATGAGGTATTCATAGCAGGGCTGAGCGATGAGATTCAAGCAGACGTACGTCTGTTTGAACCACCAGATTTAGAAGCCACGATGAGACGGGCTACTAGAGTTGAGGCCCGAAACTGGTTGCTACAAGTTTGAAACGTTAGTGTCAATAACAGGAGGTCTTTCGGATGATTGGCTTAAGGAGGTATTCATAGCAGGGCTGAGCGACGAGATTCAAGCAGACGTACGTCTGTTTGAACCACCAGATTTAGAAGCCACGATGAGACGGGCTACTGGAGTTGAGGCCCGAAACTGGTTGCTACAAGGTAAGGGTAAAAGTGGAAATGAATGGAAACAAGTGGGCTTAAGCCCAACTTATACAAAAAGGGCTGATTCAAGTGGAACAAATTCTCAGGGCTAGAAGGTGAAAGAAGGAGGGAGTAACGTAACACCCACAAACATTCAGAAGGGGACACAACAAGAAACTTCTACTTTTGCACGACACGATACTCAGAGATTGGGCTGTTTCCGTCGATTAACATCGGCGGAGTGGCTGGAACGGAAGGAGAAGGGACTTTGCTTCAAATGCGATGAGAAATATGGTGTCAATCATCAGTGCAAGATGAAGCAGCTGCGAGTGTTAATGGCGCTGGACGATGATGACAGCGAAGAGGAAGAAGCAACAAAGAGGGAAATGGTGGTTGAGCAAGCAATGGAGTTGTTGAGAGCGTCAGCAATAGGAATCGACTCTCCTAGAACCATGAAACTCAAGGGATCGTTAAATGGTAAGGAGGTAATTATGTGGATGTGGTGTCAGAGTTAAAGATAGAGATGAAACCGAAACAGTTTCGAGTCACTCAGGGAAATGGCCAAAGAGTGGTTGGAGGGGGAATATGCAAGGACGTGATGCTCGAACTACAAGGTACCCAATTCTGTTTAGATTTGCTTCCTTTTGAATTGAGCAACGTGGATGTCATTCTGGGCATTGAATGGTTGTCAATGTTGGGAGAAGTTCAATGCAACTGGAAAAATCAGACCATGAGGTTTGTTCAGGGGAATATGAAGAGGAAGTTGCAAGGAGATGTGTCATTACGTAAGCTGGAAACATCATTCAAGGGAGTGTGTCGAGCTATTCAATCAGGTCGTAATGGGTTTTGGTTGGAATTTCAGAAGTTGGAGGGTGACTCAGGACAGCTGGAGGAAATTGATACCGAGGTGAACCAACTTCTTGACCAGTTTAAACACTTGTTTAGCAAACAAAAAGGATTGCCTCCAAAGAGGAATATTGATCATGTCATACGTTTGAAAGAAGGAATGGAGCCCCCAAATCTGAGACCTTATAGATATCCGTATAGCCAAAAAACAGAAATTGAGAAGCTGGTAAATGAAATGCTGCAGGCAGGCATAATTCAACCAAGCACTAGCCCATTTTCGTTGCCTGTGCTGTTGGTTAAAAAAAAGATGGAGGATGAAGGTTTTGCGTTGATTATAGGTCGTTAAATAAAATTACCGTTCCTGACCGGTTTCCTATGCCTACAATTGAGGAGCTACTAGACGAATTGGGAGAGTCACAAGTATACAGCAAACTGGACCTTACCTCAGGGTATCATCAGATCAGACTGAGAGAAGAAGATATAGAGAAAACCGCTTTCCGGACTCACAACGGGCATTATGAGTTTCTGGTTATGTCCTTTGGCCTTACGAATGTGCCAGCTACATTTCAAGCACTTATGAATGAGATTTTCAGACCTCATCTTCGGAAATTCATATTAGTTTTCTTTGATGATATTCTAGTCTTTAGTGTAGCATGCAGGAGCATTTAATCCACTTGGCAGAAACGCTGAGGATTCTGGCAGAACATAATCTAGTGGTAAACAAAAAAAATGCTATTTTGCAGTGAAAAAAATTGAATATCTGGGTCATTTTGTGTCAGCAGAAGGTGTGGAAGTTGACCCTGGAAAAGTATGCAGTATGGTGGATTGGCCACAGCCTAAAGACACTAAAGAGCTACGTGGGTTTCTTGGACTCACCAGGTACTATCGACGTTTTGTGAAGGACTATGGCATACTAGCCTTTCCGTTAACTCAATTACTAAAGAAAGATGCTTTTGATTGGAAGGAGGAAGCTTCACAGGCATTTGAGACTTTGAAGAAGGCCATGGTATCCATCCCAACCCTGGCCATGCCTGACTTTAATAAGGAATTCATAGTAGAAACGGATGCGTCGGGAAGAGGGTTAGGTGCCGTGTTGATGCAAGGAGGTCGCCCTATAGCCTATTGGAGCCAGACGTTATCACTGCGATCGCAGGCCAAGTCAGTATATGAAAGGGAACTCATGGCCATGGTTTTGGCGATTCAAAGGTGGAGACCCGATTTAATTGGGAGACATTTCAAGGTACTAACAGATCAGAAAAGCTTGAGATTTCTGTTAGAACAGAAACTGATCAATCCAGAGCAGCAGAAGTGGGTTTTTAAGATTTTAGGATTTGATTTTGAGATTCTGTATAAACCGGGAGGAGAAAATAGAGCTGCTGATGCTCTGTCTAGGAGGCCAGGTACCAATATTCAGTTGGCGGCGTTGACAACTATATTATGGGAAGGTGCAGAAGAGTTGGAGGCTGAAGTGAGAGCTGTTCCAAAGTATCAACAGATTATTCAGCAGCTATTGATAGATGCGTCTACAGTAACTGACTATGAACTCATCAATGGAACTCTGTTTTTTCGGAAGAGATTGGTGTTGGCAGCAGACTCTCAAGTCATTCCTAAAATCTTAGCTGAATTTCACAATACTCCTTTTGGTGGACATTCCGGACAGTTTCACACACTGAAAAGGATTGAGGCTGTGGTATATTGGGATGGTGTGAGGAAAAGAATCAGAGATTATGTGGCCAGCTGCGATGAGTGCCAGAGGAACAAGTACCAGGCTCTGAAACCGGCTGGATTTCTCCAGCCTTTGCGTATCCCCGACCTGGTTTGGGAGGACATATCTATGGGCTTCATTGGTGGATTGCCAAAAACTCAAGGGGGGGACACGATACTGGTGGTAATGGATAGACTATCTAAATATGGTCACTTTGTTCCTCTTGCACATCCTTACACTGCAGCAGATGTAGCTAAGAAATTCTGTCAAGAGGTGGTTTGCCTACATGGGTGTCCGAAGAGTATAGTGTCAGACCGGGACAGAATCTTTGTGAGCAACTTTTGGAAGGAGCTGCTTAAACGCATGGGCACTACATTGAAATTTAGCAGTGCATATCATCCGCAGACAGACGGTCAAACGGAGGTGTTGAATAGAAGAACATTAGAAACCTATTTAAGGTGTTTTTGCAGCTGCAATCCAAGAGCTTGGATCAAATGGTTGTGTTGGGCTGAGCTATGGTATAACACTAGTTTCCAGAGTGCCGCTGGAATGACACCGTTTGAAGCCTTGCATGGTTGACCTCCTCCGGCTTTAATTCGCTGGAATCCCAGTTCCACCAAGTTTGATGCAGTAGGACAGCAGTTACAGGAAGGGGATAGAATTTTAGAGGTGCTGAAGGACAACTTGCATCGTGCTCAGAACAGAATGAAACAGTTAGCTGATGGCAAGAGAAGGGATGTTGAATTCCAGGTGGGAGAATTCGTTTTTCTGAAACTTCAGCCATATTGGTTCCGGAAGCTAGCTAAGCATCGTAATGAGAAGCTTAGCCCCCGTTTTTATGGACCATACCAGATCCTGTCCAGAGTTGGCGCAGTGGCATATGAGCTGAATTGCCTATGGATTCCAAACTTCATCCTGTTTTTCATGTGTCCCAGTTGAAGAGGGTCATTGGTGTGACGAGCCTATCTCAACCTCTACCTCAATGCCTGAATGAAGAGTGGGAGCTGCAAGTAGTTCCAGCTAGAGTGTTAGATCCAAGTATGACAAGGGACATTTAACGGTGCTGATTCAATGGAAAGGACTTCCAGATTGTGAGAATTCTTGGGAGGATTTTGAAGTGGTGATGTCACATGTTCCTGATTTTCACCTTGAGGACAAGGTGGTGCTTCAAGGGGATGGTATTGATAAGGATAGAATGGGAAACATAATTAAAAGAGTGTATATCAGGAAAAATAAAAGAAATGGGGAAAAGGATGCTGATGTGGCAAGAGTGGAAGGGGAGTGTGCGACTTTATTACTGGAGAGAGAAGATTCCCTAGGTGAGTAGGGTAGTTATAGAGAACACGGGTCTGCATTGGGGGCACTTTTTGGGGTGGGAATTGTATTCAGCTTTTGGGGCTGTAGGGAGAGTGGCCTTCTCGAATTGGCTAAACTTGGTTGTCCATTACGTTTTATTCATATTCCTGTTTGTTCTGTATTCTGCTGTATTAGACTCACTTTACACTTATGCATTCTTGCTGGACTTCTAGTTATCTTGGGTACATTTTATTGTATTGCTGCTTCCAGGAGCCATGTAACTCATGTTCTTGGTAGCCATTTTCCTCTCATCATGTCGTGGAAGTCTTATTTCTTGTAGATGTGCTAAGCTGCGAGCTTCTCTCATGTTGGCTTGAATAAACAGCTGGGTCAAAATATTCATCTTGCAGACCAGCCAAACAAGCATCAATAAGATAGTCTTCGGATAAGCGAAGGTTACAAGAAATCGCATCAAATGCATTACTAAATTCTGCAAAGGTGCCATGCTGTTGCAAACGCCTCAAATCTTGATGGCATGTATGGTGGCACCCTTCTCTGCATCTATGATCTTGTTTTTGTGTCCATGGGTGAAAAGATTCTGATCTAGTGGTCATAGACAGCCAGCTCTGAATACCACTGTTATAGAATTTAGAGGGGAAAGAGAAAGAAACAAAAAGATAGAGAAAGAGAGAAGAAACAGAATTGAGAGGATAGAAGGAAAGAGAAAACAAAGAGGTCAAGGAAATGTGCACTGCACTCTGTGATTATCATTCAGTCTGTCTAAAATAGACAAACCTGCCTTAGTTATATACAACTACCTAACAGCCATAAAATAACAGTAGCTGACTAAAACCAACTAACTGACATCCTTTTCTTTTTATATTTACATATCAGATTCAAGTCAAAGTTATGTAAAGAGCATAATGTTTAGAACTTTGGGAGAACCACACCACCAAAGTTAACTATTGTAGTTGGAGAGACCAAGGCCTTATACACCCCACATTAGAATCCCATACTTCCAATTTGGTGAATCAAGTCACATACCTTGCAATTGGATCCTAACATCCCACCAAGCTCTACAGCCCTAGCACCCATGCAGGCTGGCTGTGCACTAATCCTTTAACTAGTTTTAGACCAACACTACAATGTCGGAATGCTCCCTCTCCTGTCTCTTTCAGTCAGCTGCCTCCCTAGCCGATTTAATAGCAGACGAAATGATTGCACATTGCACATGCCTAAGCAATGCAGCCATACATAGTTGTAGCATTAATACCTCATCCAACAACTAGGGAAACGAGACTACAAATATTTTCTCCCAAATACACATCAATGTAAACAAGGGCATCCACCTGCCATGCATTGCCCTCCAATCCGATGTTAAATTCCACGTCCCACAAGGAATGGACCATCAACTCAAACAAAAATGCAATGCGATTACTTTGCCTATAGCTCCTAGGTCTTCCACCCATTGTTTATTAGCCTAAACCTCTTGGGCATCCAACACAAGGCAATTGGGCAGTCCTACGTGCTGAGACCTCCAACTTATGTTGACATTCTTCCACAACACAAGGTTCTTATCAAATGATATTTAAGCTTTTCACCATATCTCTCAATTGCAAATGAGCAAGGTAGGTGGTGATGCGGGCATTGCAGTGTTTGTCCATAACTAGTCAAAGGGGTAATGCACAACCAGCTCAAGTGGGTGCTAGGATTATGGAGCATGGTGGGATGTTAGGATCCAGTTGCAAGGTATGAGACTCGAGTCTCACATTCAAGTATGGGATTCTAGTATGGGGTTTATAAGGCATTAGCCTCTCCAACTACAACAACTAGCTTTTGTGGTGTGATTATCCAAAGATTATTACTACCTTCATTCCTACTTTAAAGACCCAACTTTGAAGTGGTTATTGTTCCTTTTTATAGGACCCAATCCATTATGTCTCTTGCATTAATTATTTTTAGACTAAAATACCCCAAATTAAATAAGAGAGAGGTTATATTGACATGCATTTAGAAGAGAGAAAAAAGAACATTAATGACAATGGTATTTTGGAAAAGTATATAAATTTAGGACAATTTTATTGTTATCAACTAAAATAACCATTTTTCTTAATCCTAATGAATTAGGTAATTGGGTCTTATAAATAGACACAGAGGTAGGATTAGAAAGCTTCATATTCCAAAATTAAGGAAACTATTTAGGAAAACAATCTACCTCTTCAGCAACTTTAGGTAAAAGTTGCAGCCATTTTTCCTCAAATTTTTCCAGCAAGGTCTTTGCCATAACATGGACATCATTTTTTTCATTGTTGTATTTCATTGCATTCTTGAATATCAACCTTACATCCGCATATATCTCCCGGACATTATTATATCCTGTGCCATCCTTAGCTTCCATTTTACTTTTTATCGTACTGAAATCCATGGGCTTATCAATAATCTAGGGGTAGAAAATTAAACCAATTATTTTTCGAGATATAATCAAAGAGAAGCAGCAAACAAAAAACTGTTAAAATTTTTTAAAAGATATATGGTCAATTAATGAAACCAGTGTCACTGCTTACTAAACACAAACCAAACAAATATTTAAACCTTTTTTTTAATGAAGCTTACTCAAGCATATTTGGTTATAGGCAGGACAAAAGATTTAAAATGTCAATTATGAATAAAAGATAACTATAGGGTAAATCGAGAAAATATCTTTAAAACAAAGAAAAGGCATTACCTCATAATAGTCACGAAGCCCAAGACCTTCTACATCTACAGGATCCATGAATGGCCAAGCCCATTTATGCTGAGTTATCTGCAAATCTTCAAAATGTATCATTATTAATTTTTTAAAGGAACTTGGTAGGGTCAATAGATATTCAACAGAAAAAGGGGAATTATTCATTTTGATCATCATTCAACATGCTAGCCACTATTCTTTCTCAACTTTCATTCATAGGAAAAACCGGAGAAAGAGAATATGGAGAGAGAGAAAATGGGAGCCATCAATGAGATGAGGCTCTGAAAACTCAATTCATTTTTGTTGACTGAGTACGCTATTCATTTATATACAAAGAGTTGGGACTAACAAACTAGAGTAAATAAACTAAGTAACTAACTATACCAGTAAAGATAATAAACTGAAACAGTAAAATTAACTTATGTCACTAAAAAATAAGTCAAGTAACAGCATGACAATTATGTCTTAGAATCTAGCCAATTTTGATATGCTTTCAGCGTAGTTATCAATCTAGCCTGTGGAATTAGGCTAAAACAAGTGCAATGCTACTTAGCCCCTTACTCAACAACCAAATCTTTTCCCACGGTGGGTTCAGATAGGATCAAATGACAACATAATGTTCTATCGTAATCTTAGTTGCTTAGTGTTCAAAGGTAATAGAAAGATTAAGGTGGTTTACAGTAAAAAAAAAAAAAAACATGATTACAAGTACCTGCATAAGTTCAAGTTTTGACTTTTGAGATATTGAAATGTTCAGCACATTTCAAAGGGCAAGCTCAAAATTACCTTTTGGCTGAACATAAACTCAAAAATGCATAAAACAATTTCTAACAGTTGACTACACTACTACAGAAGCCTCAAGTTCTATTCTTGATTTTAACTAAAAGGAAATCCAGATATAAGGTGACTCGGGAGAAAGTACATTCATATAGATTATTAAAAACATGTTGCAAAGTATTTTCACTTGCCTGACGCAATATTGTGGAAAATTGGCACATAAGCTCTTGCATTCTCTTTGCAGAAGAAGCTTCTGTATGTGATGTATCTTGCAGTGGCTTTTTGGTGCCAGTAAGATGCTTCTCCCTGCCCTTCTCTTTTACCAGTGAGCCACCTCTTAAATTATTACTTTGAGCATTATCAGTGGATTCATAGAACTGTTTTAACCTCGGTCACTTGCTTCTCTAGCTGTACAAGGCACTATAAGATTATTTTTCAACTTGGAATTTTATAGTACAAAACTAAGAATAAGCCCACAATTGCATGGTAGCAAATTTTAACTTAGCACTTAAACTTATTATATAAAAAGTTATGGCACCCACCATGTTATTATTTTTGTAAAAATATTAATAGCTTTTGAAGGGTAAAAGACTAGCCAGTCCCTACCTGCCCGGTGGTGCTCACACAAATAAGCATTCCATATATCATTTTTAACTTTGTTCATCCAAATCCTGCTAAAGTAAGTTGCATTCAATTCTGTGCAACTTTTTTCCATTTGTGATACCCTTCTTTCTCTAATCTTCATTGCGAGAATGACACAACAGTGTACATCCAAAAGCATATTGTGGTTGCAAATTTGTGGGTTAATTCTCCTTATTTTTTTCTCTGCTTTGTTCTGTCACACAGCAAGTATAGGCTTAACTATGAATCAATGTTATCAAAATCGGACCATTCGTTGACCAGATAGTGAGTCATTGGGTTATTGGTCTGCATGAACTGGTATTCTTTAGTATAGGTAAAATTTTATACTGAGATATGTATATACATAATATATTTCCATATATGCTTGAATAATTGTATTCGCATAGTGGTTTAATTATTTTTACATATCTCTAGAGACCAAGGATCTCATGAAACCAAATTTAACCGTCAAAGCAATTTATATTTGAAAATTTGAAAATCTCCTTAAGTTTGAAAATTTTAAAAACCACGGTGGAGAAGCATAAACAATCTGAATTTGAAAACCTGATGGAGATGAGATGAAGCGACTTGTATTGAGTGTACAGGTATTTGGAAACAATGAATATTCAGTGTGAAGGTACATATACAGGTATAGAGAAATGGAGACCACAGTGAAATGTGAGGACTTGCGTGTGATGACCAAAATCGAACCAAGCCTGACCATTAAATGCTGAGTTGATTAGGTCATCACCGACCACCAGGTTGAATACATATCTGTCCAACCCGACCAGCCCAACCAGCAAGTCCAGTTGAGTCAGATAGCACTGCTCGGTATTGATTAATTTCCACTCTATGAAACAAGTGGTTTATGTATACTACGTTAGTTACATGTCAAATTTGTTACATAAATCAAGCATGTAATAGTAAAATTTTCCTTTACATATAGCTCACATGCTATTCATTTCTGCCCCTTGAACTAAATTTTTTACTCCACCCCTAACCATAAGCTACAATTAACCCGACAAGAAACAACAACAATAATAACCTAATAGAATGCAAACACGGGTTATTAGAGTTCATTTTCAGTTAAATTTCTAGGGTTGAGCTAATTCACACGCAAAGTCCTAATGAGAAAAAAAAAAAAAGACTCAAAATAAAATACTGCGGCAGTTGCTAAACTAATTTAAAGTTTGGAAAAGCATGGATGGATAGATAGGTATAGTGATGGAAGAAGAGGAATTGAGCACCTTGTTGACTGTGGTAAGAATTTGATTCACAGAAATCCTGAAAGGTTCCAAATGATCATCAGGTTGAGGAGGATCGGCGTCCATAACAGGGAAAGTGAAATAGCCGAAGCTCAATTTGCGTGCCTGTGTTGAGTGATTACGCTTCACGACACCCGTTTCCCTCTTAAAATACTACCACCGGTGTCTTTTGTTATGATTTCGGCTCTCTGATTTTTGTGCGTCAGTGTCGCTTCTTCTATTCGACAGACAACTTATAAACTCATGCGATTATTTATTTTTTATGGCTTAATTATCAATTTCTTTTTCAAATTATTTTAAAAGATTAACTCAATCTTAACAAATTTTAAAAATTCAATTTTCTCTCCAAGTTTTTTTAAAGTACACTAATTTAATCATTACCGTCTAATTCACAGAATTATGAATTTCAACAGTTTTTATTATGAACGGTGGCAATTTTTAACCCAACAGTATTTACTACTATTATTTTTAAAGATAATAATGTTGGATGGCTTTTCCAAGTTTGTTAAGCATTTTTTTTATTATTTTGAAAATCTGTATCCCGGATTCCAAGGTTTCCCTGCCTCCTCTTCCCTTCAGCAACAACATCCTTCAACCCTCAAGACTGAGCGTCGCATCCCTTCCATCCCCACCACTACCCCCTCTTAATTCTCAACAACAGTTCCCCGCGGCCCCCCCACCCCCACCATTCCATTAAAACCACCGCAGATCTCCGATCGCAGCACCACCTTTCACGATTGTCGTTTTCCGCTCCCTGCCACGAATTCTAAATCGTACACAACAACTTAACCACGAGTCTCGAACCCTTCCAAAACCATTGTGCAACTTAGTCCAATCTATTCATGTTAGAGTTAGACAATTCTTTTTGTGATATTTTGCTCTCTCTATGTTACGGATACTTTTTTTTTTTTAAGAATAAATTAACGCATGAATTTGTGTTTTTTTTTTATACTATTAAAGATTAAAATTTTAATTGTTATATTTTAAAAACGAATTTATGGATACACTACATTAGTCAAGAATGAAAAACATTATTTATCCAATTTTTTGTTTTTGCTGTTTTTAACATTTGGGTTTTAACATAATAATAAATAATAAACCATATTTACTATTAACAATGAGAATTATCACATTATAATGATTATATACATTTCGGTGAATAATTTTATTTTAAAATTTTGATTTTTTTCTAATTTATATTATCTTTTCACTATTTTTACATTTTTAGATTTTTTAATTATATCATTTTTTATTAACTGTTATTTAACTTTTATTTTTGATTATTTTAAAAATTCCCCCTAGTACATATAGCGGGGATTAAAATAGCCACCATTCAAAAAAAAATTGTTGGAATCATAATTGTAAACTAAATTGGACAAGAAAGGATCAAATTGTTATATTTAAAAAAAAATTAAAATCAAATTAAATCTTTTAAAAATTGGATACTAAATTGAATCTTTTAAAATAATTTAAGAAACAAATTGATAACTAAGCCTAATATTTTTTATTAATTGTACTTTTTTGTTATTTATTATCGTGATTTCACAAATTTATTTATTTTAATTTTTTTTATAAACTTGTGTTTATATGATTTTAATTACACAATTTTACTTCATCTGTTAATTTAATATTTAATAAAAATAGAAATACAAGATTTTATTAAATTGTCAAGTTAACACATTATTTGACACTTTGTTAAATTAATGGATAAATTAAAATTATATAATCAAAAGATTTTGATTTTTATGTACTTGTGTAAAAAAAACATAAAATTTCAATTAATGATATAATTTTTAAAATAATTACTATAAAGATCAATAAATTCATTATCTATAACAATTTATAATTATATTATTGTGTAAAAATTATTTATATTATTGGTATAATATGTTAATGTTGAAGGATGTCGGGGAAATAATGAATATTCTCTATCAACACACTCTTCAACTTTGTCTAATCATGAATCTGAAATTAATTATGCAGTTCACCCCTATTTATACAAAAGATGTCATTTGATAACTCTCTATACATGTTGCCTTGGCATTGGCCACCCGCATGTGCATGCATACGATCTTTTTTTATGAGTTGTTAGAGCATCTTTAGTGGTAGATTCCAAATTGGGATCTTAGACCACTTTTTGGTAGACCCCATAGCGCCATGTAGGATTGAAGATCTATTTAGATCTGTGACATTTTTTCCTTTATTGGTAGATCCCAAATTCAGATCTTAGATAATTTTAATGAGTCTCACATGAATCCTACTTTTAAATATTTAAAATTTAATTTAATTAATTAAATAATTAATTTTAATTAATAAAGCATGGAAAAAATATATTAATATTAATAAAGCATATAATTAATTTTAAGTAATTAATTTTAACTTTTAATTTCATTTTATTTATTTATTTTTGTCCTGTCACTTAAAAAATTATTTTTTTTAAACTCCGTGTAGATCTTCAAGGTTTTTGGGAAAGATTCGGATCTCCACGTGCAGATGTCATTTTCCTCTTTAGTGGTGGATCTAGGAAAAGAGAGGGATCTTGAGCTGAAGATCTCTCCCCAAGATCTCCCACTAAAATTACTCTTATACTAATCAGAAACACGATACATTCCTTAGTATATGTTAAAAAAAATAATTAGGAAACCATAAACAATATGTATAGTAGTAGAATAAGTTCAAATAAAATCATAACACATATGTGAATGCTTAGATTGTGTGTGTGGTGCAAATGCTTATGTGAGAATCGATCCTTATGAAATATGGTTAATTAGACATTCCATAACCTACAAAACATTGATATTATAACGTAAATCCTTAAGCTGCTTATGTTATAGTTGACCTATATAGGTTATTCTTAGTTAGACGATTTACAACCCAATAAACATTGAGTATGTGGCATAGATACTTAAGATGCTTTTGTAAGAATTGATTCTTATAATGAATATTCTAGATCTAAAGTTTTATATATTCAATCTAGCTAATTCAAATAATTTAGAGTTTTAATTTTCCTTTTGAAATTCATTGTTAATTGATGTAATTATTATTATATTCTAAATATGGAGACATAAAATATAAAAAATTACTTACCACACACAATATTAATTATATTACTCTCTCAATTCTTATATTACTATATAAATGGAAGGTGTTATGAAAATAAAAATATTATTTTATCTTCTTCTTTTTCTCACAAAAGAATTTAACAAGTTAGAATGGAATATTAGTTTTTCCACAACCTTAACACAAATCGTGATAAGTGGGTTTTCAAATTTCGGTAAATTTTCTATAAAATATTTATACAACACAATTGTTCACAATTTATTTTCCATATTAATCCTCCGAAATCACTTTTTCCAAAAAATATTTTGTTTAATTTTTCTTAATCATAAAATTTAATGCTAACATTTATTTCAACAAGTACACTTTTGATCACACATCCAAGATATCCTATCGATGTCTATCTCATAAATTTTGACAAATATATGTTTTTATATAATATAGGAGAATTCAGGCGATTAGTATTTAATATAAAAAATTTTGGACTAGACATTCATTTATTTTTTTGTTTTAAAAAATTTAATTTAAAAATATTATTGTATTTTATCATTTAATTTAAAAAATAAAATAATTGTTTTCCTCTCTTTTTTCCACGTTTCTCTCTTATAATTACATATATTTTAAATTAAATGATAAATTATGATAATATTCATAAATTAAATTTTGAAAAATAAAAGAGTTCATGATTATTTTAGTTTAAATTTTTTATGCTAAATACTAATGTACGCCAATTAGGATAGAAATTAGCATTTCTCTCTAATATATATTTTTAACATCTTCAAAGTATATCATGGACAAATATTAATTTACAAACAATTTGTATAATTGATATAATTTTGATAAATGTATGTTTTTTACGTATAATTTCAAGAAATGTTTTATAATTATTTGTTTTATAATTTAATAAAATATTTATTTTTCAAAATTGTTTATAATATCTCCAAAATTACGTCATATACAATGTATAAAAATAAATTATGTCTTATACAATACAATTTATTTATAAACCTGCGCAACTCACGGGCAATATGCAGTTATTATTATCCAGCAATAAAATAACATCCTGGGTCATATCATAAGATGATGACACATGTAATAAAAGATTAGCTGGTTGGTAGTGTACTTGGACTTACTCGGTGCTAGGCTAGCTGAGTGCCACAACCTGAAAAACAAAACCAAAAGGGAGCCATAGGATAGAAGCCAGTTACTTCTGTAGCAATGGCATGGTCACTCACACTGCCACCACCTTCTTCCCTTTCTTCTTCTTCTTTTCCCACCTTCCACCACCACCACCACTCTCTCTTTTTCAATGGAGTAGTAGCGTTCACCAGGCTCCGCCATCGCCGAACCTCGAACACCCTTTCCCTTGTTCCCTTTGTGGGGAAGGAAGACACTGACTTTCGTGTCTCTTCTCTTCAGGAACAGCAACTAGACGAAGATGACGACGGCGATGATGAACCAACTCCTCAGGACATTGAATACGTTGCCCAAATCAAAAGGGTATCTCTATTTTTTTTGTTTTTCATAAATTTGATATCATCTTTTACTTGTTTTGCCTCCATTTTTCTATTGCATTTCCGTGCTCACCTGCAGGTTTTGGAGCTTCTCAGGAAAAACCGGGACATGCTTTTCGGCGAGGTACCTTAATTATTATTATTGTTTGTTTATTCAATTTTGCTTTACTATTCAATATTGTGTTTGTTGATGATGGTAATCACGGTGTTTTATGATATGAGGCTAATGGATGACCTTGTGAGATAGCATACATGAAGAGAGGTAATTGTCAAGTGTAAAATGTTGGAGTGAAAATCAACATTTGTGTTTAGTGCTTGTTATTAAGGCTGGTGCTGAGGTTGTGAATTGTAATGATTCTATTAACCTTAATTTTTCTTTCTAAGCTTAATTCTAAAAGGAAATATAGAAAAGTGAAAGGTAGTCATTTGGAATATTTGAGTAGAAGAGCTTAGAGTTGAAGTTTCGTGTGGCCATTTTGTCTCTTTAGAATTCATTTTTTTTTTTGGGGTAAATAACCAAATTTTTCCTTGAAAGTGTGATGCGGTGACAAATTGATCCCTTAAAGATTAAAAATACTAATTTAATCCCTAAATGTACAAAAAGTGTGACAAATTAGTCATGCCATTAAATTTATGAGATCATTTTGTCACTAAGTTATAATGTTCAAGGACCAATTTGATAAAAGTTGTATTTTTTGAAGACGAATTTAACATTAAGTTGCAAAAGTTATGATCAATTTGTCATTAAATTGTCCGCAGGATTAACTTGTCGCATTTTTTGCACCTTCAGGGACTCAATTTGAATTTTTCATCTTTTAGGGATTAGTTTGTCAGTGCCTCACACTTTTAAGGAAAAATTTGGCTATTTACACTTTTTTTGTCTTTTACTTTTTATGCCATGTTCTTGCTTGCTATGCCACTGCATCTCCCAATCATATTGTCTTTACCTATGAAGATCCAGTGATTCTTTATGTATGCTACTTTCAGGTCAAATTAACCATAATGATTGAAGACCCCAGAGAAGTTGAGAGAAGAAGATTACTTGGTATTGAAGATTTAGATGGCCCAACAAGAGAAGATCTAGTTGATGCTTTGGATGAAGTGAGTTTTTTCTTCTATAATCGTGATTGTCAAATTTGAGCTTTAAAGACTGAAAGCTTTAGGGTTTATCAAAATCTTGTTTGCACTGAAGTACTGACATCCGGTTGTTCTTAAGGGCACTGATATCTGGCTTTTGAAAACCTATTAGGATCCAACCTGTTGAGAGTTATGTATTATGCACCTGATTAACACATGGAGTGTACTATACTATAATATATTGCTAGCCTATATCTATTTATTTTAGATGCTATCAGGAACTGTCATTTTTTTCTTCTTTTCCTATACCTTTCCGCCATGCATACAAACACACAAATAAAAACCTTTACAAACACACAAATAAAACCTTTACAAACACATGAGCGGTCATGCTCTTATTTGATTTGGTCATTTTGGTGATTTTCTTGTTTGTGCAGTGGCCTGTGCATTTTTTTTCATTCGTTATTAATTATATTACTGTGACATGTCCAGACATTTCTTTCCCAATAAACATAGTTAGTCAGTCCAGACATTTCTCATGGGAAAGAATTTGAAAGGAGTCCCAGGTCATGGGATTCTTTATTAAAGACACTGGGCACAACCGAGTAGGTTATTTTAATGCAGACTGGGGGTGGCTGTCCTATAAATTGAAAATAAACCTTTGACTATTATGTGTTCATTGAAGAAAATTTGATTCTAGGAAAAGTAACAAACATATTTGAATATCAAGGTCAAGTGGAGAGTTATTATAGGTGCATCTTTACTCAATGAGATTTGGTTCGGGACTGCCTGACTTTGTGACTCTGGAGTGACAGCTGCCACTCACAGTGCCTTGAACCTGGTATTTCATGAAAGAACAGAACACATAGAAGCTGATTGTCATTTTATTCAGGAATAATTCAGCAAGGACTTGTATCCATTGGGCATGTTAGAGTTGGTGAACAGGTAGCCGATATCTTCATGAAGACACTTAATGTGAGTAGGCTGTAAGGTTGATTACCTTTATAACAAGTTGGACATGATTAATGTCTATGATCCAACTTGAGGGTAAGTGTTGAGAGTTAGGTGTATAATGCATGTGATTGATGTCTAGAGGGTGTTTATGCACTCTGTGCTATATTGTATTGCTAACCTAATTTACTGAGGGTAGTATATTGTACTACATTGTATTGCTAGCCTAATTTACTGTATATGAATACAGAGATCTGCACCCACTTATGGTCCAGTTTCCCAAATACATCTGTGTTTTGCCAACCCAACTCAGCTAAATAACTTGAAAACCTCAAAGTGTTTTGTGCATTTTTTCTGTAAATGTTCACAATCATGTCTCCTTGAAGAAATTAGTGTTTTTGTCTGCCCTAGCTCTCCACTTTCTCTAGAACTGCATCATAGATTGTATTTCTGCTATCATTAATGAAAAAGTAGCTTCCTTCTAATTTCAGTAACTTCTGTTCATACCTTTTTTGGTAACTTCTAGCTGCCATTTATATGTTTTCAAACCCAAAATGTTAAGAATGAGAGAGTAATCTCCAATTTATTGTCTGCAATGCTATCTTGTGTAATTATGTAATGTGTACCTTGGCTTTTTAAGTCAATTGCTGATTTCAGAAAAAAATCTATGAATTACTAGATCAATGAAGGAAAAATTCCAAAGGATAGAGCTTCTCTCCAGATGCTTGCTGAGGAATTGGCTTCATGGCCTAATCTAGAGGTATGGTTGAATTTGAACATTTGATAATCTCTAATTCATAGTGTATGATGCCTTGAACATGTTTGTTAGGGTTGATTCCTTTGTATTTATAGTTTATAGAGTTTGAACTTTACTTTGTCTGCTTCCTTGTATTGTTTCATGGAGTTTTTAAATTCCCAATGACCTGTGAAATGGATCAAACCCGTAATTGTAAGATAGATTTAAACTCTATCTTAGAGGAAAGAAGATTTTAATATACTACCTTAGGTTCTATATATTGCTTTATAATTACCGTATTACACAACCTGGATATTAATTTTAGTAGTTACCTTATTTGAGAGTCTTAGTTGTTTTAGGGAAAGTTTAGCCGCTCTTTCCTTCTTGGTGGTACACAAACCATATAGATATTAAAGTTTGTATTGTAGAAAAGTCATGCAAACTCAAGACACACAGAATTCAGAAATGAGAGTTGAAAACTAATTGGAATTAATGAGGGTCTATACTTGAAGGCTTGTTTGAACCCCAAACCTCTATGACATCAAGTGGATTTTAGGAATTCAATTCTTGCCACACCATTTCTTCAAATTAATAAAAGGAAAGAGTTTTGGTTCTAGGTTGAGTGGGTCTATGTATTGTACATACTTTACGCTTAATCGATTATTTTTATTGTTAGAATATATGGAAATATCCATTATCCAATATTATCTTGTTCATCTTAGATTATCTCATAGGATTAGTTTCCCTATTTCCTTATTTTATGATTTGTTTCCTATTTAGTTAGAATTATGATTAGCATAAAATTAGGGTTAGTGCTCTAGGTTTGATGAACATATCATCACATAGTGATACATCACTTTATATCAAATTAATATTAATTTCATAGTATTTTGTCTCTATTCTTCATATTTTCTCCCTCTATAAAACTACATAATTTCAGCACATATCATAACTTTGGAAGGGTAGCATAAACTTATGCTGGTTATTGAGGGAAGTGTACTCACCAACACATAAGGTTATCCAGGGATGTAGACAAATTTGAACTTTTGCCTGCCTCCTTTATTACTAAACCAGAATATAAACCTAAATCAAATTTGTTATAAACATTGAGTTAATAATAATTAGAAGATTCATCCTTTTATGTATTACTAATCAGAGAATGAAAACAAGTTGCTCCCTTGTCCCTTCATACATAAATTTGTTCATTTTCCTGCCAAACAATATGTCAGCACTTGGACTGACTGCTTGCTGGATCTTGACATTTATCTACTCAAAAACATTTACGAGGGGCGCATCATGGTTCCATATTGTACATATGAATTCCTTTCACTTTTTGGTGATTATGTGGACCACCATTAATTAGGATGATCATATCTTTTCATTTAAATCTTGATTTATTTCAGTTTATCTGGTTTCTTTATCACTTTTTGATTTCAGATTCTTATTTTATTAATTAGGAGAATTTTTAGATAAGATCCTATTCATTAGGATTCTCTTTATTTTTATTTTATCAATTAGGATAATTGTTAGGGATATTTGTAGCCTATTAAAGGCCGCCAGACTTGATTGAAATTTAATCAATGAGAAATAATAATATTCAGAAATGTGAGAACAAAGCAGCTGATGCTTTATCCAGAAGAATGACTTTTGCAGCAATTTCTATGATCAGCTTTTTTGATGAGGAGGAGTGGGAATCTGAAATTCTATCTGATCCCAAATTGAAGGTAATTAAGCAAGAATTACTGGTCAATGGGTCTGCACACCCAGGATATTCTTTGCAAAACAGGAAATTGTGGTATAAGGGTAAGTTGGTGATTTCTAAATTGTCTTCTAAGGTGCCAACTCTTATGCAAGAGTATCATAGCTCTGTGGTAGGAGGACATTCAGGGTTTTTCAGAACCTTTAAGAGGATAGCTGCCTTGGTTTACTGGGAGGGTATGAGACAAGATATTCTGAGATTTGTAGCTGCATGTGAGACTTGCCAGCAGAATAAATATCAGGCATTATATCCAGCTGGGTTGCTGCAACCTCTTTGTGTTCCTACACAAGTTTGGGCTGATATTTCTATGGATTTCATAGAAGTGCTACCCAAGGCCCAAGGAAAAAATGCAATCTTGGTGGTGGTGGACAGATTGACTAAATATGCTCATTTTATTCCCCTTAGTCACCCTTTTACTGCAAAGGATATAGCTGAGTTGTTTGTAAAAGAGGTGGTGAAATTGCATGGATTTCCCAATACCATAATTTCTGACAGAGACAAAAATTTTCTGAGCCAATTCTGGAAGGAATTATTCAAGTGTGCAGGAACTAAATTGAAATTTAGTTCAGCTTATCACCCGCAGACAGATGGACTAACTGAGGTGGTTAATAGAGGAGTGGAAACCTATTTGAGATGTATTACAGGAGAAAAACCCAAGCAGTGGGCAGAGTTTTGGTCTAATTCCAACAATAACTGCTCAGCTAAACTCACTCCTTTTAAGGCTTTGTATGGTAGAGACCCACCCCAATTGCTGAAGGGTACTACTGTTCCATTAGTAGTTGAGGAAGTTAATAGACTTACTCAAGATAGGGATTCTTTGCTGGACCAACTCAGGCACAATCTGCTTAAAGCTCAAGACCAAATGCGAGCTTATGCCAATAAGCATCGTAGGGATGTTAATTTTGAGGTAGGTGATTGGGTGTACCTCAAATTACAACCCTATAGGTTGAAGTCTTTGGCTAAGAAGTTGAATGAGAAATTAAGCCCTAGATTTTATGGTCCATATCAGATTTCTAAGGTCATTGGTAAAGTAGCTTATCAGCTCAAGTTACCCCCTAAAAGTAAAGTCCATCCAGTTTTTCATGTGTCTCTTTTGAAGAAAGCCCTTTCTCCTGCAGTCACACCTCAGCCATTACCTCCAATGATGAGTGATGAGTTGGAACTCAAGGTAGAGCCTGCTGCTGTGAAGGCAGTTCGAAATTCTCCTGCAGGCACAGCTGAAGTGCTTGTCCAGTGGAAGGATTTACCAGATTTTGAAGCTATATGGGAAGAAGTGTCAATTTTACAACAGCAATTTCTCACCTTTCACCTTGAGGACAAGGTGGATCTTTTGGAGGGGAGTATTGTTAGGTTACCCGTATAGCAAGTGTATGAGGCAAGGACCCATGGGAGGTTCAAAAGGAAATTAGAATAGCAGATGTAACTGTAACTAACTGTAACTGACAGAGTCAGTTACAGTTGAGTTAGTTAGTGGGTAACTGCCTTTAAATAGTAGTTAACATTGAAAGTTAGGGATCTTTTTGGCATGAGTGGTATCTGGTTGGGAGGCTAGGCTCAATCCCTAGATTGTAACAGAATTCTTAATTCAATAAACAAGGGTGTTCATTCTCTATCAGAAACTTCAAACTTTGTCCCTGTTTTCCTGAACTAACTTTCATTTCCTCTGATATAATGCATAGTTGTATTAGTACCATCAGATATTTGCATCCGCTGATTATGATGATACATTCCTTTGAAAATGAACATTATATCAATTACTTCCATTTCTTATTTTTTTTACTTTTAAAAATGGATAGGATGCTGCGCCTAAGAAAATGCCCAGCAAATCTCTCTATGCAAAAGCCACTGACACTGGAATTGATCCAGAACTGGCTGCAAAGAAACTGAACATTGATTGGGATTCTGCTGCTGAAATTGAAGAGACAAATGCAGACGATGAGACAGAAGTGCCTTCAGTGGTGGTCAGTTCCTAACCTGCCTTAGAGATTCGCATGTTTTGCTTGCTTGGTTTGGTTAGCCACCATGATTATTGCTATTTGAATTATGATGCCAATAATTTTAGTAAAGGAATTTAGTGCAACCATAAACTTATATGAAATCTCCATATTATTTGTAATGTGTGCCTCCACATTTTTTTTAATACAGATACAAGCTATTTTTGTGTTGGAATTAAAAGATTTAAGGCACGTGGATAGTTAGTTAGATTTAAAACACATGGATATCGATTACTATTATCAATTAATCATTATACATGTGCTGATTAGATCCTTTTGTATTTAATACGTACTTAGTATAAATATGTATTAGTGGTTTAATGATTAGCCAGTAACAGACCCTTGAAGATTTGAACGTCTATTGTGACACATTGGTTAGTCTATTTGCGATGAGTTTGGAACAAAAAATAAGGAGTTATTATAATTATTCTTTAAGTAACTTTTCTCTTTTTTTGTTTTAAGATAATAATAATAATTATTGTTATTATTAATGGTCAACCCTTTGAGCTTTCAACTGAGATGTTCTTCCTCCTGCAGGGCTATGGAGCACTATACTTGGTTTCGGCTTTCCCTATTATTATAGGTATTTCAGTTGTTCTGATTTTGTTTTACAATTCCCTCCAGTAGGAACTTGCCTTCCACTCAAATTCAGTGTATAATGTTACACTATATTGAAATGAGTTAGTACAAAGAAAAACCAATGCTTGTTGCAATTGATAGCTTACCAGCAGATAACACGGACATATATTAGACTTATATAAATATTTCTTATTTTATTTAAAATATTTATAAAATTATTAAAAAATGCTTAAATATCTGAAAATGATTTCAACTATGTTAAATTTAAATATTTTTGTAATTTTGAAATGTAAAATGATAAACTAATCAATAATTTTACAACAATATTATAAATTAAAAAAACTATAATCTTTGAAGTTTTAAAAAAAATGCTTAAATAATTTAAAATATAAAAATAATTAAATTAGATAAAATTATGAAAATCAAATATGATTTAATATAAATTATTATTTAATCTCTAATAAACACTTTATATTTCGTTAGTGCTTATGTAGCATGAGTGTTTAGTAATAAAAATCTAAAAATGTTAAATGCGAAAAAGAAAAGCACGCTAGGGGGGAGAGCGGTTGGATAGTATATATGTGAACATTAAAAGCTTTTTGAAAACTTTTTGCAAATCTTTAGATGAAAAATCGTTTGTAAATGCTTCGTCCAAAAAAAAAATGTGAAGGATAAGCTAGAGCATGGGAACATGAGTTTTTTTATAGGCTTGTGCTTCCTACACCATTCATTTTTCTATTACACCATTTTCCACTACACCATTTTTTTATACGCGTTAGGCTTTATACGAATTCACATAATTCATTTCCTTTACGAATTGGATAGTCTGTATTTTTTTTTTACGTTAAAATATATTTTACAAAATTATTTAAAATAATGGTGCAAACAGGTCTCAAACCTACGACTTTCGTGTTATTAACACGATGCTCCAACTAACTAAGCTAATAGGTCAATTATGTTAAAAAATAATTAATATTGATATATAACGCTAATTTTTTTAATATATATTTAATACACATATAATTTTACATAATAAATTTTGTAACAATTAATTTTGATCTAATAATTAATTTATAGTTTAATTTATTTAATAATTTATAGTTTAATTTATCAAACATGCGATTAAACTATAAATTATTTCCTAACATTATACGTTACAAAACAAAATTTATAGATAATTTTGTAAATTTATAGTTTAATTTATCTACGGTAGAAGGTGTAGGACACCCTTATGTTGGTTGGAACCCGGCGGGAGCCTTATGTTAGGGCCTGAGGTGGTACAACAAACGACCGAGAAGGTCAGGTTGATCCAGGATAGGATGAGGATGGCCTAGAGTAGGCAGAAGAGCTATCATGACAGGAGGAGGAAGAACTTAGAGTTCGAGGTCGGTGATCATGTGTTTGAAAATGATATGAATACTTCACACTTAACCAAGAGGGGGGTGAATTGGTTAGACCTTGGGAAATCAAAATTCTTTAATCAAAATCAGAGTTTTAAAGGATCTTTATCACATTTCAGAACCAAGAAACCTTATTCAATCAAGTAGCTCAGCCCCTTAAAATTCAATGGATCAAAACTAACTTTCCAAGATAAGCAAATGAAACAAGATACAATTAATATGAGGAGAGTAGATTCAGAAAACAACACTCAAGCAATTTATACTGGTTCACTTCAAAACCATGAAACTACATCTAGTTTCTTTCAACCAACACTGGGTTGAAGTTCCACTATTTAATTTCAGTTCTTACAAGCAATTACATAGCCTCTCTTTATCAATCCTAGATAAAGTTTAGAAATCTAAAACACTATTAGATTCTTAGAGACAAACCCACTGAGAACACTACTCAGCACAACCCCTAGAGAAACCCTATCTCTAGATACAAGTAAGAACTCAATTACAATAGCAAATTACAAAACAATAATCAAAACAGAAATTATAAACAGATTAAGGAGAGAAACAACCTGATGATCCAATGTATGCAATGCAAATGAAGTTACCAGAACATGTTGAATCTTTAAAACACAAGAAACACAGCTTTCCTTAATCTTGAAATGGTTTCAAGCTTCAAGAGTGACTCAATTCCATATGATCAATGCAACATGAAGCTTGACTGAATCAAACCCTCAGAAAAGAATTAAGAATGCTCACAAGACTGTTTTAGCTCAGAAAATTCGAATGGGTATAATTCCACAAGGTTTCAAAAACAGCTGAGCAAGGGTTCTATTTATAACAGAAAATTTTAACCGTCAGTAATTGATTAGAACGCACTAATAATCGATTAAATTACCTTGGTAATCGATTACATTGCCATTATAATCGATTAATCTGTTCATAGGTTTTCTGGGTTTGAATAACAATCAAAATAATCGATTATCTCGAGCTGTAATCGATTATTACAGTCAAAGCGTATTTTTCACAAAGCTTATTTAATCGATTACAGAACCTGGTAATCGATTAAACCAGTCATAGTGTATTTTCATAAAGCTTGGATAATCGATTACAAATCCTAGTAATCGATTAAGACAGTGTAGCACAATTTTTCCAAAGCAAGGTGTAATCGATTACGAACATTGGTAATTGATTAAATTAGTAAAACTTGGTTTTCTTCAAAGGCTATGTAATCGATTACTATATGTGGTAATCAATTATGGCAGTGCAATGTTAAAATCAGATATAAGCATGTAATCGATTACAACTTCATCATAATCGATTAAAGAGTTCAACATGACAGTTTATATGAAAGCGTAGGTCAAATAATCGATTAATTCGACATGGTAATCGATTAAACTGTTCTTGAAGATTTTCCAGAATTGATGAAGAACAAAATAATCGATTAAACCATTACTGTAATCGATTATTACAATGAGAAATGCTTTTTCTTAAAACCTTTGAATTATTTTAAAACCTTAGTTAAGAATGCCAATGCCTTGTGATTTTTGTTAGCTTAATTAAGTTGAATATGTATTGAATGAATGCAATGCACTTGGATCACCAGAATTGTTTTTCTTACACAATTTAATCCCAAATTGTCTTCAAGTTATCCTTTGCATGTTGAAAGCTCAAAACCAAATCTTGAGTTAAATTTCTTCTTATTCCTGAAGTAGCTCCCCCTTAATCCAACAGTGTTCTTGAGGGTCACCCCATGGACCGGGATCGGCTGAGCATTGAAATCCCGAAAACTCACACCCTGGTTTGTTGGCCCTTTCCAAATTCTAAAGAGAGTCGGTCCAGTCACCTACCAAATTGCCTTACCTCTGTCCCTTTCCAACCTCCATAATGTATTCTATGTGTCCCAACTTCGTAAGTACATTCATGATCCTTCTCATGTGGTCAGATTGGACGACATTCAAGTAAAGGAAAACCTAACATATGAAACACTACATTTGAGAATTGAGGATCGACAGACGAAGCACCTAAGAGGAAAAGAAATTCCCCTGGTCAAGGTAATCTGGGGAGGTATATCTGGAGAAGATGCGACATGGGAACTTGAAAGCCAGATGCGGGAAGCTTACCCAGCTTTGTTTACACCAGGTAATTTCGAGGACAAAATTCCTAAAAAGGTGGGAAAGCTGTAACACCCCAGATTTTTAAGTCACTAATCTGGACATTTCTGTGTGATTAATTGCATGTGTTTATTGTATGTTTTGTATGATTATTACTGTTTGAGTGCCCTTGCCTTGATATGCGTGTTAGTGGTTGATAGTTGTCCGTGTTGACCGGCGGTTACTGCGTTTGCACGAAGGGAAAAACCTGCCCTGTCAGTTGAGTACTTAAGGGCAGGAGTGTGCAGAGGAAGTGTGCTCTTCCT
This sequence comes from Glycine latifolia, assembly GCA_013407115.1. NCBI lineage: Eukaryota > Viridiplantae > Streptophyta > Magnoliopsida > Fabales > Fabaceae > Glycine > Glycine latifolia. Next base: position 15,615,894 of record CM023948.1, on the reverse strand, counting down.
TCTTCTACCTTTGCATTTTCTCTGTTCTCTCTCTTGAAAACTCACCCAAAAAACCTCTCGTTCTCGACCCCCTCTGTGTTACTTTCAACCCGTGAGAACCACCACTGAATCCTGACGTCGAGATGGACCACATGGATGAAACGGAAGCTTAGGACAAACTGTCGTAAAGCTCGTGAATGAACCTCTGGTTAGGTAAGGGGAGCTTACCATGTCTTATAATAGTTTTAGGTAGCGTGCTTGAGGACCAGAGAGTCCGACCAGGGTGATGGTTGCATGTCCTATGTGTGTGTTGTTTTCCAGAAAGTTGTGTCTTTGAATGAACGGAATGGGTTATGCTCTACGTTGGCTGATTGGTGTTTTGTATTGGTAGTTAATGATGTTTTGGTGTGGTTTTTGATGGTGTTTTGGGAAAAAAAGGGAGTTGAAATTGCAAGAACTCCCCTTGCATGTGTGTGGAGCTGGCATTTTGATGCTGAAAAGTTCCCAAGACACTTCGCAGAAGTGTTCGTGAAGGTTCTAAGTACCGGGTAGGGTTTAGCCGAGTTGTATATATATGTGCTTGTGATGTCGGATGCCGAGATGGGTTGGCCGAGTTATATATATATGTGCTTGTGATTTCGATTGTCGAGATGGGTTGGCCGAGTCATATATATGTAGTGTTTGTGGATGACGTATGTGAAATACATTGAGGTCAGCCTATGTGATGGCTTGAGATGTTTTGTACCTTGATAGAGCCATGGCAAGAGGCTATGTATACACGTGAGATGTCGGGACCGAGTAGTGAACCTTGCAAGGGCCACGGTCAGTGCATTAGTGAGCCCGTGTTGGGGCGACCCTCGTTTAGGGTAGTATGTATGTAACATGGGAGGGTATGGAGATCCTAGCCAAGACGAGATGTTCTTGTGCCGGGCCATACATTGATGATGCCCATGAGAGCCATACTTGTTTGTGGCCCGTGTTGGGGCAGCCCTCGTTTGGGGCAGTATGTATGTAACATGGGAGGGTATGGAGATCCTAGTCAGGGCGAGAAGTTCCTGTGCCGGGCCATACGTTGATGGCGCCTATGAGAGACATACTTCATTTGCATGACGGAAATAGGATGATTGACTGTAATAGTACGAGAAGTACTAGAGGGCCACGTCTGTAGGGAGATCCTTATGACACCCATTTGGCTGATCACCATGGGGGGGGAGGGGGGTGAGTCTCGTGCACAACAGAGTGACCCCAATGTCAACTACAACTATCATTTGGACCATGGATTTGGCCTATTTCCGGGACGGTACCACATTGCATGTCGAGAGTTGAGACAGGAGCATGCATCATGCCAGACATTGTTAAGTCGATTAGTGGAATGTTCTTGGATGTTTGTTTATGTTAGTTGCGTGTTGAATACATCTGGACTTGTGGTAATGCTATGACGCTTGGGTTGTTTTTCCTTGACTGATATTACCTTTTATCTGTTATTTTATATGATGAACTCATCCTTGCTTTATTGTGCCATGTGGTCTGGTACCTGTGATGATCGCGAACCCAGTTTGTGTGAGCAGATGGATAGCAGTAGGTGATCCGGGAAGATGACAACTATTTAGTTGGAGCCGCCGAGTTGTCGGGATGTCGATGTGACGGATCCCGGGTAGGGGTTATGCTTCGCTGATTACACCCCTGGTTTTGATAGTCACATACATATTTTGCTAGTTGCACCTCTAATGTTTAATCCCTTAATTCACTTGTAAAACACTTGTACGTTTCAAACAGGGATAATTGTACTTACAATTAAAACACGTTTCCTATATGTAGATATATGTATGTAATTTGAATGTTTCCTACATGTCTTGTTTATGTTTATAATCGTCATGTGATTGCGAAAAATTTATCACAATTTTCATTGACCTATAAAAAGGGGTGTTCTTTTTATAAAAAATTACGTTAATGTTGTGGTTAAGAGTTAGAGATACAATAGCGACGTGGTGGGTCGTTACATTAATGGTATCAGAGCAGGTCGGGCCTTTCGGCCAGTGAGTTGTGAGCTTGCTATGTTTCTCTGTGTAGGATTATGTTGATTGTTGAGTGTCTTATTGATGAAGTGACTAGTTGTGTTTGTATTTCTCACATCAGCTATACCATAAGTTTCTATGCTTTGTTGTGAGTTATCAGACTGGCCATCTATATAATTTGGGACAATGCAAGGGAACATTATGGCAAGCAGTCTGGAATACAAACGGTAGAGGGTTTGTATAGTATGGTTTGGTGTTTGTTTGTGTATTCCTTCCGGATTCTCACTTCTTGTTATCTGCAGTAAGTGATGGCTGGTAGGAATGATCGCACGATAGCTGATGCTCTCCAAGCCTTAGCCCAAGCGTTGGGGAATCAAAATAGGAGAGAAGCCCCCGGAGCCGTGGAATACCAGGGATTGGACCGCTTTCAGCGCAACGATCCACCTTCGTTCCACGGAGGGTATAACCCAAATGGTGCTCAAACATGGATTCAGGAGATTGAGAAGATCTTCTGGGTTATGGCATGCCCCGAGGAGCAGAAGGTCGTCCTCAACACTTATACTCTAGCGAAGGAAGCCGAGTACTGGTGGCACAACACTTGCCAATGCATGGAGGTGGAAGCCCAGATCGTGACGTGGGAGACCTTTAAAGAGGCATTCTTGGAGAAGTACTTCCCAGAGGATGTGAGGAACAAGAAAGAGATGGAGTTCCTTGAGCTAAAACAAGGGAACCAAACTATGGCCGAGTATGCGGCTAAGTTCGAGGAGTTGGTGAGGTATTTCCCTCATTACCAAGGGCGAGATGGGGAAAGTTCCAAGTGCGTGAAGTTTTTGAACGGCTTGCGACCCGAGGTGAAGCAAGCCGTAAACTACCAAGGAGTCCACCAGTTCCCGACCTTGGTAAACATGTGTAGGATATGGGACGAGGATTCTAGGGACAGGGCTGCCTACAACCAAAGCTTGTAATGAATACAACCATCCTTGTGCTGCCACAAGTGCTTTTTCCCATTTTGGGGTTTTCCACCCAAGAATTTCTTACAATATTTGCACCGGGCCTTGTCTTCTCCGTTGACTTTGAGTTTTTGAAAATGCTTCAAAATCTCACTTTTCAGCCTATTGCCTCCTTCCTCCCTTTGTTGTCTTCTCTATCTCCACATTAATGTTATTAGCAGTTTCATCCCGTAGAGGTTGTGGTAAATCACTTGGAGGAGTAAGAGGATCACTACGTAGGGGAAGTTCAAGACTTACTTCTGGAATTGGTTGTTGTACACTTTCCTGTGAAATGCCCACCTCTGCCATTACTTTATGTAAAAGAAAATGTATGTCATTTAGCATTTGCTTTAGTATGCAAAAACAAAAGCACTAAACAAACAAAATTTGCTTTAAAATGCAAAAGTAGTCAACAAACATAAATCCAATACAAATGAAGCAAAGAGAAGAGTCCAAAGTATATGCAAAAGTAGTAAAATGAAGAAAAAAACAAAAATCCAATACAAACAAAGCAAAAAATGAAGAATATTTATCAAACAATGGGGAACACATTAGAATGCCACAACACCTTAATATTGTAAAGATGAAGGGTTTATAAAAACTTTGTAATTCTTAGTTTTTTGTTGATGATGAGTTGTAAAATTTATAAACATTAGTTGATTAGGATGATTATTATTGATTTAATGCTTGATTGTGTGAGATATGATTCATACATGCATCCTAGACTAGGAGATGTAATTCAACATGTTCAAAATGATTGACATTGCATTGAATCATGGTTGTTAGCCTTGAAGAGTTGAAACTCTTGTAACTTTGTTTTTAAAAAGTTTCAACTCTGCATCAATATAATTGATTATATGCTGATATAACAGATTACATCGGTCCTCTGTTCTTTTAGAGTTGGGATTGATTCACATTTATTCGACTATCCTTAGTATCTAATTGACTATATCGGGTTTCATGAGTTTTTGCTTTCAAATAGTTGACTATATGGTAATATAATCAACTATTTGTTCATCAGGAAACCCAGGTGATGCGAAGAACAATTTAGCCGCCTATCTCTAGGGGACAATCAACTACATTTGTTATGTGGCTTGAGTTTTTCAAAGGACTTCAAGTGTGACACTTTTTCTCTCATATTTTACACTGCGATTTTTATTGAGACAACTTTAGAACCTCTGAGTGTTATAACCATTTTGATCCTTATTTGGAAATTTTACATTGGGTGCAAAGCATCTTTGCAAAGGATCATAAAGGAAAGTTGATACTACAAAGAAAATATTTTCAAACTTTCATATATTAGGTGAAATCTTTAATCTACATTTCTAATTTTTGTTTTCATTGAATAGGTTTCTCAATGGTGTGCATGTAATGAGTTTTTTACATGTAGGTTTAGTTCTTGATAGGTTTTCAAGAGTTTAGACATTTGTGGTGTGCATTTGAGTGTAACTTTGGTTATAACTCATAGGTTATAGTGGAAAGATCCTAGTGGGTTACTATAGATCAACTGGATGTAGATTTTTCGTGAAACTAAACCAGTATAAATTGTGTGTGCATATTTTTCTTTATCCCTTCAACTCTTTATTGCCTATTGGTTAAGGTTCTTAACACTTGGTTTTTGATATTTTCTTGGTATCTTTGTTTAAACCATAATTTGTGTTAAAAGAAAACATAAAGGTGCTTACAACATATCTTACTCTCTTGGATTAATTGGATTAAAGGAAAAGGTTTTGTGAAAAAAATTATTTGATTTGGGTCTAACATTATTTTAAAACCAATTCACCCGTTTTTTGGTTTGTGGTTTCTTGTGCCACTATTTATAACAATTGGTGATCAAAGCTTTATTTGATAGCATTCAAATGGTTTTTGAAAAAGATCCTCATAATGGTTGGAAATCATCAAACCTTTCCAGAAGGTGTTTCTATAAATCGACCCCCTCTTTTTGTTGGAGAAAATTATCCATTTTGGAAAGTACGTATGAGAATTTTTCTTGAATCCGTTGATAGAGGAGCATGGGATGCCATTGTAAATGTTCCTTACATTCCTAAAGTTGTCGTTGGTAGAAAAGAGGTAGAAAAAGACTTTAATTCTTGGAGACCGGAAAAAATAGGCGTGCTCAATATAATGTTAGAGCTAAAAATATTATTGCCTCCGCTTTAACGCTTGATGAGTTTTATCGTGCCAAATAAATTTGGGAAATCTTAGAAGTGACTCTTGAAGGTACTACAAAAGTCTAGAGGGCAAGAAATAACACTCTTATTCAAGAATACAAAATGTTTAGAATGTTGTTGGAAGAAAGCATTTTTGATTTGCAAAAGTGTTTTACACATATGGTGAATCATTTGTTGGCTCTTGGAAAAACATTTGAAAGAGAGAAGCTCAATGTAAAAGTTCTAAAAAGTCTCAATAGAACTTGGCAACCCAAAGTACAACAATATCAGAATCTAAAGATTTAACTACAATGATGGTAGCTACACTTTTTTGAAAAACTAAGAGAGTGTGAGTTAAAGCATGGGAGACTCAAGGATGAAGAAGAAATTTACTAGAAAAAGAAGGGATTAGCCTTAAAGACAAACACTTCACATCATGAAACTAGTGATGGAGACCTTTTGGAAAATTTGGATAATGAAAATCTGAATTTGCTTGTTGATATGCTTCTAGCATATATTAGTTTTTAGGGTTATTTAGATATATAAATTGTTAATAAATAGTTAAAATCGTATTAAAAATAGTTATGTTTTGAATTAATAGAATTTGATAATGTTTTTGTGAATATTTTGTTTTTAGGAACCCAAAGCAAGGAGAAAAGCTGCAAAAGACCCAACATTGATCATTCGAACATCCCGCGCGGATCGCGTGGGATCCACGCGATCAGCGCCACAACTTAAAATGCCCAATGGATTCGAATCATCCACGCGATCGGCGTGGGAGTGGCGCGATCAGCGCCATAAACTCGCTGAGACCTGAATTTTGGTGATTTTGGGCACCTATAAAAAGGGAAAAGCAGGGTTTTCTGAGAGAGCTGGATTTTGGTGAAGAACAGAGTTTCCAAAAGGGGATTAAGCAAGAGAATCAAGGAGGAAAGCTTCTAAGGCTAGATTGGGCTCAATTGGAAGATTGGGAACATCATCCTTGGTTGTAATCTCTCTAATTCTTTGTAAATTTTCTTAGGATGTTGTCATTAATGGTGAAACCCAGGGTTAATCTGATTATGAGTGGCTAAACCTTTGTACTGTGGTTGAAAGCAAGAACCTATGTGAACTCCTCTATGTTTTGATTGGTTTCTAATGAGAATTATGATAATTTTTTTGTTCTATTCTGCACTTCATTCTTTTCTTCTTAATTTGAATTGGCCATTCTATTAAGTTGCTTAGGGCTTTAATTCATAATAGGGATGTTGGGGTTTTAGTTCTGGAATTGCTTAGAACAACAATTGTTCATTACCTAGGGATAGGAATGCGTGGTTGCAGCACTATTATGTGGTTCAACCCATAATACCTTGATGTATATCTTAATGCTTGGTTTAAGAGGAATTCACTAAGGGATTAGGTCTTATAATTTTATCAAAGGGCTAAATTACCTAAGGAATAAGGAATTAGCTTAATTGTATAGAAATACATCAGCTGAGTAATTAGAAATAATTCAAGTTAACAAATCCAATCAAACATAGGTGGTAGGGATCATAGGGGATTGCGATTAACCACAATTGTTCCAAAAATACTGCACTTGAACCATTTAAACTTTGCTTTGTTTTTATTAATTCTGCATTTATTTTCCCTGCATAATCACAACACAACACAAAATCAATTTCTCATAAGGTTATTGTTCTTATTCCAATTTCTAAGCATTGAATTACGATAAATTGTCATCAATCCCTA
>CM023948.1:15594862-15608933 GCA_013407115.1 Glycine latifolia | reverse complement strand
CAAATCCAATCAAACATAGGTGGTAGGGATCATAGGGGATTGCGATTAACCACAATTGTTCCAAAAATACTGCACTTGAACCATTTAAACTTTGCTTTGTTTTTATTAATTCTGCATTTATTTTCCCTGCATAATCACAACACAACACAAAATCAATTTCTCATAAGGTTATTGTTCTTATTCCAATTTCTAAGCATTGAATTACGATAAATTGTCATCAATCCCTGAGGAGACGATACTTTACTTACACACTTTATTACTTGATAACGATCAGTACACTTGTCGTAGTTCATATATATACATATATATGAACACACACACGATCAAAACAACATCACTTGTTGATAAGTTCTTTAAGTTCATGAAGAAGAAATGAAGTAACAAAGAGAACTTTCAAAATAAGAGCACAAAGAAAAGTGAATTCACTCCCACAACCTACACATGCTTTGAGTGTGGGAAGCAAGGTCACATAAAAGCGGATTGTCCAACCTATCTCAAGAAACAATAAGGAGGTGATAAGAAGCAAAAGAAGCCAATTAAGAAGAGAAGAGCATACATAGCATGGGATCATACTAATGCTAGTTCTTCAAGTGAGGAAGAAGAAACAAACTTGTGTCTCATGGTTGACATTGATGAGGATGAGACCAAAAGCAATGTAGGTGACTCTTATTCCGAATCTAACACAAAGTATGACAACCTACTTGATGCATTCAAAGAGTTACATGAAGAAGTACAAAGACTGTCCTTTGTGAACAAGTCTTTAAAATGCCAAGTTAGATGACATATTGAGAAACTTACCACTTTACAAATGGAAGTCCATGATTTGAGAAAAAAAAGTGGATTTAGAAAAATCTATTGAGGACTCCATTTGTAAATATAAATCTAGCAATACTACTTCTAGCTCAAATTGTGAAAATTGCAAGCATCTTTAATGCATAGTTGATTATCTTGAAAAGACACTTGCAAAGTTCACAATTGGAAAACCAAACTTAGATGCCTTGTTGAGTTCTTTAAAATGTGTCATGGGTAGGGTTGGACTTAGGTATGATTTAGAGAGAAAACAACATGCTTATAAGAATTTCTTTAACTTTTCTGCACCCTCCACCTCACCTTTCATTTAATGTCACTATTGCATGTATAAAGGTCATAGCTCTTCATCATGGTTCATCCAAAGATATGGTGTTCCAAGAGGGAAGTACAAGTGTATTCCCAAAGGAAACTAGAAGACTATAAACCCAAAAGGACCTAACATTAATTGGATACCTCAATCTTCTCTCTAAACTTATTTTGTAGGTATGCCTTAAAGTCAAGCAATCAATGTGGTATTTAGATAGTGGTGCTCAAGGCATATGAATAGAGACAAATCCAAATTTGTCTCTCTAATGGCAAAACAAGAAAGATTTGTTACGTATGGAGACAACAACAAAGGGAAGATCTAGGTTATGACAATGAAATTTTGAATGTTTTAGCAACCTTGAGGAGACTAGATCATTGATATTGGAGAAGCAAATTGTTGATACAAGTCAACAATCTACAAAGGAGAACCTATAGTGACTTATCACTTGACAACATAATAGGTGATATAGACAAAGGGGTAGCCACTTGTAACTCTCTTAGTAATTTTTGTAGATATGTAGTTTTTGTATCCCAATTAGAGCCAAAATCTATTAAAGAAGCTTTACTTGATGAACACTGGTTGTTGACAATGCAATAAGAATTGAACCAATTTAAAATAAATGAAGTTTGGGATCTTGTGCCAAGAACTAATGCTCAACAAATAATTGGAACTAAACGGGTATTTAGAAACAAAATTGATGAAACTGGTTTTATAACCAAAAACAAAGCCCATTTATTAGCCAAAGGTTATAGCCAAGAAGACATTGATTATGATGAGACTTATGTCCCTATTGCGAGACTTTAGGCCATAAGACTTCTTCTAGCTTTTGATTTCTTAATTGATTTTAAGCTTTTCCAAATGGATGTCAAAAGTGCTTTTTTGAATAACCCCCTCGATTTATTGATTATGACTTTCCTAATCATGTACACAAATTAAAAAAAACACTTTATGGACTTAAGCAAGCTCCTAGGTCTTGGTATGAAAGATTGAATAATTTCTTACTTAACACAAATTTGAAAGAGGTAAGGTTGACACTACCTTGTTCATTAATAAAACTAAAAAGGACATCTAACTAGTTCAAATTTATGTTGATGATATTATTTTTGGAGCTACAAATGATGTCTTATGCAAAGAGTTTGCCAAGACCATGAAAGGAGAGTTTGAAATGTCCATGATGGAGGGAAATCCTTTTGTTGGAGCCGACAAACCAATGTGATAACTTTGGAATATATTTTGGGGGAGAGTTGTGTTTTTTTATCAACTTTTTCTTAGTTGGTTCCTTGTTTCTCTTTGATCGGGCATGTAATCTCAAGCTTAGATATGTGTCAAAACTGAATTATGTTATGACATGTGAATGATATGTATTGGTTTAATATATTTATATATGTGTGTGTATTTATTTACGTATTTATGCATTTTTATGTGTATTATCGCGATAAATTCACCTTTATTTCCATGATCAAATTATTGGAATTTTTATTTAAAATTTGAAAATTTTACGTTTAGAGTAGTGATATCGTAGCGACGAGGCGAGTCATTACAAGGTCCACCCTTGGTGAGTCTCGACAAACGTGTCCTTCATCGAATCCCCAAGGCTTGTCAAAACTAAGGTCTGCCCTTGGTGAGTCACGTTGAATCTTCAAGGCTTGTCAAACCTAAGGTGTGCCCTTGGGAAGTCTCGTTGAATCTCCAAGGCTTGCCAAACCCAAAGGTTGCCCTTGGTGAGTCACGTCGAATCTCAAAGGCTCGTCAAATCCAAGTTCTGTCCTTGGTGAGTATCGATAAACCCAGGACGAATGTGTCCCTAGTCGAAACTCCATAGGCTCGACAAACCCCAGGTTCACCCTTGGTGAGCCTCTCTATTACCAAGTTTCTTCTTTACATAAACCCATGAGACACTCTTGGAAAATTCATTCCCTTAAAACTATAACGGGTATAATCAAAGTTCAGATTAAACACTTGTTAGTTTAACGTACCACCCAAGTAAATCCTACGGCTTTGGGTAAGAAGCTCCGCAAAGCGAAAATGGAACATTCCCAGGTTGATTGGCAAGACTTTTAACCAGGTTGGAATCAAATCCGAGATAATTAGACATTATCTCGTTCCCTATTTCATTTACACCCGTCAAGTAGGGAAAGTTAGTGCCCACCGCAAAGGGTTACCCTTATTATTAAAGGCCAAACATGACAACATGCAAGTAAAATTGCGACATAGCAAGTTAATGACAACGATAAAAAGGAAGTGCATTAAAAAAGAAGAAATATTGTCAAAGTTACAAGGCCAATATGACCACAAAACCAACAAAATAAAGCAAAAGACAAATAAAAGAAAACATGCCTATACATTTCTTCATCATTTTCTTCTTCGTTGGCATCTTGCTTGCCAACATCAATCTCTTCCTTGTCAACTAGTTCATCGTCATTCACATCCTTAAATGGGTCAAAAAGATCTAAGTCGAGACCCTCAATGAAGAATCGGCGTACCTAATGGCCTTAAAGAACCCCTTCTCATGTTGCTCCATGGCTTCCTTTTTAAACATTAAGAACTCCTCCTCAAGCTCCCTATTTCCTTCTTTCTACTTTGTCGCTTCAAGCTTAAACTCCTTCAGCTTATTCTAGAGGTTAGACACAGTAAGCTCTTTTTCTTGCAGCTAGGCTTGGAGGTAAGCAATTACCTTGGCAGATTTGGCTAGTGTCATAGTAAGATCTTCTTTCTCTTCACCAATGTGCTCCACCTTGCTTGCCAAATCATTCCTCTTCTTCAAAAAATCTTGATAGCGTTCAAAGACCTTGTCACTGTCTAGTCTTGTGTTGCTAATTTAGCCAAGACGTCGTTGACTCTGGACGACAACTGGTAGTTGGACCTGATAGCTTTAGCAAGGGCGACAATAACACTAGCTACTTTGGGACGCTCCACCCGCCACACAGTCCAAGCAGTAGCCTTCCTTATATATTTTCCCATTTTCCTCCAAGATAGCCAAACTCTATGGAAGGAAGACCTTCGCAACATCGGTCTAGTTTTGTATCCCGACTGACCGAATGGGGTTTGGTTAAAAGGGCACATAAAAATAGTAGGAGTCCTCTGCTAAAGTCGGTAGCCTATGCTCTACATTAAAATTGTATCACGAGAAATGTATACATGGTCTAGTGAGAGACACTTGGATGCGAAGAGGAGGAAGCATTGTTGAAGGCAAGACAGTTGGAGCTAAAGGTTGCAAGGCAGGGGAAAAAAGAGGCAGGCTAGCCAAGACACCTGCTATCATCACACCAGCACTTAGTAATGGCACCACAATAGAAGAAGTTTTGGAAGCTTGACCACTTCATCCTCACCAACTTTGGAAGCTCCAGGAGGGCCCACTCTGGCTTCAGGCTGACCTCCTTCCTCGGTAGAAGGCTAAGGAATGATAGGGGGAGGAGGAGGCACATCATCTCCTGCATATCCAACCTGTTTTACCAAGGGCCGCTATTCAAAATTGCCCATTATGTTTGCAAAGATAGATGAAAACATAGAAAATGTCAAGAAAGACAAAGTTATACTAAACAAACGCAAAAGAGAAAAAGATCAAACACTTTACCATCAAGAATAGATAGGGGGTTACCTGCCGAAGGTAAAGACAAGATGGCTTGTGCGTCAAGAGAGGTTGGCAATCGTTCCAAGATAGCCTTGTCTGCCCTCTCCTCCGGAGACATTAGACACTCATCAAAGGACTTGAACCTCGTGGGGTCCGATTTCTAGTAAAAGAGGAAATGAGGTTCCCCATTCCCATCATGCATCAGTGGCAACCCATCAATAATGACGTTGGTTGCCTTGACCTTGAAGAAACAGTCCTTGAATCTCCGAAACATGTTCGAGTCGAACTCAAACATTTTCTTAGACACGTTGTTCAATGAAACCTAACCAATCTTCCCAGTTAACTTCATTTGAAAGAAGTAAAGGAACACAAACACACTAGATCTGATCTTGAAGAATGGACATATGAGGTCAAAGGCCCTCACCATTGCTCAGCTGTTGGGATAAAGTTGAGAAAGTGCCACGAACAAGCACCTCAGCATGGCACATTGGAAGGTGTTCAGTGGAAGGGTTAGATTTAGAACCTCGAACAGTTCACTGGAAGGGTGGATAACATGGAACAATGCACATGAACAAAAACTTTCCTTCCCGCAAACCTGGATAGTAATCTTGTGGGAGTTGCTCGATTTGACTAGCTCTAGTTTGCACCATAGAGCCTAGATGCCCACAGAGGACATTATCGAGGAGTCGTACTTCAAAACATTGTCCTTCACCCATTCATAACCAGCAACAAAGGGAGGAGAAAAGGGAGTTCTGGAACTACGACTATGCCTATTACAAGGTGAAATCCTAACGTCACCACCGTCACTAATTCCTGTTGCCATTGAAGGGGAAGAGGGAAGGATTGTGACAGGGATAGACTCTTTGTCTAGAGGAGAAATAGAAGGCCCTACCCTCTCACGAGGTCAAGAGTTGCCCTCGACGACATGGCACGGGTCCATCAACTTCTCGAAAGAGGAGGACCTGTTGTCGAAAGCTTTGTGGCATACCTTTTTCGACAAGGAATTGCCTATTGGAATGACCTCCTGTTCCACCAGGTTTTGATGGATAGAGCCCCTAGATCCCTTCCACCAATACCCAAAGCAGAATCCAAAACAAAAGACATGGTGGAAAAGGGAAATGTAACTTGAAAAAGATCGGAGGAAGGAAGAAATGTAGAGGCAAAATTGACAACTTCAAGCATGATGAACACAATAGCCAATTACAAAGCTCTAAAATGACTGAGAGGAAGATGAAGGGGTAATCAAGCGTGACGGTGACCAAAATCTAACATACACCTCATTTAAATGGGGACGCGACCTTTCAGTAACTGGTGGGAGTTGAAACGACGCCCTAAAAACCCATGCCACGATGTAACCCTATCAAATCACGTGATGCGTCTTTAAGATGTGTCCTCTCATAGAGCAACATGTGTACAAAAGCAACCCACGTGCATAACATGTGCCTCATTAGAAGTAAAATGAAACGTCTTTCTTTAATGCACCTTCTAACGGTTAGAAAGGGAAAATTTGTAAAAAATAGGGTCTCTTCACATAGAACACCTGACTTTACCTGAAGGGACGAAAATCATGCTCACCTTAGAAAAATTAGCAGACCTAACCCGGATAATGTTTGTCTGGGTTGGAGGGATTGACGAACCCGCAACCCTTAGAATTGTCAGGGTTACCACCCTTGACACCGAACAACCTCTTTCTTTCACTTACAAGTTGGACTTAGAGCTTGAGGGGCTTATGTACTTTCTGGGGTCCACAAACTGATGTGCCGAATATACACGTCAGTCCTCCCTATCAGCCTTGGTATAGGAACATGAACACTACTCGCATAGCAGTTGGGCTGTTGGGGCCGATAGGCTGTTGGTATATTTGAATTTTAATGATAATGTTATTATCCTTTTTTTAAATAGCAGGTGTCCACTTATCTAGTAACAGTGAATTATCTATAAGGTTGTTATGCTACTGTAACAACCCCGAAAATTAAGGAACCAAGACTCCCATCAAACGTTATAAATACCAGGTTCTACTTTCACTTTTGATTTCATTTTGAGCTCACTCACATATTCACTTGAGCATCGAAGTCCCTTTATAGGTACCCCCCTCTCGTCCTTTGGTGGAGGACACCTGCAAATCCGACACAGGAGATTGTGGAGCCCACTCTGACAACAAGTCATGCTAACATCAATCAGCTCTAGATTTCGATAAGTACAACAAGTAACAGTGCACAAATAGTAGAAACTGTGTCAACGAAAAATGGAGATATTGTATCTACAGAAAAAACTAGAAACTGGTAGAGCTTTAGTCTTGAGCATATGATTGTGTAGGAGAAGCATAATGTTCGCCAAAATGGGTCCACCATCTGTTGAATCTCATATTTCCTTTCATTTAGGCTATTGGTTATCAAAGTCAAGGTAACATTTATTCTGAAGGCCCTCTCTTCAAGCTACAAGAAATTATGAGTGTGTTAGGGACTAAAGTCAGTTGACCATACATGTTATGTGAGTGAGATGTTAATGAAACCTATAATATATATTACTAACAAGGGGTGCTACGTTTGGACTAAATTCGCTCCCCATATCCAGCCATTTCATCACCCACACAAGTGAGGTTTGACTGCCAAAGAGGGTTGTTATGTTTTCATAAGTATTTGATGATCATTACTAAAACCTCAAATGAAAAAACATTTTAAAAACCATTGTGACCTATGTCCCGCTCTTTGAATCCCTTGGGCTTCCAAATAACTATCTAGGTAGTTCTTAGGATAAGCATTAGTTCCTACCATCTAAGCTATTACTATGAACTGTGTATGTTGAGTATGTTTTAATATTTTTGACATGTGGCAAGAAGAACATACGCAAGTACACTAGACATTGTTTCACTTAACTACACAAAATCACAGGATAGTTTTCCTGTGATAATCAATTATGATATTGTTGTAATTGATTACTTGGCACATGTTTGAAACAAAAACTTCTTGTTGTAATCGATTACATTGCTTATAAATCTTTTCCAAAAAGTTCAAGAACACTTTAATCGATTAAATGAGTTAATAATCGATTATATAAGTGAATTTAATCGATTACATTAGTGAAATAATTGATTGCTAACAATTACAAACTATTTTCTATAAATAGTTGTTGGGTGTTTTGAAAAGAAACAACGAATTATCAAAGTATTTTCATAAGCTTTTTGAAGTAAAAAAAGATTTCAAGTGTTAAACTGTGTTAGACCTACAAATCCTCAAGCTTCAAGATTTCTAAAGAGGATTTCTTTTTGGGCAAGATTTCAAAAGAAGTTTTGGAAGGAAAGTTCTGAAGTTGTTTCTTTCACCATTGATTCAAGTCTGGTATTCTTTTACATACATCATTACTGAATCATCAAGTGGTTTCCTTTCATACAACTTGTTTGTAAGATCTTTCTGAATTTCTTTTTGTGTGTAGCTATAACAATAGTTTTCTTAAGGCTTTTCTAGAATAGGTGTTTCTAGAGGTAAGAACAGAGATAGGTTTTCTCTATGTCTTGATCACAGGGATTCTATGTGAGTTAGAAGTCTCGTTCTTGATCTAGGTGTGATTGAGAGTGGTTGTAAAAAGCTTATAAGAAACAAATAATTATTAGTGGAACTCTAACTTGTTGGTTAGAAGAACTGGATGTAGCTTCTCTAAGTTGAGAAGTGAACCAGTATAAATCTTTGTATTGAATACTTCATATTAATCTTTTCTTGTGGCTATAACTTGTCATTCATTGGTGTAACATTTCATATTCAACAAAAAAAGTTTTTGGTTGCATTCTTTGATTAGTGGTATTTGATTAGTTGAAAACTTTCTTGGATTGTTTTGTGATACGATCTTGTTAACTCTGATTGTCTAAGAATTTTTAATTGACCAAGATCAACCAATTCACTCCCCCTCTTGATTCTTGTGTGTTGTTCATACAGTTTTCAATGGTAGCATCCAATGACCTTGTATTTATTTATGAAATCCTCAATGATAAGTACATTTCTGACATCTTCCTAGAAATTGTGGATAGATGTATACGTGGTTACAATGATATCATAATCATTACAAACTAGTTTCAGGTAAACAAACTTATATAGGACCTAGGTGTAGGAAATAAAGCACAATCAACTACCACAAATAAAGGTGGAAGGGACCAAATTGTTTTATTTGAAAGTTGTTTCAGGCACCATGTTATCCTCATTGTCACCCATGCTATGACCTAATGAGCAAGGTAAAAATATTCAATTTGTAAGTGAGACGGTTAAAAGAAAGCACTCTAGGTCATGTTTGAGTAATAAGGGATTAAAAAATTCTATTTCTTAAGAAGTATGTTAAATAAATGCATTCCATCTTATGATGTAATAAGCAAGTTACATTTTTGACCTTGCTAAAGTTTAAAACAATGAATTACAATGACTAATGGTAATGTTACCTTTGGTTCAATGACTTTGCCAGGGTAGAAGGACATACAATCTTGCCTGGTACCTACACTTCCCTTACATTTGAACAAAAATTTCACTGTGTAGTTGTTGGTACCGAGCAATCTCACAACAATCGAGAGAGCAGAAAAAGAGAAAAGGGAAGAAGAAAATAACACACAGTGTTTACCCTGATTTACCCAATGTGGGCTATGTCCAGCTATATATTTTCCTCATACACTCGTTACAATGCACTCAAATTACAAGGAAATATATAGGCTTAGAAACCCTAAGTACCGCAGCTATTCATGGTGTAACACCCTGAAATTTCGGTAACTTAAAATATGTGTGATGTATTCCTTGTATCATTTGATTAATTTATTAATTAGGATTATTTTAAATGTTATGTGAATTATCCATGTGTCATTGCTTGGTGTAAATGTCAAGTATGTACAGTTTGTTCGAGCTGCGTTGTAATTCAGCGATTCCGAGTTTGACCCAAAAAACTATTTTAGTAAAATCATCATTATGGATTGGTTAACCGTTGGATCATCTTAAAATTTTTAAGATAGCTTAGTAACCCATATTTATAACTTTTGACCGTAGGGATTGTCAATATAATTCCTAGAACGTGAGAAAGTAATTTTTCACTAAAGCAGAAAATTCTAGAATTGGGTCAACTCGCCCAGGCGAGTTTTGCAGGCATTTTTGGTCGCCTGGGCGAGTGGAGGCGGTGCTGAGTACGTTTTTAAGCTTCCAAGTCATGAAAATGGAGGTTCTTCCTCCTCCAAACAGATCCAAGCTCCCCCACCACCCATAGTCATCAGAGACACCCACGAGCCGCCGTTGTTTGCCACGAGACCCCGGCACGGAGAAGAACCCTTTAATCGGAGCGGAATCTTCAAAACTCTTCTCGAAGTTTCGGTAGAGAACTGAGCTCTCAATCCTCCTTTCTTGGTTTCCTTGAGGTAATCTTAGTTTCTTTTGTCTTCTTCTAGCTAGTTTAAGCCTATCTTGATATCTCTTATGATTCGGGTACCTTTATTGGCTGTTTCTATAATTCCTTTGATAATCCTTTGAAAATGAGATGTTGTAAAAGTCTCCTTTTTATGAAACTGATGTCATTTCTGTGATCTTTGTTGAACCCTGGTCACATTGGTGTGATCAGAATTTCAAAATGATGTCTTTTGATGTGGACTATTAAAACACCATTTTAGCCTCTTTTTAAATTTGAGTGGGTATTTGACCCCAAATGCTAACGTTAGCCTTGTTTTTGAAATCTATACTAAATTATCTTCAATTTGGTATATAGAGCTCTGCGTTTGGGCCAAAGCACGTGAACTAGAGAGATCAAGGAGCTAATGGAAAGACATAGATAGGTAAGGGGAGTTTATTATTTAGTTATAGTTTAGATATCATAGTTGGGGGCCAGGGAGTCCAACTATGAGGATATCTGTCTGTCCCTATTGTGTGCTAGTTTTCAAGAAAAACTACGTTTTTAACTAATGGGATGCGATGTATTTATGATTGATGTGTGTTTGTCCTTGTGTGTGTGCTTGTTTTCAAGACAAATGATGTTTTTAACTAATGGGATGCGGTGTATTTATTACTAATGTTGTAGATGACAGTGAAATTGAGATACCATGGAAATGATTGATGATGTTTACATGATTTGTGATGATTTAGATGAGGTGATGCTTATGTGATTGGTGATGTCTGAATGAAATAATGTTCCAATGAGATATATGTTTATTGGGTTAATGATATTGTTATTGTGATGATTGGATTTTTGGGAAAAGTCTTAATTACAGAGGAGACTCTGTCCAAAATTTTATAATATGTTTTCCTATTTAATTATTTATTAAATTTTTAAATGGGCATAAGAGTGTGTTTTATATATTGTAGTCCTCCTCTTTAATTTAGAATTCTCCTAAGAATATCAGTCTTGTGATATGATGAATTGTGAATGTATGAACTTTGGGTTGTCTGAAGACCTGGGGAATGTGAATCTCAGGCATATGTATTATGTATAGATGTGAAATGTGATTGCTTGTGATGTCGTTGATGATATTGAAATTGAGATGCAATTGATGTAGTTGATGATGTTTAAATGAGATAATGTTGACGTGGTTGATGATGTTGAAATGAGATAATATTGATATGCATGATGACGATATTGAGATGATATGATGTTGAGGTTGATAATGACATTGATGAGAGATAATGTTGATGTGAACAATGTCATTGTGTGTGGATATACATGGATACCCATGGGGGGTGTATGATGGGTTACCCTTGCGAGGAAGGATTTGTTCCTAGCCAGGTCATACATTGATGGTGCCCATGGTTGTAGGCTGTGTATGTACACATGGGATGCAATGACCGGTTGGTTACCCTTGCGAGGATGGATTTGTTCCTAGCCACGATCAGCGCATCGGTGAGCCTACATTGGTTTGTTATGTATGTACATGGGGGGTGCATGGTGGGTTACCCTTGCGAGGAAGGATTTGTTCCTAGTCAGGTCATGCATTGATGATGCCCATGTTTCATACTTCATTTGTATGTGTGGAAATAGAATGAAGGCACTCGCGTACCTGTGGGTTTCAGTGGGCTGAGAAAGTAGGTACTATGGGGTCATCAGGTTTGGAATTCCCTTGCGACGCTAGCTGATCACCGGGTGGGGGAATGGCTAGTGCACGACAGGGTGGCCCTGGTAAGCGGTGAATCATTTTTCCTGTGAGAGGCTATTTCCGGTGATGGTACCACATTGCATGTTGATAGATGAGTCAGGTGCATGCATCATTCTATGCATGATTGTTTGGGTTGTGAAATGCATTGGATGATTGGTTTGTTGAGTGTATATTGGAATCATGGATTTTTGTTAATGATTGTGGTGGGTAATATTGTTTCCTTCCCAATTGCTGCTATATGATGTTTGTTGGTTTTTATATAATAAACTCACCCTTGCATTTGTTGTACCGTGTGGTTGGTACCTGTGATGATCGCGAACTTTCGTTCGTGGGAGTAGATAAGCAGCAGTAGGTGACTTTGGAGGGAGATCTTCTTTTTGGTTGGTATAATAACCAAGGTTAAATAATTAAAAGGAAAAGAAAGAAAAGTTTAAATTTGCTATATTCCGTCAGAAAAAGCGTTAGCGATAGATTTTGCGACGGAATT
Organism: Glycine latifolia; assembly: GCA_013407115.1. NCBI lineage: Eukaryota > Viridiplantae > Streptophyta > Magnoliopsida > Fabales > Fabaceae > Glycine > Glycine latifolia. The sequence goes on along the minus strand of CM023948.1, from coordinate 15,596,659 downwards.
AGCGACGGATCTTGCGACGAATTCTGGCGACTATTTTTCACTGGAAATTGGCGCTGGAGGCGTGAAAATGGCACCAGGAGCGCCAAATCTCGGGCAGGCACCCTATATAAAGCCATTTTTACAAATTTTTGGGGAAAAACCTTGGTTTTCTTCTTCCTTAAGCCTTTTTCCTCCATTAGTGAGTTGGAAAGCTTCATACCCGCTTATCCTTTGACCTAAACACTTGATAACCAACTAGGAAAGTGATTAAAACCTCGAGATGAGCTAGATCTTAGTTTCAATCTCTCAAAAAGATAACCAATCGGAGAAATCCCGTTCTCTAGGGAATATCCTCAGAGCTTGGATTTTGAGAAGAAATGAGTCATTTCAGAGGCGTTTAAGCTTGGAAAAGCTATCCTCTGACCTTCCTCAACAGTCTAGAGGTGAGAAACTCGATCTTTAACTGATTGAATTGTGAAAATGATTCTGAATGAGTTTGATGAACTTTTGGATAAATGAGTGAGTTAGGGTCAAAACTAGGCTTGGATTCTTTAGAGATATATGCTCAGGAGGCTGTTTAGATGAATGTTAAGTTTTGAATCTTGAGTATTGATAAAGTTTAGTTTTGACTCTGACATCTGTATGTGTAGGAAGAATGTTGATATAATGATGAGTTTGAGCCTAGGTACCTTTACAAAAGATGTTCAGGAGGCTAAATAAACGGTGAAAATGTGTTGAGATGACCGTTCTGATAAACTTGACCAGTATTGATATTTTACTTGGCTTATTGAAAGATTAAGCGGATATATGCTTTGAACTAGCTTATATCGAGCCTTAGAGGGACTCTAGTGCCTTTATTAGACTGAGACAGATCCCGTTGAGGATCTATGAGTCACCTGTAAGGTGGAGTTATGATAACCTTAAGATAGAAACAGAGAGGTTTAATGAAAAGGATTAGCCTTGTTTTGTCATTCTAACGGTTGAGGACCGTTATTGATGTTTACATGCTCTTGTGTAGGGCGTGATTCTGACATCACTGGTGGTGGTGACCACGGATCCGGGAGAGCCGGTACAGTGCTGAGAGCAGGTAAGCTCCTTGTTCTTGGGAGTGGTTCCTTTCTTTGTGTTCCACCATACTCCGAGGGAGTATTGGTTATTGAATAACATGTTGCACGAATATTAGAATTGAATGTTACTGATTGTGATTGAGGCATGTATATGATGCATATATGTGTAGACATCTGAGTAAATGATATATCGTAGGCGATTGAGATGATATTGAATGAGATATACACTAGGATAGTGTACTGTGTGAGTGAGAACCTCTATGAGGTATATGCGGTGATAGTATCTTGTGTTTGTAGAGAATTCTCTGGCCAGTAGAATGGATTAGATATGGACTTCCCTTAGAGCCAAAGTTATATGGAGCAACTCTAAGTGGTCAATAAGTAATGTGTGATAAAACCTGAGAGTATGCACCTGATTGCAGATGAGCATCTCTTGGAAGTGCCATATATGTCCGAGGGTGTTCTGAGATAAAGTACCTGATTGCAGATGAGCTTTTCTCAGAAAGTATAATATAGATATATGTGTGATTAAATCCTTAGAGAAGGTACCTGATTGCAGATGAGCGTTCTCAAGGAATATGGTATATCTATATCTATATCTCTATATATATGTTGCTGTATCTGAATAGGGATAGCTATTTGATATGCTGTGAGCTAATGAAGGCCGTGATGGCTGAGTAGGGGTGATTATTCCTTAAGTTATATATATATATATATATATATATATATATATATATATATATATATATAT
>CM023948.1:15536154-15594852 GCA_013407115.1 Glycine latifolia | reverse complement strand
ATACATATTTTGTCTCTGTGTGATGAGATGTTATGTGAGCCGTGATGGCTATGTGATGCTGATGAATCTTTTAACAGGGTGATGAGAATTCCTTGATACTTGTGTATATATATTGTATCTGCCTGATGATATGGTTTGAGAGCCATGAAGGCTAGCTTATGAAATGCTAATTTTGATATATTATGCATGTTAGTGAACCAGGGGGAGGAAAGACCTCCAAGGACCTTGAGTTTACTGAGATTTTTATCTCACCCCGTGTGTGGGGATTATGTTTGCAGGTGAGACGCAGGGAGAAGCTAAGAGATCCCAGGGCAAGAGGCCCATGCAGGGATAAATTGTATATAAACCCTAGGCATAGTTGATGAGAGCATGTTGGCTCCATTCTTTTGTTATGTATGCCTATTGTTTTGTGGTTTTGTACCCTGAGGGGATTATATGTACATGTGTGTATAGAGGATGTATATTTTGATATTTCACCATGTATAATGTACAACTGATGTTATAATGACGTCATATTTTGTTTTGCTTCCAAATCAAATTGTTTATTTTGAAATTGCTGCATAAATGGATATAATGGAATGTTAACATACCGGATGCATACGGGGCGTTACAGTTGGAGCCTCCAAGCCGACGTGATGATGTTGGATTCCTTTTTGGAGAAAGAGTTGTGTTTTGTTAATCAACTCTCTCTTAGTTAGTCTTTGGCTTTTTGTTGATATGTAATTTTAGGTGTATATACACGTAAAGCTAAAGGAAGTTCTGACATGTACTAATTTAATATATATGCATAATGTGTTTAAATATGTAATTGTAATATGTGTATAATAATTGTATTATCGCGAAAAACTTACCATCATTTTCATAATCAAATTAATGAAGTTTTATTAAGAATTGAAGTTGCACGATTAAGAGTTAGTGATATTGTAGCGACGAGGCGGGTCGTTACACATGGGCCCAAGCCCAAACTATAAATAATAAAACACAAGACCAACAACAGTACTAGGCCTCGAGAGAGAAAAGAAAGATAGAAAAGGAAAGAAGAAAATAACACATGGTTTACCCTGGTTCACCCAATGTGGGCTATGTCATCTATTCTCTATATTTTCCTCAGACACTCGTTACAATGCACTTAGATTACAAGGAAATATATAGGCTTAGAAACCCTCAGTACCGTAGCTATTCATGGGCCTAAGCCCAAACTACAAATAATAAAACACAAGACCAACAAAAATACTAGGCCTCGAGAGCGAGACCCCTATGCTTATTTTCTGAAGGCAAAGTATGAGTCATACCTGATATGCTGCTAGCATATAGTAGTTTTTAGGTAAAAATCATTATTAAATTAAGTAGGAAATATCAAATAAATGCTAGAATAGGTATAAGTTTCGTTATTATTATTTTGATCATTGATTCTGTGCATTTTTGATATTAGAGACAAGGAAAGGAAGAAAAGAAGCAAAATAAAGAAGCTGATGTTTTATGTGATTTCATGCCAGTCGCGCTAGTTTCGCGCGGATCGTGCCACACTTTAGCCAGTTCGCGCCAGTCGCGCCGACGTCACAGGAATTACGAATTAGCTTAAAGATAACATAAAAATAAAAGATATTAGGGCTTTTATAACCTAGATATAAATAGGAACGTAATAGAACAGAACAAGGGGACGAACAACAGAGAACACAGAGGCAGAAACAAGGAAAAAGAGGCAGTGACAAAGATCAAAAAGAAGGAGGGAGATTAGAGAGAAGTCAAGATTGAAGGGTTTGCATACTCTTCTTCTCTTGTAATCTTTTTAGTTTACCTTCATCTAATTGTATTAGAGTCAGACATAATCATGTTTGGCTAATTCCTCTTTGATTGTGGTTAAAGCCAACTGGTGTGAACTCCTTTGTATTAAATTAATATTGAAATTAATGATTATAATTGTTTTATTCTATCTCGTTCTTTACTTGAAATTTCCTTAATAGAATTGATCACTCTGCTAAGGTACTAAGGATTGGGATTTACAATAGGGATATTGAAATTCTAATTTTTGAAAGCGATAGAATAACAATTTTTACATTGCCTAGGGATAGGGATGTAGGATTGCGGAATAATTGATGTATTATTTAATGTTTAACTTAATAAGAAATCACTAAGGAATTAGGGTTTTGAGTTGGTTAAAGGGTTAAATTACTGAGGAATTAGGATTTAACTATTTATGAAAAATATATTCTCTGAACAATTATAGTTATTGAAATCAATAATTAATTCAAATATAACTGGTAGGGATCAAAAGTGGAAGCGCTCTGACTACAATTATTTCTCATTACTGCATAATCTTCAATTTACATTGCTTTTGAATTTTCTTCAATTTTTAATTCAGTCGTTATAATTTCTTAATTCCAAATGACAATCATATTCTCTTTAATTATATTATTTCTCTTCCAATTTAAAGATAATAAATCACAATTAAATTTAGTGCTTCAATCCTTGTGGGAACGATATCTTACTTATCACTTTATTACTTGAAACGAACGGTGCACTTGTCGAGTTCGCAACAAGTTTTTGGCGCCGTTGCCAGGGATTGAAAACGCTAATTTTATAATAATTTTTAATCTTTAAGATTAGAATTCTTGTTATTACTGATTTGCTTTCTTTAATGTATGTGAGGCACAATTGATCCTGTAGCTCTACAGTACGATCCAGAAATAGAAAGGACTGTCAGGAGAAATAGGAGATTAGTTAAACAGAAGAAGGAAGCAGAAAACTCTGGTTCACAGCCTGAGATAGAACTAGAGATGGCTGAAAGAAACAACCATCCACCACGTCCAGAGGATGAATTAATGGAGGATATCCTTGCTCCATTATTCACCAGGCCAACATCTAGTATTGTCAGGCCACCCATTGAAGCCAATCATTTCGACATTCATCCGTCCTTAATCAATTTGGTGGAACGAAGTCAGTTTGGTGGAGAAGATGATGAAGATCCACATGATTTTGTTGACAGATTTCTAAGGATCTGTGACACCATTAGACATCAAGGAGTGACGGACGATGCAATCAGGCTTAGATTGTTTCCTTTTGCTGTTAAAGGAAAAGCTCTTCGGTGGCTAGATAGACATACTTCAAACAGTATCACTACTTGGGAAGAACTAGCTGCAAAATTTTTCGCACAATATTTTTCTATGGAAAAATATAATAAGTTGGTGAATGAGATAACTAATTTCACTTAGAATGGAAGAGAAACATTGTGTGCAGCTTGGAATTGTTTCCAAGAATTGATCAGAAAGTGCCCTCAATATGACATGCCAGTTGGGAAGAAGGTGCGCATTTTCTTCAATGGAATGACACCTGAATCCAGGTTAATTGTGAATGTTGCAGCTAGAGGCTCAATCAGATCAAAGACAACAGCTCAAACTTATGAGTTGATTGATTCTTTGGCCACAAATGAGAATGATAGTGTGGTAATTCAGCCTAAACGGTAGGTTATTCAGTTGGGAAGTAGTGATGCTATGCTAGCTGAACAAAAACTCTTGTCACAACAGTTAGCCAAGCTCAATGAGAAATTTGATAAGTTTCAAGTTACTATAGCTCAAGTGTCATCAATTAAAATGAATGTTGTCACTTGTGAGTATTGTCAAAGAGATCATGAGTCTAATGAATGTCATACATTAATAGGAGCTGATCCAGTTCAAGTGAATGGTGTTTGGCAAGATCAAAGACCTCAGCAGCATTTTCAGAGAAATCAGAATTTTTCTATGGGGAATAATTTTCAGAGGAGATTTCAAGGAGGAGGGTTGGATTGCAAATCTAATAATTATTTACAACCTCCACCTATTCCACCTAAGGAGCCATCTAAATTGGAGAAAGCCATGTTGCAGCTGTCAAAGACTACTAATGAGCATATTCAAGCTACCAATGCATTCATTAATGAAACCAGAGCTCATCATAAAAATCAAGATGCTTCTGTCCGGAATCTAGAAAATCAGATTGGTCAATTATCAAAGCAACTTGCAGAAAGACAGCAAGGGCAGTTTCCCAGTGACACAGTAGTCAATCCAAGAGAGCAAGCTAAAGCAATCATCACAAGGAGTGGAACTGTGCTCACACCTCGAGAGAAGACCAATGTAGTACAGAAAAAGGCTAGAGATGAAGCTGAAATAATTCAAAATAGTGAGAAGGAAGCAGAAGAGGAGACACAAGCAAGCAAGGAAAAAGAACCAGCTGTTGCAAATCCTAAGAAGGTAATGGATTTCTCTCGTTTTGAGAAACCACCGTATCCAATGAAACTGAAGCAACAAGCTCAAAAGAAACAGTATGCTAAATTTTTAGAAATGTTTAAAAAGTTACATATTAATATTCCTTTTGCTGAAGCTTTAGCTAACATGCCTAACTATGCTAAATTTATGAAGGATTTATTGTCTAGAAAGCATAAGTTGCAGGAATGTGAAACAGTTGTGCTTACTGAAGAGTGCAGTGCTATCATTCAAAAGAGAGTTCCTCCCAAGCTTCGAGATCCAGAGAGTTTCAATATTCCCATTGCAATAGGTAATATCAATGTGGGAAAAGCATTATGTGACCTTGGAGCAAGCATCAACCTAATGCCCTTATCAGTATGCAAGTCTCTAGGGATTATGGAGTTGAAGCCTACTATGGTGTCTCTTCAACTTGCAGGTCGATCATTGAGGAAACCAAGTGGAGTCATTGAAGATATTTTGGTAAAGGTTGATAAGTTTATTTTCCCTGCTGATTTTATAGTTTTAGATATGGAAGAAAGTGAAATACCTATTCTTTTAGGTAGGCCATTTTTGGCTACAGCTAGAGCTATAATTGATGTAGCACAAAGAAAATTAGAACTTAGGATGTTTGATGAGTCCATAATTTTTAATGTATTTGATGCTATGAAAAATCCTATTGACAAAGATGATTGTTTCAGAATTGACGTGTTAGATACTATAGTGCATATAGAGAAATCTATTGATCAAGAACTTGCAGAGGAGATGGAGATTAGAGACAAAGACACTTCACAGGAGAGCTGGAAGTTGTAATGGAGGTGCTGGAAAAGAAAGAAACTGATATCACAAGTGAAGCACCAAAATTGGAGCTGAAAGAGCTGCCTGAAAATTTAAAGTATGTGTTTTTGGGTGAGGAAAAGACATATCCTGTTATTATTAATAAGGAATTGTCTAGAGCTGAAGAAGAGAAATTAATCAAGATACTCAAGGAACACAAGACTGCTATTGGGTGGTCTATCTCTGATTTGAAAGGTATTAATCCTTCTTTTTGCACTCATAAAATATTGATGGAAGATGACATAAAACCAGTGAAGCAACCTCAGAGAAAACTTAACCCTACCATGAAAGAGGTGGTTAGAAAAGAAGTTGTGAAGTTGTTGGATGCAGGGATGATTTATCCAATTTCAGACACTGCATGGGTGAGTCCAGTTCAAACTGTCCCAAAGAAAGGTGGAATGACGGTAGTTCAGAATGACAACAATGAATTAATTCCAACTCGAACTATCACAGGATGGAGGTTGTGTGTAGATTACAGAAGATTGAATGATGCCACTAGAAAGGATCACTTTCCACTTCCGTTCATTGATCAAATGCTGGAAAGATTGGCAGGCCATGCTTACTATTGTTTTCTTGATGGATATTCTGGCTACAATCAAATCCCAGTGGCACATGAAGATCAAGAGAAGACAACCTTACTTGCCCTTTTGGAGTTTTTGCTTATAGAAGAATGCCATTCGGTCTTTACAATGCACCGGCTACATTTCAAAGGTATATGTTATCTATTTTCTCTGACATGGTATAAAAAGATTTAGAAGTTTTCATGGATGATTTTTCAGTTTTTAGTTCTTGCTTTGATTCATGTTTAGTTAATTTAGCTAAGGTATTAAAAAAATGTCAAGAAACCAACCTTGATTTGAATTGGGAAAAATGTCATATGTGACAGAGTTGTTTTAGGTCATAAAATTTCTGGGAAAGGCATAGAAGTTGATAAAGCTAAATTACTATTGATTGAAAAACTACCACCTCCCATTAATGTTAATGGGGTGAAAAGTTTTTTAGGTCATGCAGGCTTTTATAGGAGGTTCATTAAATATTTTTCGAAAATTGCAAAACCTCTTAGTCAACTTTTATCCAAAGAAAATGAATTTCTCTTTGATGAAGTATGTTATAATGCATTTAATTTGTTAAAAGAGAAACTTACTACTACACCTGTTTTGACAGCACCTGATTGGAATTTACCTTTTGAATTAATGTGCGATGCAAGTGCATATGCCATTGGTGTTGTACTTGGTCAGAGGAAAGATAAAATGTTACATGTTATATACTATGCTAGTAAGGTTTTAAATGAGGCACAAGTTAACTATGCCACAACTGAAAAAGAAATGTTAGTAGTAGTATATGCATTAGATAAATTTAGATCTTATTTAATAGGTTCTAAGTTATTATATTTACTGACCATGCTGCACTTAAGTATTTAATGACTAAGCAGGATACAAAGCTACGCTTGCTGCGATGGATGTTATTGTTTTAGGAATTCGATTTAGAAATTAGAGATAAAGCTGGAGTGGAAAATAAAGTTGCTGATCATCTATCTAGGATTTAGGACAAAAATTTGCAAGATGGACCAGAGCTAGAAATTAATGAATCTTTTCCTGATGAGCGAGTGATGACAGTTTAACTTGGGCCATGGTTTGCAGAGATGGCGAATTATAAGGCTGTGGGAGTAATACCTGAAGATCTTACTTGGCAGCAGAAAAATAAATTTTTCCATGATGCAATGAGGTACTACTAGGATAACCCATTCCTTTATTTTAATTGTACTGACGATGTTATTCCCAGACGTGCAGATGAGACTGAAATGCCTAAGATTCTTTGGCATTGTCATTCTTCTGATTATGGAGGACACTTTGGAGGTAATAGGATAGCTCATAAAGTATTGCAAAGTGGTTATTATTGGCCTACAATCTTCAAAGATGCACGTGAATTTATGGAGAAGTGTGACAAATGTCAGAGGACAGGAAATATATCTTGTAAAGACGAAATGCCACTTAATAACATCCAAGAGGTAGAATTATTTGATGGTTGGGGAATTGACTTTATGGGACCCTTTCCTAAGTCATATTCCAACCAATACATCTTGGTGGCTGTGGACTATGTATCTAAGTGGGTGGAAGCTGTGGCTTTACCTACCAATGATGCAAAGGTGGTGACTTCTTTCTTGAGAAAGAACATATTTACTAGGTTTGGAGTTCCTCGAGCTATTATCAGTGATGGAGGCACACATTTTTGTAACAAATAGTTCGAGAATCTGCTTAGTAAATATGGAGTTCGACATAGAATAGCCACACCGTATCATCCTCAGATGAGTGGACAAGTGGAAATTTCCAACAGAGAATTGAAGAGAATATTGGAGAAAACAGTGGGGAATGCTAGAAAAGATTGGGCATTGAAGCTACATGATGCACTTTGGGCTTACAGAAAAGCTTTCAAAACCCCAATAGGTATGTCAGCATTCGAACTGGAGTACGGTAAGTCTTGTCATCTTCCTGTTGAGTTAGAACATAAAGCATTATGGGCCACTAAGTTTTTAAATTTTGAACTCTCCAAAGCTACTGAAAAACGATTGTTACAACTGAATGAACTTGATGAGTTTAGATGTGCAGCTTATGAGAATGCTAGAATTTATAGAGAAAAGACCAAGCGATGGCATGATAAAAAGATCCATCCAAAGGAATTTAAGCTAGGACAGCATGTATTGTTATACAATTCTCGATTGAGACTTTTTCTAGGTAAACTCAAGTCGCGTTGGTCCGGACCTTTTGTGGTAAAAAGGGTATTTCCTTATGGTACTGTTGAGATCTCTTCTCTAGATAATGATAGACCTTTCAAAGTTAATGGGTGGAGATTAAAACTATATCATAGAGGGCAAGTGAATAGAAACACTGTTTCTATACCACTACTTTCACCTGAAAATTAAAGATTGGATGCGTCAAGCTAAGGGATGTTAAACAAAGCGCTACTTGGAAGGCAATCCAAGGATTTTAAATTTTCGCATTGTTTTATTTTAGTTTGTTTATTTGTGCTTTAATTCATTAGTCATTGTTATTTTGTTTAATTTTAATTTTAATTTCATTTAGTTGTTTTGAGTATTTCAATTTTTAGTAATTAGTTTGAATTAGAAATTTAATAAAGTAGTAAAATAGAAATTGGAAAAACAATTATTGGATTTCATGCTATTCGCGCCAACGGTGGCGCTAGTCGAGCCAGATGATTCAAACAGAAGGATGGCTTCTGAAGGATCACGCGACTCGCGTGACTCCTGGCACTAGTCGCGCCAAATGAGCTCTGTAATTCACGCAATTAGTGCGAACTATGGCGCCATCCGCGCCAATGAAGTTAAAGTTAGAAACTGGTTCTGAAGATTCACACAACTCGCGTGGTACCTTGCGCGGTCCACGCCACAGTTCGAAGGCAGTTTTTAAACTTTAAAATTTTGAAACCCTATGCTGTGATTTCTCACTTACTCCCTCAGCAGTCACAACAACTCTTCAAGAGCCATAACCTTTTAATCTTCATTTTCAAACGTTGCAAAGGTATTAACTGCTATTAACTTCCAATTTCAGTTACTCATTCCTTAATAACCATCTTAACTGCTATTTACTCCAAGGTCTATAAATACATTGCAAACCTAATCCCTAATCCCTAATCCCATTCATTTTCGTTCCCCATTCCTGACATATAACTTGAAGAATACATTTTCTTGCTATTTCTGCATTTTCTTTATCCATTGGAAGCAACAAGTTCTTTGCATTCAAGTTCTTAATTTCTTCAAATGGCTGGTGATAAGGTACGCATTATCCTTCTTAATTTATATATCTTAGAGTATAGGAGAGTAAGCATGATGTTAGGATTGGTTCTGAGGAAAGTTGATAGAGGTTAGGGCCAGAACGTAAGCTCACGCGATTAGTGTGAGGGTTGGCGCGAGTAGCGCTAGCTGGTGTTATGAATGTTTATGTTTTGCAGCCCACGCGACTCGCGTGAAATGTGGCGCCATCCGTGCCAGCTGCAATTCTTCCTTTGTTTATTGCATGTTAGGATAGCCAAGGTGATTGCTTTTGAGATGTTTTGATTCTTAGTGGATAACTCTAAGTATATTAAAGGATTTATTAAGTACAATTCTTGAATTTCGATTAGCATGATTAGTTGTATTTTAGAACATGAGAATTCTGAATTGTGTGGTTAAATTGCTAAATTCTTTTCATAAGATTGATAACAGTAGAATTATTTTCAAGGATAAAAAAAATTGTGTTTCTGTTGTGAAAATAATTTAAGGAATAGGGTGAGAAATAAAAATTTGGGAATAGAGAACATATTCTTCCATTAATTTTATTCTCATTTTATTGCAAGAATTTTATTTTCTAATTATCATGATCAAAGCATGCCTTGGCTAATCTTCTAAAATTATAATTGTGTCATATAGAATCAAATAAATCTGGGAATTATAGGAGAAGTTATTTTGTGTACTCATTGTTAAATGCTTTATTTTAATTCTCAAATGTGATTATACTATGACTATAATTTTCTAGTTGTTATAACTGAAACAAAGAAATATTAGAGATGATTACAAGCAATCTGGGAATTTATTGTATATGTATTTTGGAAATTTTTTGAGTTTCAAGGAAAGCAAGTAGAAAAGGGGAAGAAGAAGAAGAGTGCTGCCACATCTAGTAGCAAGAGGGCTAGGAATACTAAATTTGATGAGAATCGTTTCCGTGCGATTGAATGTCAACAAAGGTATGAAAACTGGTATGCACCGAAGAAGATAATTCCGGAGAAAAGGATTGCTTGGGAATCCTTGCCTGAAGACTCGCCTATATGGGGAGTGATTAATAGGAGAAAGTGACATACCTTGGCGAGTTATGCAGAGCCAAGTTCTAGTGCCATTCTCAAGGAATTTCTGGCCAATGTTGACAGGGAGACAGTGGAATCTAGGAGGGTTAGTTGGGTGTGAGGGGTTGAAGTTCCATTTGGCCACAATTTTATTGAGAGCTTTTTGGAGACTTCTCACTACAGTCTTCAATCTTGTGCTTTCATTACCAAATTTTACGGGATGCAACCTATCGCAAGCAAGAATGTGTACAGGGATGATATGCCTCAACTTGCGGATGAAATTCGAAGGGGCATCACTGGGTTATATACTTCTTGGAAGACCAAACCTGGTATGGATTATGTCCCAGAAAAATTGAGGAAGCAAAACCTTACGGGTGAGGCAGAATTTTGGCATCAATTCAACAATCATATTGTCATTCCCTCTACAAATTTGACAGATGTGAATGTGGAGAGAGCCATCTTGTTGTATGTATTGATGAGAGATGATAATCTTGACATTGCAAGTGTCTTATCTGATAGGATACTGCATATGATTTACGATGGTAACAATAAGTCTCTTCTTGCTCATTCTTCACTTATTTCTTATCTTTGTATGAAAGCAGGCTTGGAGATTCCAGATGAGGAGCCAAAGGATGTGAAAATAACACCCCTCATGACTCATAAGACATATTTGGCTGTAGTAGAAAATGCTTGGCGGGAACAATTAATTCAAACTTCTAAATTGCCACCTGAAGAAATTGCTGATAGAAGTCCTCGTGAGGCACATAATCATGAAGGACCTCAACCAGAATTTCAAGCACCACAGGCACCTACTTCTGCTGCAACTAGAGCCCTATGTCATGAGTTGGTATATGAGGATTCTCCAAGTTATATACAGATCCAAGCCCAATTGGATTATCATACAAGGATGATGGAGGATTTGTGCAGACATTTCTCCATTGATTTCACCACTTATCAGCCACAGCATGCATCAACATCCCATGTTTCTCCCAGACCTTCCCATCCTTCTCAGCCATCAGCAGCAAACTTTGCAGCATCTCAGGCCGTTGATGATGATACTATGGAGGTCGAGGAGTGACATTTGCAGCTCTATTGGACAATTTCTATTTTCTCTTATTTCTTTTGTGTGTTTATGTTTCAGTTATTTTATTTCATTGCTTGTGGAACAATTTAATTTTTAAGTAATTTATATTATAGATGTGTTTGAATTGCGTTAGTTTTAATTTTAATTAAATAATTCTGTTTAGATTGATGTTAGTATTACAAAGATGATTCTTCGAATAATGCGGATTTGTGTTTTCCTTAGAATAAAAAGTTTATTGCTGGGGACAACAATGTTTAAAATCTAGGAATGGGGAACGCATATTCGTTATTTTATTTGAAGAATCATATTTGAAGAGACAAGTGATGTCTAACAGAAATTTAGATTACACTAGAAGCTAATTAGAATTTAACAAAAAAATTAGATTATATTAGAAATTAAGTTTAGAAGTTATTCTGATAATTAGTTTAGTTTATATGTTCTTTTTAGCAGTTAGGTGAATAAAATGTTAGAGCATATTAATTTTCAGATATACAATTGCCAATGCAGTGGTAAAGGAGATTGAATGATTTTGCTTTGGAAATATGTATGAGATAAGTAGAGTATAGAATTGCATATGACATTATTAGAATTATGCTAGTTTTTGTGATTGAAGTACATTGTGAAAAAAAATAGGATACTTGATAGGAAATCAAAAGAATCTAGCTTGTGAGGATTGGGCCTATACAGAAAATTTTATTTTTAGAGTGACCTCACTATGAATAATACTCTAGAACTTGCTTTGTTTCTCTACAATACTTGCATAGTTGATATGATAAAGGCATTTTCTTCTTTTAAGCTAGAGCCAAATGACCTTACCTTAACAGTTTCCATTGCTAAACCTTTTGAGCCTAAGCCTTTTTTTTCATTCACCTGATGTTAAAACCATATTCCTTGACTACTTTATTTGAGATTGAAGGAAGAATTAGAATCAAGTTCAATAGATATGGAAAGATATTCTATAGGAAATGAAAGGAAGGGTAAGAGGAAAGACAAAGTTACCCAAGAAGACAATTCTAGGTTTGGTGTTGGAATACCAATAGAACAGATCTGGCAAAATCCAAATCTAGTGAATAGTCCAGTTGGGGAAATAACAAGTCTGAAATACTAGTTGGTGGATCTAAATATGTTTTATCATTGTTTTATTCTATTGTTTTGTTGTATTAAAAAAAAGGTCAAAGAGAAAAGGCCAAATGTATGGAGGTGGACATGAGAATAAGATGAGTATAATGATGAAGTGAACTTGACTAGTTCTAATAGAATTCAATCTCAAACTCAGCTACTATCCAAAATATTCCTACCCCTAAGCCAGGCCAAATTACAACCTTAAAAAGACCTTTTGATCAAACTATGCATGTATTCATGTTTCTCATTTTTCAGGAACTTGAGAATATAATCAAGCCTATGGTAGTATTATAGCTTTGGAGGAATTAAGAGAGTATATTTACCCAAAACACTTGAGTGATGAGTGAATTTTATTTCTTGGTGAGGGGTATTCAAGTTAATATTCTATGTTGATAGAATTGAAAAGTATTCTTGAAGTTTTCATATGGGATTCAATTACATTTAACAGAATAGTTCTGAGATTGTATATGTGATGATATGTTTGATTATTGAATACAGCTTCCCTAACGTAAAGTTTTACTTTATTGCTGAGGACAACAATATCTAAATCTGGGAATTATTTGATATGCTGCTAGCATATAGTAGTTTTTAGGTTAAAATCATTATTAAATTAAGTAGGAAATATCAAATAAATGATAGAATGGGTATAAGTTTCATTATTATTATTTTGATCATTGATTATGTGCATTTTTGATATTAGGAGACAAGGAAAGGAAGAAAAGAAGCAAAATAAAGAAGCTGATGTTTTCTATGATTTCACGCCAGTCGCACCGACGTCACAGGAATTACAAATTAGCTTAAAGATAACATAAAAATAAAAGATATTAGGACTTTTATAACCTAGATATAAATAGGAACGTAATAGAACAGAACAAGGGGACGAACAACAGAGAACACAAAGGCAGAAACAAGGAAAAAGAGGTAATGACAAAGATCAAAAAGAATGAGGGAGATTAGAGAGAAGTCAAGATTGAAGGGTTTGCATACTCTTCTTCCCTTGTAATCTTTTTAGTTTACCTTCATCTAATTGTATTAGAGTCAGACATAATCATGTCTGGCTAATTCCTCTTTGATTGTGGTTAGAGCCAACTGATGTGAACTCTTTTGTATTGAATTAATATTGAAATTAATGATTATAATTGTTTTATTCTATCTCGTTCTTTACTTGAAATTTCCTTAATAGAATTGATCACTCTGCTAAGGTACTAAGGATTGGGATTTACAATAGGGATATTGAAATTCTAATTTCTGAAAGCGATAGAATAACAGTTTTTACATTACCTAGGGATAGGGATGTAGGATTGAGGAATAATTGATGTATTATTTAATGCTTAACTTAATAAGAAATCACTAAGGAATTAAGATTTTGAGTTGGTTAAAGAGTTAAATTACTGAGGAATTAGGATTTAACTATTTATGAAAAATATATTTTTTGAACAATTATAGTTATTGAAATCAATAATTAATTCAAATATAACTGGTAGGGATCAAAAGTGGAAGCGCTCTGACAATTATTTCTCATTATTGCATAATCTTCAATTTACATTGCTTTTGAATTTTCTTCAATTTTTAATTCAGTCGTTATAATTTCTTAATTCCAAATGACAATCATATTCTCTTTAATTATATTATTTCTCTTCTAATTTAAAGATAATAAATTACAATTAAATTTAGTGCTTCAATCCTCGTGGGAATGATATCTTACTTATCACTTTATTACTTGAAACGAACGATACACTTGCCGAATTCGCAACAATACCCAACTGAAGTAATACATAAAATGTTAGCAGTTAGTTGATAAACTAAACTGTGACAAACTAATAACTTGAGTCCAATCGAATATCAACTTTGGAACTTGAGTTGAATGCTACACATATACACAAACTTTAATTTGATCCAAATTAAGTCGCATTGCAACATTCGGCCTGAATATGCACCGTATATTCTGCAAATAAGAATATAACTATTTGATATTAGATATAAGTTGACATGCAATGAAAATATTAATGACATTTAACTTAATATGAATTTAATACAAAAATAAAATAAACATTTATTGGAATTATTTAGTTTTTTTATTAATATATAATTTTTTATACAAGTAATCAAATTTCTTCTTTCAGCTAAAAAATAAGATTGCCACAATTTCCTTTTATACGTTTGTTACAACGTATTTAATTTCCAACATTATGAAAACTTTAACTTCTCATTATTTTTTTAACATAGCAAAAACAATTTTATTCATAAATGTGCATTCTCAATACTAGTTGTACTAGAATGGCAAAGCATCAACAATATTATATAACATACCAGTTAGAATACACTGATAAATAAAATGACAAACCAAACAGGATATTCTACACCTATATCATCATTTCTAATAACTAGAAAACTCAAGATTTATCTTAAACATGACCAAAGTACATTGACATAACTATCAGACCAATGACATGTAATTATTAATTAACTACGGCAACATGAGGGTAGTAAGAAGATTAAGGTAAATCACAAGCCTTATTAACACGAACTCATTCTGCACTAAGACATTACACTGCACTAAGCCTATCTCAAGTACAATGTAATGAACTTTAAATTCATCTTGGCTACCATGTTTAGCCTATTCAATACAAACATACCCTAAACACCAATTAAGTATAATATAATATGTTCAACAAAACACATACAATATGATAAAAGTCTTGCATAAATGTCACTACAAAAAACCCTTGTTCTACTAAAACTTTACTAACCAGTAAAAGTTGCTACACTACAATGGTTCAAGTAAATAACATTAACATGACATTGCCAAAAAAAAAAATACAAGCAGTCATTACCTTATGCAAATGTAGACAACCAATGCATTGGAAAATATTGGCTAGGAACAAACATATGGCTACCCTGCAACATCAATTGACAAACAGATTTACTGTCATGTAGAGGACAAACATCAATTCATAAACAGATTTATTGTGAAACGATATTAAAAACACCTGACAACATATAACTGTTATATATCTAAAGTATTTGAGTCAGAAACATCATCCTCACCTGATGTTGTTGGGCTTCCAACTACATCATTAGAATCCTGATTTTCAGACAACAGCCTATCAGACTCCTCACTGTCAGAAACCTCATTACTAGACTCTTGATTATCAGAATCCTCATTTTCAGTTAGTAGTTTATCAGATTCCTCATTGTTAGAAACCTCATTGTCGGACTCCTCATTGTTAGAAACATGATTATCAGAATCCTAAAACCTATTTGTAAGCAATGAGCATGTCCGTTTATTATGTCCTGGAACTTTACAAACATTCCATTTTGTTGTGCGCTTTGTTATAAGCGTTGTAGAGGTAGACATTTTCCTACCACGACCCCTTCGTGCTATAAATGCAGGATCTTTCAATCTAGGAGCTACATTTTGGATTGAACATGTCCCTACAACTTTTGAATTTTTCTGACTCAAATACTTCACTTCAAACATAATTTTCCCTCTAGCATAAATAAAATCCCTAGCATTTTCACAAGCTAATATGCACAACTCCTTGCATGCATTTAGTAACCACACATATCTTGCTACAACATGTGAGTCCTAAAAAGTTGCATCATTACTTACCAAACCCAGATACCTATCTTTAACAGACTTACTCCATCTGTGTAGCATATAATTGTCCTATGTGGAGATGTAACAAAACAATAATAATGTGAACACAAGGTACACTAGATGACTCCATTTTTAGACACGAGCATCTAAATTCATGACTTGCTTCATAATGTGACATAGACCAAAACTTTTTCATGATTCCGTACATGGCAACTTTATAAATTGTGTTGTCTACGATCAATCTGGAATCAACAACCCTGGCAAGGGAAGAATGGTGGAGAAATTTAACATAACCATCAAATATCTCCCTCATGAACATCTTCGCTCTAGACCTCTCAAGGTTACAAAATTTAGTTTCACACATAGGCACACCATAAAGACAATTGAAATCAGCCTGTATTACCTTAAACCTCATGTAATGAAGAAGTCGTTGATAGAGCTCAACATATTCAGTCAAATTGTATCCGGTCTTGACAAATTTCTTAAGTTGAGAATGCAACCCCTCAACTCGAGATGTTGTTCTGAAACCACAAAAGAAGGTTCCTCACATGTATGTTGTAGCCTAGAATTCCCTTTTTCCATATATCCCATTCGTTAGCCATGCTTAGAAACAATTGCAAACCACTTTCTTTTGAATTCTCCAATAGTATAATTACCAAGCATGCAATTTTTAAAATCTGTTTGAAATTCTTTAGCTGGAACATTACTTGAAGCATTCTGCATCAAATGCCATGCACAAAGATGATGATGAGAAGTTGGAAACACCCTCCCAATGGCATTCCTCATTGCCTTGTCTCCATCAGTGATAACAACAACAAGTTTCTTTCCTTTCATTGCCTCCAAAAACTGCTTCAGTAACCATACATATGTCTCATTTGTTTCATTCGCAAATCACTATAGTTGCAAACACAATTGTTTGCTTATGATTGTTGATACCTAAAAATATCACAACAGGCAGTCAATACCTATTTTTCCGTAATGTCGTATAAATGCAAGAACATCCCCAAAATATTCATAATCCAATTGGCTACTCCCATCACACCAAAAAACATGCCCAACTCTATCCTTTGCATTTTATGTGTGGTGCACAAACATTTGTGGGTCATTCAATGTCAACCCATGCAAAAATTCAATTGCACTGGCACCGTTTGAGCCTCTTAACTGCCTTTGCCTACTTATTTGATTATACATGTTTTCTTTCCAAAATGAACATTTAAGTAACCTCCTAATTGACTTGCAAAAGAATAATAGATATATGGTGTAACAATCCCCGCCTTCCTTAAGTTGTTAATTTGCATTATATCACACTCGTCCATATTAATTTCTATTACTCCTTACCAGAACCAAATGCATACCATGTAGTAATTCATAACTGTGAAAATCTTTGAAGGAAGACAATGCCATAGTTGTTACCCAGTCACTATGTGCACTTGGAATCTTGCTTTGCAACCACATCTGGTTTCATCTCTTCGGTGTTGCTTTTGCTTCTTTGGTGTTACACCTCTATCTTCATGATAATCTTCCTTAATACAAAAAAAATTTGTTGCAGTTCTTGTCCTTTAATGTTTTGCAATATCTTGCTTTTGCAAACACCAAAAGCCTTCATTTTTCCATACAAACAATAGAAAATGTAAGCAACCTCAATACTTGAAAACAAAAACTTCTTTAAATCTTTAACACCTAATGCATTCAAGTCCATACTATAAATGTCATCATCATTCTCAATGGTCATTGGCTCTCGACCTTGAAACACATCACCACCATTCAAACCCCTTTCAACATAGTCTTCTTCACCTTCAATTTCATCACACTCACCTTCACCTTCACTTTCACTAAAGTCCTTTTCAACTTCAATTTCATTATACTTTTCTTCAGTTTCCATTCCAACGGAATCTTCTTCACCCTCACTTTGGACTAAATCTTGTTCAAATGATTCTTCTCCACTTTCTATTTCAGATTCTATTTCACAACATTCATCATCAGAGTCTTCTTCAAACCACAAACCCACATAAGAAAATTCTTCACTTGTGCCTTCATTATTTTGCCCACCATCTCTGAGATGGATGAAGACTCCTCAACTACCTAACCAAAACAAAATAATCCATCTTAATGCATCACAACAACTAACAACACACAACTACTAATACCATGAAAAAATATTATCTACAACTATTAAGGTATTCAAAATTTACAATTTAAGGACATGATCAGACCTCCATATTTGTTTTGTTACTTTCATCCCGAGATGCTTCTTAAAATGCTTTAGTCATCATATACACATAAATGTGTATATCCACCCGTGGGTATCTATGTATATCCACCTGCATTCAGATCACCATGAGCTCCATCAATGCATGGCTCGGCCTGGGAACAACTCGTTCTGGCTAGGATACTGCCATACACCCCCCATGTTATCAATGCATACATCATCTCGAGCCATTACATAGGCCAATCTCAATTATTATCACAGTAGACACATACGTCTCATATACATCATCTACAAACACCCCAAACAAGTGAGCTAATGTGAAGTATTAGGTGTCCGGGTTGGCACCTAGGCATAACAACTTGAGATAAGAATCCGAACAAGGTTGGATGAGGTCGGTAAAGGGCGGTCGAAGTCGGTCAAAGGCGACCAAGGATTCTTTGGGTTTCTATAAAATATCAAAAGACGGATTTGGCACTATGCAATCGATTACACAAGTATTGTAATCGATTATAACAGATAGCATTTGCAAGACTCAGGATTGTATTAACTTCACCAACCTACACAATGTTATCCGGGTAAGGAAAATCGAGTAAGGGAAACCTGGTAGCTTAGAAAGAGAGGCTTGAACTTAACAGTTCTACAGAGAATAACCCAACCGAGCAGAGGACCTGGTGGCTCTTTTCCCAAGAAGGTACAAGCTCATCCGGATTAGAGAACCGGATGGCTCTTTTCCCGAGAAGGTACGAGCTCATCCGAGTTAGGGAACCCGGTAGCTCACTCTCTCAAAGCAACCTTGAGCTTAACAACTCTAAGGTATCATTTCGGGTAAGGAACCCAGTATATCGACGTCTGCCAACAAGGACTAAGTCAACTTCTGCATGCACACATGCATGCTACGTAACCCGCTTGTCGGCCTACCCATCCCGTTAGTCGACATCACAACAAAAGGGATTAATACACTAGTTTAACTCGGTCTACCCATCCCGGTAGCCGACATCACAAACACAAGGGATTGATACACTGGTTTAACTTGGCCTACTCATCTCGGTAGCTGACATCACAAACACAAGGGATTGATACACTGGTTTAACTCAGCCTACCCATCTCGGTAGCCGACATCACAAACACAAGGGATTGATACCTATGTGCAACACGGCCAACCCATCCCGGTAGCCGACACCTCCACGAACACTTCTACAAAGTGTCTTAGGAGCTTTTCAGCATCAAAATGCCAACTTCACACACACATGCATGAGAAGTTCTTACAACATCAACTCCCTCTTCAAGAACACCATCAAACACTACACCAGAACATCATTAAACATCAACTCAAAACACCAAACAACGAACATAAAGCGTAACCCATTTCATCCACTCAAAGGCATAGCTTTCTGGAAAATAACATACACAGGGACATGCAATCATCGCATGGTTAGGCTCCTTGGTCCTCAACCATATTACCTAAAACTGTTATCAAACACAATAAACTCCCTTTACCTAACCAGGAGTTCGTTCACAAGCTTCACGGCGTGTTGTCCTGAGCTTCTGTTCTGGCCACGAGGTCCTTCCTGACGTCGGGATTTCGTGGCAGCGACAGTGAGTAGAAGGTGACACAGAAGGGTTGAGGGAGAAGGGTTTCTGGGTGTGGGTAGCTTAGGGAGAAAAGAAGAGAAAGTGCAAAGGAGAAGAATAGGAGGAAAAACACGCTTCCACTGCACGCTCTTGTGCTTAAGTACCCAATTGACAGAGCAGGTTTGCCTTTCGTGCAAACACAGTAATCGCAAGTCAACAAGGACAGTTATCAACCACTAACACGCATACCAAGGAAAGGACACTCCAAACAACAATTATCAAATAAAACATATAATCAATCATCAAACACACATATAAATGTCCAACTTAGCAACTTAAAATGAATTCCAGGGCGTTACACATAGTAGTTTCTAAGGCATATCCCCAGAATGAATCAAAAAAAGATGAATAATTGAGCACAGATCTTGCCATTTCTAAAATGGTTCTATTTCTCCTTTCAACAACTCCATTTTGCTGGGGATCCCTGGAGAAGATAATTGTGAAACTATCCCATCTTTGGTCAGGTAAGACTTGAACTCTCCAGATAGGTATTCACCCCTTCGATCAGACCAAAGAGTCTTAATTTGAACACCAAGATGCTTTTCTGCCTCAGCCTTGAACTCTTGGAATTTTTCAAAAGCTTCAGACTTGTGACACATCAAGTACACATGTCCAAATCTGGAGTAATCATCAGTAAATGTGATGAAATACTGATACCCGCCTCTGCCCTGGACATTTATTGGTCCACATATATCAGTTTGTACAAATTCCAGTTGAAGTGTGGCACGATTTCCCTTGGCCTTAAAAGATCTCTTAGTCATTTTACCCTCTAAACAAGATTCACAAACTGGTATCAGTTCAAAGTTCAAGGATTTTAAAATCCCACTATTGACCAAACCTTGTATTCTGTTAGAGTTAATATGACCCAATCTCAAATGCCAAAGATAAGTTTCATTGGAAACTTTTATTTTCTTTGATAAATTAACATGCTCAACATCTTATAATTTAACATGATTAACTTCACAGGGCACAGGACTAAGGAAATAAAGACCATCAATCATTTCACCGAAACAAATAAAAGAAGATGAACTTTTTATTGAAACTGAGGAATTAAAATGAACTGTCAAACCATGTTTAATAAAACAATTAACAGAAAATAAATTCCTCTAAAAATCTGGAATAAATAAATAGTCTTGTAAAACCAAAGTTCTGCAATTATCAAAAGATAAAATAACTTGTCCCGCTGCTAGTGCAAACACAAGCTCCTCATTTCCAAGCTTCAAAACTCTTTGTCCTTCACTTACAGGCAAGCTATGTTTGAACCACTGCAAATAGTAACAAGCATGGTTAGTGTCTCCTGAATCAATGATCCAATTATCATTGCGATTCTCCACTAAACAAGCTTCAATCACATTTAAATTACCCATACCTAGTTGATTCATACGTGGACAATTTTTCTTCCAATGCCCATTTTTTCCGCACTTGAAGCACTTGCCTTTTGGCTGCTTCATTGCAACTGGTTTGGCAACTGGAATACCTGATTTCTTCTTTTTGTTGTTCTTGTTCCTTCCCTTGGGTTTCCCCTTAGGTTTCACAGAACTCTCACCAGCAAAAAAAGGCACTGCCCTACTTGACTAGAGACTGTTCAGCACTCTTAAGCTCGTGCATCAGCTGAGTAAGGTCAAGATTCATTTTATTCATATTATAATTCATCTTGAATTGATTGAAGTATTCAGGCAGTGATTGCAAGAAAAGGTTAACTTTTACTTCTTGTTCAAATCTGACCCCATGGTCTTCAGCCTTCTTGAAGTTTTCTATCATTACCAGACAATGATCCCGCACATTTACTCTAGACATAACTGTCTTGGTGACTGCATTCAGCGCATTTTGCCTAGCAGAGCTACTAGACGTAGCAAACATGCCATCAAGAGTCTGGATCATCATTGCTCCACTCTCAATCATGCCCACTTGCTCCTGAAGGTGACTGGCGAGACTGGCTAAAATATAGCAGCAAACTGCCACATTTGTCTTCTCCCATCTTTCCTTCTCCTGCTGAAAATGTGTCTTTGTTGCCTCAGGCACATCTTCAGTGGGCTGTGCTGGCATAAGGGTTGTCAGAACAAAGTTAAGCTTTTCATATTAAAGAACAATATCCAAATTAGTTTTCCATTGTTTGTAGTTTGTACCATCCATAGGTTTTTGGCTTAAGATAGTAGCTAAAGGATTGAATGAAGACATTTTCTGAAAACAAGAAAAGGAATGAAAAAGCACACTAATTACAAACAAGAATAACAACAAACGGATATAGTGCTAGTAGATTCTAATAACTACTACTCGTTTATAGTTTAACAATCCATTAGTTATCTTTACAAGGCTTACGATGGGTAAGATACTTGTAAAACTAATATTGTTATTTGGGCCTTCAGTTCCATTGCCAGAGCCTCGATGGAAGGGTTAACAACTTTACCAAAGTTGAATGTATTTAACCATTGTTTACTTTCAAAATTATCTTTAGTGTCTAAGTGTTGCCGACGATGGGTCGTACAAAACTTAACTAAAATTTTGAAAATATTAAGGTTTACTCTAGCGAAATCCGATTATTCTTATCCGATGGGGCTTCAGCAATAACCATTTCACTAATAAACCCACAATTGGAGCCCACAGGTTTTAAATTAATTACTTAATTAAAAACCTTCACCCATTCAATATTTTAAAATTTCAGAATTTTCCAAATTCCAAGAATTGTTTAAATTCGAGTATTCTTTGTTTAATTTCAAAAACTATGTAAGAAACCGCAAGCCGATGAACGTGCAAGCTTAGCTTATCAGAATTTTGAAATCATTAAGGTCCTAAAATCCGGTCATGATAGGCAGCGTGTGCTCCACACAATCATGATACATGATTGTGGTATGCTGCGTGTGTTAACACATGACCATTTTAGTAGACCCACAAATTACTCGCAATGTAAATAGTTCTCTTAGGAAATAATCTGGATTATTTGTCTTGATTTTAATTATTCAAAATTAATTAATTCAATTATTAATCTAGATTTTTAACAAAAATCATAATAATTTTAATTAATTTTTGAGAATTAATTTTGAATCAAATAATACTATAATAACTATCATACTAGTCATGGAATGACAAAATAGCTATTATGCTCATGTAATTATCATGTTATGCAACAATATGGCACCACCTATTCTATATGACATGTTATCACAATAAGCATGTTATCAATCATATAATTCATCCACTCATAAAAATAAAGCAATTATAAATTAGACTTTAATCCATGGTTTCCTAGAGAAAAAAAATAATAAAAAAAAATTCCATCCCTTCTTGTCCTTCCTTTAAGTCCATAGGTTTTTTTTATCTCAAGCCCCTTTATGGTAACCATGGAACCAAAAGCCCAAAATACCAAATTTTGGCAAGAAAACCTAAGATAATTTCAAGGAACCCTAACTGTTTCATCCACTGCACCGTCCCTCGAACTCATCTCAGAACACGACTCCAGGGGAAGGACCGCCTTGAAGAGACAAAACCACCGCCGCTGGAATCAGTCGCAACAGAGCTTCCACGCACCGTCACGTGCCAGATCTTTGTCGGCGCGTGAAGCCCGACCGCCTCCCCTTCTGGCGGTGCGTGAGAGTGCGTCCGGCCTCCTTTTCGGCTGTTCCGACCGTTGTTCCTCTCGTGCTTCTGTCCTCTTCCATGTCATGTGGTTGGTTTCTTAAAACGGCCACCAGAAAGTCATAAACATGTCCAAATAGTGACAAGCATCCTTCTTTTTGCATCTTCTTGATATTCTTTTATTACAACTTTTGTATAACATAAAAATTAATGCTATAATGGAATTAATAAACCAAGGAGGAAACCTAATCATATGGGATTAGCCTCCTTGTTACAACCAAAGAAAATACAATCAAATCTCTACCATGGATTAATGCCAAAAACCCAATAAAACAATCATTTTTAATGGAAGAAAAATAAAAGGATATACATGTGAGCATCATACCAATAAACATAGAACCCTATGTAACATCTTGAAATTTTTAAGTAGAAAAACATTTGTGTTGATTAATTGTTTAATATAAATCTTGAAATCTGTTAAAGTATTTTGCATGGGTGTTTGTGTGTAAAAGGTGAAAGTCAAATTTTGTGGCTGAGATAAGCTATCTGTACACGCATAGTAAAAATAATGGTGGCTATGGTGGCTGTTCGGTCACGCAAGTGGGTAACTATGGTGATGTATGGCTGCACCCACAGCCATTAAGTTTTCCGAAATCTTCCTTGCATTGAAACCCAAACTTCAAGCTTTTCTCAAGAACAAAACTGCAGCACTTTCACGTGGGGTCTTGGCTGTTTATGAGTTTTTAATTTCAGCAATGGAAGGTGGAAGAAGGTAAGGGATGAAGGTGGATGGCACCATGGAAAAGCTTTCCAATAAGCCTAGGAAGAATCGCCACAATAGCTTGAAGCCATTGATAAGAAACAAGAGGTTCTTGCACAAGAACAAAGAGAAAACTTCTCACAAATTCTGATTGTATTCCAAAATGATCAAAAGTGTCTACAAACAGTTTGGGCAGCCTTATATGCACGAAATTGCTGAGCCTAAATGAACATGAAACCCACATTAAATGTAGTGCAAATTAAGAAGCTAAATGAGCTTGTAATGCAAACTTCCCTAAGCTCCTTTTGGCTGTCCTAATTCGTATAAAGTGCAGTACATTAAGGCTTAAGGTGCAGTTTTCTAGCCTTTAAGTGCAGCCAACATGTCACACACAAATGCACTTACAAAGCTTTACACTAATGCATTTAAAACCTATTTATTACAACTAATTTTGCCACTAACAAATGCTGGAATTTATTGAATTAAACTCAACTTTAGAATACAAAATCCAGCCCTTGTTGTCCTTGAGTTGGTGTGCCTCTTCATGCTTGTCCAAGTTAGCTTGGATGTGGTTCTCAAGTGCTTGAGTCCTAGCTCTTGTCATTGGTCCTTTAAAGCTCACCAAAGGAAGTGCTTCAAGCTCTCCTTCTAGACCTTTAGCTTGCAATGGACCTCCACCATATGGTGGCCGTGATAGCTGGCTGAATCAAGTTGTTGGCAACTTGCCTAAATGCTTCGTCTATAAATAAGCCTGAAGCGGAAGAATGGTTCACTCTCACTTCTGGGCGTGATTTTCTTCTTTTTCTCTCTCTAAAAATCTTTGCACCAGAAATCTTTCTCTTCTTCCACCTTCTGTACCACTAAAACTCTCGAGAAACCATCGTAGCAGCGGCGGAAAATTCTCTCTGTTAAGAAGAATTCGTGAACGAAGCTTAAACTTTTCATTCTTGGTCGTTGTGAGAACGAGTGTTCAAACAAAACACACGTTAAATCTAAAGAAAAGAATCCTTATGGAGGTAAGGGGAGTTTATTGTGTTAATAATGATTGTTGATATCATGGTTGAGTTAAAGTGTGTATCTGTTGTTTAATATGCTGTGTAAAATATATTGATGATGTCTATAAATGGTGTGAGGAAGATGACTACCGGGTTGGGTAAGTCGGGTGGAGTATGTTATATGTATATATATATATTAAAAGCTGTTGTGTTGTGACGTCGGCTGTCGGGAAGGGTTGGCTGAGTTGCATGTGTTAAACCTTTGTTTGTGACGTCGGCTACTAAGATGAGTTGGCCGAGTTGAGTGGGTTCATTACTCGGCAAAACTCGTATGTTCTTGGGAAAAGAACCACCTGGTTACTTACCCGGCAGAGCTCGTACCTTCTCGGGAAAAGAGCTATCAGATTCCTACTCAACAGAGCTCGTACTCGTTTCCTTGTGAATTATCGGGCTTCCTTACCCGAATAACCTTGTGCCATCTTCCGACCTTGTTTGGATTATTACATCAGTTGTTATGGCTAGGTGTCAATTCGAATATCTAATAATGTACCCCTGTTCACTTTTTTGTAGTGTTTATGAATGACGTATGTGATTACATTGAGATTGGCCATTGTATTGTCTTGAGTTATTAAATGCATTGATACTATGGGGAGTATATGGCATTATCCTAACCGGGATGAGTTAACCTGGGTAGGGCCATACATTGATGGTACCCATGGTAATCTAAATGCGTTTGGATATACATAAAATACCCACAGGGGTGTATGGCATTACCCTAACCGGGACGAGTTGATCCTGGGGATGGGTCATACATTGATGGTGCTGTGGTGTTATTTTATGTGTTGACGTGAGATGCCAGGACCAGGTGGTTAACCTTGCAAGAACCATGGTCAGTGCATCAGTGTGCCCGAGAATGGGTCAGTATATATGTACATGGGGGTGTATGACATTATCCTAGCTGGGTTGAGTTGAGCACGGTTCTGGGTCATACATTGATGGAGCCCGTGTACACACTTCATGCATAATGGAAAATAGGATGGTGGCAGTAGGGTACAGAGGTACTAGAGGGGAATCTCTGTTTTGAACTCCCTTGTGACTCAGGGTTGATCACTATGAGGGGGGAGCGACCTATGCACGACAAAGTGACCTTGATGAGCTTCTGCATCATTTTCCTGAGAGAGGCTATTTCCATAAGGATGGTACCACATTGCATTGACAAAGAGATAAGTCTGGAACATGCATCATGACTAGTCATTTTAAGATGAATTGTGAAATGTGTTTGGATGGGTTGTTCATGATTGAATGCGTGATAAAATATTTGAACAATGTTGTGATTTTACAACGCCCAAGTTGTTTTTTTATATAACTAATGATATTTATTTAATTATTATTTAACATGATGGACTCACCTTTGTTTTGTTGTACCTTATGGTTTGGTACCTATGATGATCACGGACCATGTTCGTGTGAGCAGATGGACAACAGTAGGTGACCGGGAAGATGACCTATGTTGGTTACAGCCGCCAAGTAGCCGGGATATAGATGGACTAAATCTCGAGCAAGGGTTGTATTTTTGCTAGTTACACCCCTTGTTCTAATGACTACACCCCGATGTTTTGCTAGTTACACCCTGTCATTTAAATTCTTATTCCTTTTGAGAATTTTGTACAATTTAGACTTAGTTATTTACAATTACCACCAACTTATGATTATTAATATTATGATGTATTTCCTCTTTGTATATTCGAGTTTTGATTTGTGATATTGATTACACTTACGAAAAATTTACTACTATTATTATAAACAAACTTAAAGGGATTTTTAGACATAAATTACCATTAAAAGTATAATTAAGAGTATGATACAGTAGCGACGAGGTGGGTCGTTACACCCTAGGTGCCATATTTCATGAAGCAAAACTAATTACATGAAATAATGTAAATCAAAAACTAGATCCACATCCAAATGCACAAGTTGGCTTTGATACCAATTGTAGGCACATTAAATACTGCGGAAGCATACTGTTTGTGGTTTGGGATGTAACTGATAATCATAGTTTTATATGTTTACCTCTTGTAGCTTTCAACTTGGTTGATTGGCTCCTTGTCTCTAGCAAATCTTCCAAACTATCTCTTGAGGGGGAATGAGTAGGGTGTGTGGCCACCTCTCTGTTTTCTAGGTTTTCTGTCTCTCTGTTAATGACCTAAGTAGGAGTATTTATATTAGTCTTTGGATTCTTCTAATAGTCTCAGCCTAATTGGGCTCAACTAAAGAGCATAGGCCCAACACTTAACGCATACACCAAACATACTGAACCTACAATCAAACGAGTAGTTACTTAATCTAGGATCACGTTTGGGCTATATAAGCAATACATGTTGTTTTTAATTAAAAAACATGTTACTCTAAATTGAATGTCTCCTCGATCTCTTGAGTGAAAAGTGTTTTCTAAAATTTTTGTGAATTGAGATTTTCAGATAATATGATCGAATCTGGATTCTTTTTTTTCCTTTAATAGGAGAGGGGAAGCACCATTCCGTTGTATAATTGCAGAATGCAATGGAATTTTCATGGAAAGGGTATTTTTGGAAATAAGTAAAAAACCACCAAAGTAGGTGGTGAGAATAGCAAAATGCAATGGAGAATAGAAACTTTCTAATTGTTTGTGCTTATTCGACTCAAATATGCATGGTTTCTACAGTTTTGGGCCAACCTTTCTCCATTTTATGTCTACACTATTTGCATTATTATTTTCCTCACTATAGTTTTTTTTTAATTGTTTTAACCATGTCAACTCTCCTTTCTCTCACTTTTTCACATTCTCTTTACCTTAGTCATCGTTGGCCTCCCTCACGTTGCCTTAGTCACTGGCTGGGCATCGAGCGGGCAAAGATTGAGCGCAGGTTGGATAAAATTTTAATAATTCAGAAATTAATTTTGAAATCTATTTAATATATACATCATCAAGAACACTAAATAAAAAGCTCACAAAATATCAAAACAAATGTTAAAAGTTACTGTGAGAATAGAAAAAATTGGTAAGCGGCTATGGCATCCTCCACAAAATATATTCACTAACCCCTTTTTAACTATTGTTAAATAAAGAGATAAATAGCTTTACTTCATAAAATAATGATAAATAGTCATTTTCGTTCGTGATTGTGTAGAGTGCTAACAATTTCGTCCCTAAAATATGAAAATTCAAAATTTAGTCCCCGAAAAAAGTGAAAAAGTGCGACAAATCCATCAATTCGTTAACTTTCATACGTTACCATTAATGAAAGAGTCTACGTGATACATTAAGAGACAAATTTGTTAGTGCTCTACCCAAAATATAATTTAATCTTCATCTTTTTCTTTTTAATCGTTGTAAGAATAACATTACAATAAAACACTTAAAAAATAGAAAAACAAGTATAAGTTATAACAAACATAATAATAAGCATAATATGTCTGTTGCTCTGAAATTTCTATTACAATAACATTAAGCAGTGACAAAATAAAGTTATAACTCATTTTTTTAAGGATTTACCTAATGATTGTACATTTTAATTTGTTTGAGTATCATATTTTGGGTAAGGTACTGTATCATATTTTTGCTATAAAATTTTTTATGTGACAGTACCTTACCCAAAGTATGATACTCAAACAAAAATGTGCAGCCACTATTAAGTTAATCTTTACAAAAAAATGAGATTCAACTTGATTTTGTCATTACTTAATGTTATCACAATAAAAATTTTAGAACAACAAACATATTATGTTTATTAATCAATATTATGCTTATTATTATGTTTCTTCTAACTTATGGTTGTTTTCCTATTTTTTTAAATGTTTATTGTAATGTTATACGGGTAACAATTAAAAAAGAGGGAAGATTAAGATTAAATTATATTTTGGATAAAACACTAAAAAAATCGTCTTCAAATGTGTAAAACGCTGACAAATTCGTTCATAAATGTGTCATATAAGCTTTTTTATTAACGATAACGAATGGAAGTTAACGAGTGAATAAATTTCACGTTTAAAGACTAAAATTTAAATTTATATCTTTTATGAATAAATATATCAATGCTATATATATTAAAAATAAAAATAACTATTTATCCATAAAATAATTAAAAATACTCTTACTACATGATTTTTTAGTAATCAAAAAGTAAAAGTAACGATCATGTCAAACAAAACATTTACCAAATGATTCAGTATGTCCCGGGACCACATTGCTACGATGCCAACAGAAAGAGCACTCATGTCACCCACGCGTCCATTTTGACTTGCCCTAAAAGCTACCCCTTTCATCAATGATTTGTCCCTAAACCAAACAGCACAGAATCTCCCATCTCCCATCTTCCTACAAATAAAAGGCATGGAGTCTACGAGGTAGAAACAGTAGGGCATGCTTTCATCGAAATTTATTGAGGAATAAGGATCCATAAAAGGGCATGGTCTAATAATGATAATAATAAAAGGAAAGATGCACACAGAGAAAGCAACACAGCACATTGGTCACCCTCCATATGGCTAGCACCTAAGTTGGGGGTGCCCTGGTCCCCTCACCGACAGCAATGTTAAAATTAAACCATATATCTTTATTCATTATTTTTTACAAAAATACAGCGTATAAAACTCAAATAACAGAACAGAACCCCAAAAATTATTAAATATGAAACAAGATCATATACCCATCTGTACCAAATAATTAAAAAAATTATATATAATACAGATATTAAATAAATAAATAAAAACTCAGTGATTTTTTTTGTCCTGCCACAAGTTAAATTATATATTTCTTTATAGGAAAGCCCCATCAAGAGAAAAGGAATGAAAGATTTGAGGTATGTCATTATTGCCTTGTGTTCTGCAACCTTGTTCCAATCATCTTGAGCTCAAATTTCTTGATTACCCCAGCAGTGTCCCTCATTGTGGTGTCCAGCACATAAGGGATTTTGTTCTGGGTGACTTGTGTTGTGTTGACGAGTATTTTACATGTTTCTCTCCTTTCTGATATGGTTCCATGATAGTGGAAGTATTTGATCCTACCTTCAGTTTTGTGAGTTGTCTTTCCTGCTAGATCCATTGACATGTGCACCCCTGTTGCATAGAGGCTCCGTGGTTGCACTGCATATTTTCGATCTCTACGAATTCCTGTAATTGAATCTCTATACACAAGCTTTTCAAAACCCCATTTCCTGTTAAATTCATATCACATGTCAAACCCCACATAGTACACAAACATAATTAAATAATGTTATGGGTGCATTTTAATAATTAAGTACTTGTACAATAAGAGATTAACACACAGAAGCTTATTCATAACCTTAATTCTGAAGCTTATCGAGAAAAGAAATTGTAGAAAGGTTGTAAACAACATTGTTAAGTTCAACTAAAACCCTTTGTAGAGCATCATTCCTTAGTGTTGTAAGATCAACTGTAAAAAAAAAATTAAACACTTGACAATTGATGCACTACTATCACTATACCAGCTAGCTTCATTCGCTCTTTCAAGCATCTATGGTAATTCTTTGCAATAAAATCTTGAAACTAACACTTGGACTGCTAGATCTAACTGTTGTTGTCGGAGTGACCAAATTAATGTTTATATTTATTATGACTAATTGAATATTAAAATACTCTTGGCAGTGCATACTTACAAAGCTCACTTGTGGACAAAAACATATTATGGGTCTTAATCAAAGATAAGAATTAAAATCAATCAAGGTAAACGTCAGGGAGGATCATCATCAATTTTCAGCACGCTTGGTGAGGGTTTTCAATTACTAGAATTTAAATGGTTTGAAGATTATTATTGCAGGTATCTTATTGAACAAGAAGACAATGATGACTCAAGAATGGTACCGAATTTTCAACTCGTGGAAAGACTCTTGTTCTTGAACTAGTATTACTGAATTACTCCTTTGTATAATTAATTATTTATTTATTATATTAAACTTGATTGTATTTATGAATCAGAAAACAAGTCATACAACTACAGAACAAGGTTCAAACAAGCCCCACTTTTTTCAACTGTCCAGGAGCACTACGAAAAACAGAATCAATGCTAAAGAGATGGGCTAATAATTCCAAACGCATGCACGCCACAATAATGCAATTTCCTGTCATCCCTCTCCACATGAGAAATGAACAGTGTCCAACCACTCAAGATCCTCTACGATTTCGTGAATCAAAACTAAGCATGAAAGGACAATGACATCAAAGTTATGCCTCAAGTGAACAGCAAGAGCCAAATTCACTCTTAGTTAAACTAAATCCACCGAAACAAAGTCATTTCAATCCCTCAATTTGCTATTTAACTTATGGAACATAGATTTAACTAAGAAATAGGCTAATTAGGTAGAGGTCTAGGCCTTGCTTGAATAAAGTTCCTCATAAACAATTGTAGAAGAAGAAAATCAACACTTACAGAAGAAGCTAAAATCAACTAATGCATTTCAGGTTTTGGAGAAATTAGACGAGAAGACTTCTAGAAAAGTTTATCTAACGAGGCCGGAAGCTATTTAATTTGGCTGAAGAAGTTGATTCAAGCAGAACAAAAAGAGAGTATTCTGAATCATGACATTCAAAACTGTACCTGTAAGTTTTTCCGTAATCCTCAGAGAGGCAAATCTTGCTGCTCATAGGCATCTGTTCAATGGTGAACTGGTCGTATTCCGAAAGCGAGTGAAGCACGGACTTGATAGTACTCTTAGGAGGCACATAAATGTACTCATCAACATCGAAAAAGAACATCCACTTGGCCATGAACTTGTATCTATGAAGACAATCATTGACCACCATGAACTGGTTATGATAGTATCCATCAAACCTCTCTTGGTCCCTAATATCCTGCAATGTCACAAACCCTAATTCCATCCACGGCTTCAGCACCTCAAGCACCTCCTCATGCACCCCCCCAGCATCATGAATCACGAAATGTGATTTTGGCCCGAAGAACCTCACGTGGTAAGCGATCCACTCCCTCACCCTCTGAGGGTTTAAGTTCCCATAGAGAGAAGAGCCACAGTAGAAGTAGTCATACTTAGGCTTTGACATGAAGAGTGAAGCGTTTAAAGCTCCCGGTGCTTCATGGAGAGCCTCTATTCTGTCGGTGACATTGAAGCCGGTGTCACCGGCTCCCGAGGTGGAAGCATGGAGCACCAACTTGCCACCGATGTTGCCGCCATTGACAGCGGTGCCATTGAAGGTGCAGTTAACTACAACCACGGTGTAGACGTGGCCATAGCCCCAGTCAGGGAGGTACTTGAGGCCTTTTGTGATGATGGGTTTTGAAGAGTTTTGCAGTGAAGGGAGATCAGGGATCCATTCACACACGTAGGTGGGTTTGCCATAGACGTGGAGTGGCTTGGAAGAAAGGCCAACGATGGCGAAGGTGTTGAGTCCTCCTCTGTATGCTCCCATGGTGATGAAGTTGTAGGCCGCGGAGCCGTGAGGGTTGAAGATACGTTTGATGGTGCCATTGGGAAGGTGTTGTTGGGTGGAAGAAAGTGGTGGTGGGGGTGTAGAAAGTGATGTGAAGGGTGGTGGGGGTGTAGAAAGTGGTGTAGAGGGTGGTGGGGGTGTTAGGGACACCCTTGAGATGCAGAAGCGGAGATCGGAGGAGGAGATGGTGAAACGTGAAGGGAGGAACTGAAGGAGAGTGGCAACACCACAAAGAAGGAGGAGAGTTGCGACAAGAAGCTTTAGTTCAGCTGCGTAGTTTACTAGTGACCCTCCAAAGAAGAGCTTCTTCTCCCTCTCCTTGTTGGCCATTCCCATTGCCATTGCTATGTTAAGCACGTGCTCTCTCAATTTCTCTCTCTCTCTCTCTCTCCCTCCCTGGTTTTAAGAAGAGGGAGAAGAGAAGGTGGGATATGAATCGCAGAAAGTGTTGTGTTGTTTCTTTTGGTTTTGGTTTGGATGCAGGGGTGTGTCTGGCTTGTCTTATATTATGAAACTCTTGGTTAAAAGGTTTAGGGGCAGAGAGTTGAGAAGTTGTGATTGAGATCAAATCTGATTTGGTTTAGGAGAGAATATGATGTGATTGTTGATGATTGAAGGTTCTATGTCAACTTTTGAAATTGAGCCCTTCATCTAATTTGATTTCTAAGGGACAACTGAAAGATGGGGCGGGGCATTCCTAAACTAGGAGTGAATTACTCATTATGAAATGAAGAGAAAAAAGAAATTAATTAAGTAATGAAAGAAAGGGCTTTTTACTCTAATAAACTTTTTTTTTGCAAATTTTAGATTTATTTCCGATGACTTATTTGTCTTTAAGTCGTATAACGGGACAATCACATAATTTTTTGTGAAAAATTATATTTTTAATCATTCATCAACTAGTCTAATATTATCAACTAATTTCAACAGTTGAGAAATTGAAAACATAATTTACAAAAAAAAAAAAAAAATAGACATGGTTGTCCTCCATTAGACACCTCATTAACATGACAAGTTATTGGAGATTACTAATGTAACTGTTATATGATTAGATAACGTTGTTATGTGACAACAAAGACTAAAATTGTTATGAAGAAAAAATATAGAAACCAAAGATGTTAAATTCTTTTGTTTAGAGAATATAAGTGAAATTGTAAAAATTTTAGAAACCAAAAACATGATTAACCCTAACAAAATAATAGCAAAAATTTGGCGACTTTAATTTAAACCAATAAAAAATCAACTTATAGATTGTACAATTTTTTTTCTTAGGCCAAAATATATTTTTGGTCTATTATCTTATTTTTTTCAGTTCAATTTGATTGTTTATTTTTTGAAAAATTTAATTATAGTCCTTTATGTTTTAAAAATGGTTTAGTTTGGTCATTTTGGTTCCTTTACGTTACAAACAACAATTTCAACATTTAATAAAGAGTCTAAGTTACTTATTATTGGCAGTTTTAACCTTCAATAATTACTATTAGCTTTTAACATATATAAATCATTTTCATGTTGTTTTAAACCTCCTTCTCGAATCCTAGATTTTCAATGCCAATCTCAAGACTCAATTTCCAATTCCAAACTTCTCCCATGAGACCTTGTTTGACTTATAACAGTTTCATAATCAAACTAGATTTTAGATTTCGCATTTTCAAAACCAATTCCATGCTTCACAAACCCGAATCCCTTTTTTTCTAAATTGAAAATCACAAACCCAACCCAAAGCACCGAAAGAGAAATTCACCGCAAATGAAAGGATCGACAAATGCAAAGACAATGGGGATTAGAAGCATGAGCTTAGCAGCAACAGGTTTGCCATGGAACGAGGCCAAGGCGACAATGAGAGGTGTAACACCCTTCTTTCTTTAAAACACTTATTGGTCATTTTTAAATTAGCGAGTAAATTTAAAACTTGATTATCGAAAACTTCCTTTAAGTACATAGAAATATGTTTCCCTTTTTAACACTTGTATGAAATTTCCCAAAAAGAAGTTTATTTTTCATTTTCATTAACTCATTGTACATGAAATAAAATGTCCATAAGTAGAAAATTGTTCTTAAAGTATCATCTTACTTTATCAAATACTCAACTTCCTTTAGGAAAATGAACCACAAAAGATTTCAATTAAACAACCTCCAATTCCATGATCAACAACTTTACTCTCCAAATACAAATACACGTTTACATCTTTGAAAAGAATACATAATACACCTAAGTCACATACAAAAGAACAATACATCCTAATGTAAAAACCTAGGCTACACTCTTTTATACAAGAAAATACTGAGACTCAAAGCAATGACTCGATAAAAATCTAACCCTTATACACCCACTCTAAGCTCAAGAGGACTCCTCATAAGGTCATTCTCTTATTGATCAAGTTCATCCTCGTCCTTGACGTTGTCGTAGCTTTTCGATTAAAATTAGAAGGAGGGCTCAAAATAAATTATAAATTTACCATAAGTTCCATAGACCCCGCTGAAACTATAGAAATGGTATAACATTAATTATGAAAATATGCATCCAATAATTTTCAAAAATTTAAGCATGGTCTCAACTCAAAATAGAAAAACAAGCATACTTGCATTTTTAGTAACATAAAGTGATACCCCTAACAAGGCAAGCTTCCCAACCACCCCAAAGACCAAAACAAATAATAGAAAATCACTTGGTTCATGAAGAAAAGAACAAAAGCTCCCCATGCCTCTCTAGCTACCAACTCCAAATGCTACCAAATTGACCTTCCCTTGCTTGAAGAAGAGAATAAGATATCTTAATTTGGATGGATGGAGAAATTGACTTTGTGTTTATGGAGAAATCTTAGAGAGAAGTTGGTGGTTTTAGAGAGAAGATAGAGAAATTTGGAGAAGGTGGCTAGGGTTCTTAGCCATAAAGTGAAAGAGAGGGAAGTAGTCTTAAAAAGAAAAAATGACACCCCTACTCCTAGTCGATGCACCTCTCATGGGTCTTAGGGGTCAATGTTGTTGTTTTAATTGGGCCCATACAAGGCCCAATTGGGGTTAGGGTTAGGATTTGTAGGGTTCTCAAATGTTTTTAGTCCCTTTGGGTTTCAAACAAACAATTATGTACTTTAAATCATACCATTTTCATAACTAATCTAATTTAATTTTAAATTAACCCTTAAGAAAATTATTTTTTATCTAATCTAATTAATTTTCTACTTTATTTATCACGTATAGTCCATTTCAATAACTAAAAAAATTAAATTATACCACATAAAGTTCTAATTAGAGTCACTACAAACACATTACTAAGTCATTTGTGCCATTAAAACCTTAATTTTCCATTTTTGACATGTTGCAAATATTTACCATAATGTCATTAATGAGCTGACCAAATCCATTCCCTTTGACTATTTGACAAAAGAGTATATTGACTTTTCAAAATTTGAACTTCTTTTCACAAATTTCAATTTCTAGTTAGCTATTTTGAAGTAATACTTATTTTAATTACTTTTCATTATTTTCTAAATTACCTAATTAATCACTAATCATACTTAATTAATCAAAACACTTATTTTCTTATTTTTTAAAAATAAATCTCAATTAAATCATAATTAAGTCACACAAGCACATAATCATAATTGAGTGGTAATTTTTATGGTGTTACAAGAGGGGAGACGAGGAAGGGAAGGTGAAATGAGAGAAGGGATTGAAAGAAGTGAGGGATTGTGAGGCTGCAAGAGAGCTAGGAGATGGGATATAGTGTAGGGGAATTGGACACTGGTGGAGAGTGGGTTGGAAACAGATTGGAGAATCATATAAGGTGGTGGAAGCATCGTTGTGCATTTGTAGGATCAACGAAGATTACGACATAGTATCCACAATAATCAATTTGAGTCAATTTAAATAAATAAAGGACCAAAATGAACTTTTTAAAAGATAAAAGGTAAAATTGAATGAAAAATAAGATAAAGAACTAAAAAGATCACCTAGTCTTGTTCTTATGATGTGAAAAGAGACCAAGCCAATAACCCCAAATTCCAAACAAACTGCAGGTTATTTTCCTATTTTAATTTAAAATATCTATTATACTTGGTAGTTATAAATATGTATAAAAATCATAGTTTGTTTCATATTTTATCTACTTTCTTATTTATTTTTACTTATTTTGTAAAAAAAAATTTACTTATTCTATGCTTCCACTAACACTATATTTAAATTTGATTCTCTCCTTCACCATATTATTTTTGGCTTTTCCTTTGATGCACGTTGTGAATAAGGACACCAATGAGCATTTGACGTGGACCAACCATGTCATGTCATGCGTGTGTTTGATTGCTTGTTGGGGCTTTGAATAACTTGAGGACAAGAGATGTTATGTAGGGCCATTTTGGTATTTTCAACTACAAAGTAACATGATTTTTAAATTTTTTTATTGCACAACATTGAAGGGTGTTGTGCTTCCTTCACTGAAGCATTGTACAAGTGTTATGCTTCCTGTTAGGTTGTCTCCAACAATGGCAACATAGATGAAGCTCAGCTGCAACTGTTACTCCAGTTTTGTTTCCTGACTCGTTAACAGTCATTTTCTTCGTTCTTCTTTGTATGGGTCTGGTCTGCCATAGCAGTGGGGGGCACCTTTTGTGTGTGTGACCTATCACCATAAGTGTAGTTGAACCTCTGTTGCAACTTTTACAAAGGTCATTTTCTTTGTTAGGCCACCCTTGTTGATCTTTTTTATTTGGTATCTACTGCCAGCAGAAGAATCAATTTGCGAAACAAGCATTGCGCGTCCTTTGATAGGAGACCCTTGTTTACCCTTTGCTAATTTTTTTTGTTGAGGCATTACTTTGTTAGGTTATGATTGTTTTGTTAAATTTGAAGTATTGTGTGCATGTTAATGTGTTGTGGTTTTTCTTTTGATTTGTATTTAGTTGGGTTTTTATTTTTTTTTTGTTAATGGTTATGCTATTTTTTCTTGCTTTGTACTTTAATTCGTATGATTCGTAGTATTTGACCTCTGCTTGTTAAATTAACTTTGACTTTTTTTATGAAATTTGTTGATGTTCTACAATTGTGATGCCCTCAATTATTTATCCCCAGATGATTGAGTTTAAGGGTGTGTTTGTTGAATCTGATGATGAGGATGATATCTGTAATAGTGAGTCAGTCACTTGTGAAAGTAGTGAATCTAGGACGATGTTAATGATGATGTTGATGTTGAGAATGAAGATAGGTTTGGACAATCCACTAAACTGGATGAACTACTGCAACACCCTAAAATTTTACAAGTAGAAAGATATTTGTGTTGATTAATTGTTTAATATAAATCTTGCAAACTGTTAAAGTGTTTTGTGTGTTTGTGCGTGAGAGGTGAAAGTCAAATTTTGTGGCTGAGATAAGTTGTCCGTACACGCATAGTAAAAACGATGGTGGCTCTGGTGGCTGTTCGGTCACGCAAGTGGGCAATTATGGTAGCTGTGATAGTTGGCTGATTCAAGTTGTTGGCAACTTGCCTCAGTGCTTCATTTATAAATAGCAGTGCATGAAGCAGAAGCACGATTCACTCTCACTTCTATGTGTGTTTCTCTTCTTTTCTCTCTCTAAACTCTTTGCAACAAAAATCTCTTCTTCCACCTTCTGTACCACTTAAACTCTCGAGAACCACCGTAGCAGCGGAGGAAAATCCTCTCCGTTAAGAATAATTCGTGAACAGAGCTTAACCTTTCATTCCTGGTCTCTTTGAGGACGAGTGTTCAAACAAAACACACGTTAAATCGAAAGAAAAGAATCCTTGTTGAGGTAAGGGGAGTTTTATTGTGTTAATAATGGTTTTAGATGTCATGGTTGAGATGCAGTACGTAAATGTGTTCTGATGTTTTACGTAAAATAAATTGATGAAGTTTTTATGTGATGTGTTTGTGAAGATGACTACCGGATTGGGTAAGTCGGGGTTGGATGAGTCTTATATATGTGTCAAACCTTTGTTTGTGATGTCGGCTACCGGGAAGGGTTGGCCGAGTTGCATATATGTGTCAAACCTTTGTTTGAGATGTCGGCTATCGGGAAGGGTTGGCCGAGTTGCATATATGTGTCAAACCTTTGTTTGAGATGTCGGCTACCGAGAAGGGTTGGCCGAGTTCCACATATGTATCAAACCTATGTTTGTGATGTCAGCTACCAGAAAGGGTTGGCCGAGTTGCATATATGTGTCGAACCTTTGCTTGAGATGTCGGCTACCGGGAAGAGTTGGCCGAGTTGATGTGTCAAACCTTTGTTTGTGATGTCGGCTACCGGGAAGGGTTGGCCGAGTTGCATATATTTGTCAAACCTTTGTTTGAGATGTCGGCTACCAGGAAGGGTTGGCCGAGTTTCATACATGTGTCAAACCTTTGTTTGCGATGTCGACTATCGGGAAGGGTTGGCCGAGTTGCATATATGTGTCAAACCTTTGTTTGAGATGTTGGCTATCGGGAAGGGTTGATCGAGTTCCATATTGTTGGATTCAGGGGGAGCTACTTAAAGAATGCAAAGGAACTTTGATTCAAGCATTGGTTTTGAGCTTTCAACATGCAATGGATGCCTTGAAGATAATTTAGTGTGAAAAGTGTAAGAGAAAAGCAATTCTGGTGATCCAAGTGCATTGCATTCATTTAATCCATAATTAACCTAATTGGTTTCATAAAAATCACAAGACTTTGGCAATTTGACTAAGTGTTTTAAACTGATTCAAAGGTATTTGGAAAAATGCATTTTACACTGATGTAATTGATTACCTTAAAGTCCGTAATCGATTATTTTGTTCTTAGTCAATTCTGGAAAGCTTTCAAGCAGAATATAACCGATTACCTATCGGAATAATCGATTACTTAACCTTCGTTTTCATATAAACTGTCTTGTTGAACATTTTAATCGATTATTAATAAATAGTAATCGATTACATGACTATATATGATTTTAAGATTGCACTGCCATAATCAATTACCATTTCTCGTAATCGATTACATAGCCTTTGAGAAAAGCAAGTTTTATTGGAATAATCGATTACCAGAACTCGTAATCGATTATACAACATTTTGAGAAAATCTTGCTGCACTGGCATAATCGATTACCACATTTCGTAATCGATTACTCAAGTCTTTTAGAAAACACAATGCTACTGGAATAATCGGTTACAACTCGTATTAATCAAATTAGTTTGCTCGTTGCTCAAACCCAGAAAACTCTTGAACACTTTAATCGATTAAAGTGGTGACTTAATCAATTACATAAGTGTTTTAATCGATTAAAATGGTGATTTAATCGATTACAAGCAGTTATAAAAATCTATTATAAATAGAACCATGGCTCAGTTGCTTTTCTAACTTGGTGGAACATTACCCATTTGTATTTTCTGAGCTTAAACAGTCTTGTGAGCATTCTTAAGTGTTTTCTAAGGGATAAATTCTTTCTTGCTCCATTGTGCTTTAATCATGAGTGTTTGAGTCATTCTTGGAGCTTGAAACCTTTTCAAGATTAAGGGAAGCTGTGCTATTTGATTTGTAATCATTCAACCTGAGCTGGTAATTTCATTTTGCATTGCATCATTGGATCATCAGGTTGTTTCTCTCCTTAATCTGGTTGTAATTTTCGTTTTGATTTTTCTTTGTGAATTGGCTATTGTAATTGAGTTCTTGCATGTATCTAGAGTAGGGTTCTCTAGGTGAAAGAACTGAGTAGTGTTCTCAGGTTTTTGTCTCTTAGAATCTAATAGAGTTTTAGATTTTTGTACTTTATCTAGGGTTGATAAAGGGAGGCATTGTAATTGATTGTAAGAACTGAAAATTACAATAGTGGAACTCTAACCTAGTGTTGGTTGGAAGAAAACTAGATGTAGCTTCTAGTGTTAAAGGGAACCAGTATAAAACTGATTGTGTTTTGCTTCTTTATCCCTTAACTCATTATATTCATTATGTTCTTGATTAAATTGCTTGGCCAATTATATAAGTTTTGATTCATTGAATTCTTTGGAGCTGAGCAACTTGTTTGAATAAAGTTTCTTGGTTTTGAAAAGTGATAAAGATCCCAGGAACTCTGTTTTTGATTGGAGAAATTTTAATTTACCAAAGTTTAACCAATTAACCCCCCCCTCTTGGTTAAGTGTGAGATATTTATATCATTTTCACATATATATGTCAAACCTTTGTTTGTGATGTCAGCTACCGGGAAGGGTTTGTCAAACCTTTGTTTGAGATGTCGGCTACCAGGAAGCGTTTGTCGAGTTCCATATATGTGTCAAACCTTTGTTTGTGATGTCGGCTACCAGGAAGGGTTGGCCGAGTTCCATATATGTGTCAAACCTTTGTTTGTAATATCGGCTACCGATATGGGTTGGCCGAGTTGAGTGGTTTACGTAGCATACATGTATGCATGCAGGACATAACTTAGTCCTTGTTGGCGGACGTCAGTATACCGGGTTCCTTACCCGGGGTTGTACTTTGGAGCTGTTAAGCTCAAGTTACTTCGAGAGAGAGAGAGAACTACTGGGTTACTTACTCGGCAGAGCTCGTACTGGGTTACTTACTCGACAGAGCTTGTACCTTCTCAGGAATAGACCTATCGGGTTCGTTACTCGGCAGAGCTCGTACCTTTTCTTTAAAAGCTACAGGGTTCCTTACTCGGTGGAGCTCGTATCTTCTCGAGAAAAGAGCTACTGGGTTTCTTACTTGGTAAAACTCCTACCTTTTCTTTAAGAACTACCGAGTTCCCTTACCCGGACAACCTTGAGTCTTGCAAGTGCTAGCTATTATAATCAATTACAGTGCTTATGTAATCGATTACACAGTGCTAAGTTCGACTTTGTTTGGATTCTTACCTTAGGAAAATATGTCCAAGTTCCAACCCGGACACCTAATACTTCACACTTATTCACTTGTTTGTAATGTTTATGAATGACGAATGTGATTACGTTGAGGTCAGCCTATGTGATGGCTTGAGATATTAAATGCATTGATACCATGGGGGTGTGTGGCATTATCCACGCTAGGACGAGGTGATCCCAGGCTGGGCCATGCATTGATTGTGCCCATTGTAATCTAAATGCATTTGGACATACATAAATACCCACGGGGGTGTATGGCATGATCCTAGCCAGGACGAGTAGATCCTGGACCGGGTCCTACAATAATGGTGTCGTGGTAATATTCTATGTATAGATGTGAGATGCCGAAACCGGGTTGTTAACCTTGTCATACCCTAATTTTGTCCAGGTACCCCTCTCAAAAAAAAAAAGAGAAGATTATTATTATTATTATTATTTTAAATGAAAAAAATAGTAAAAAAAGGAGGCAAAAAAAAGGGATAAAAAAAATAATAAAAGTATATAACAGTTTAAAAAAATAATAATATAAAAAAATGAAAAAAGTAGTAAAAAAAAGAGAAAGAAAAGAAAAAAGATGACAAATAAAAATAAAATATAACAAAAAAAAAAGAAGATAACAAAAGAAAAAAATGGGTGCAGAGAATAAAAAAAAGAAAGAAAGAGGCCCATTAGGTTAAATAAAAAAAAGTAACTACAAGCATAAAAAAGGGAAAATGAGGCACAAATAAGGGAGGGGGGTAAAGAGAATTAATAGCAGAAAGAGTAGTGGCGTGGATCCCGAGGAAGACGAACGGACCAACAGGAGTGCGCCATTTGTAAACGTTGTCAGCGGAAGAAAGAGGGGTCTTCAGGTAACCCCTAATTTCTTCACTATCTCTTTTTCTTCTCCACTTTCTTCTTTTCGTTTTTTTCTTCCCTCATTTTTTTTCATTTGCATTTTACGGTGGTGTTTTGTGGTTGTTGTGTGGTTTTGTTTCCATGAGAAATCATGAGTTGGTGATGTCCCTTGGTTTGATTATATGATGTAGCTTGTATTCATCCTATTTTCCATGGAGGTTGTTTCTTCCCTCTTCATTTCTTTGTTTCTTTTTCGTTTGAAGTTTTCGGCGACCACCACGCCGCATCGCCGGCCAACCACCGTCATTAACACCGCCGGCCGCACCGTGGTGGCCCTCCCCACCACCGGCCTCCATGGTGGTGGCCTAAAAGGCCATGAATCCACCAAAATAGGGATAAACCCTACTTTTGCGCAACTTTTGGCGCTGCTGCAGTGGAGAAGACGAGCAAACGGGTTGAACCGGGTCGCCCGACCCGGTTCTAACCCTAAAAAAAAAAAACTAATTTACTTTTTGCGCTCCCATATTTACTAAGTATACACCTTCAGCACTTGGGCCTGCTCAATATAGTTACGAATTTCACAATGCTTGCTGCACCACATTTTAATAAGTACACCCCTTCTAGTACTTGGGCTTAGCCAATGCAGTTACGAATTTCATAATGCTTTTTGCACCTGTGTTTTAATAATTGCACACTCTTTAGCAGTTGGGCTTGGCCCACTTTGGGACAGTACATATTTTGCTAGTTACATCCCCTATCTGGGC
This sequence comes from Glycine latifolia, assembly GCA_013407115.1. Classification (NCBI taxonomy): domain Eukaryota; kingdom Viridiplantae; phylum Streptophyta; class Magnoliopsida; order Fabales; family Fabaceae; genus Glycine; species Glycine latifolia. The sequence continues at coordinate 15,552,127 of CM023948.1, read as the reverse complement.
CTAGCCCATTTTTGTAATTTGATATGCATTGCTGATTGCACCCCCTCTGATTACTGTGTGCACCCCTAATTACTAAGTGTACCCCTACTTCTATTCTATCCCTTTCCATTTCCATTTAATTCGTTTGATTACATATTGCTACTATTCACTTATGCTTGCGATTCCACCCTAATTTTCTTTAGTAAGCGCGTACGTTTTTGTGCACTCCATGCTGGGTCTCTGACTTGCTTGGTGGTGTATCAATAACATGTGGATGAATTTTGTGGATATCATGTTGGGTCTTCGACTTGCTTGACTTCATAGATTTACCACAAATCCAAAATATTTTCTAAAAAAATAGCGAAAAATACTCAAATGAAGTATCACTCAATTCTCTTTTTTCTCAAAAAAATATTTCATATTACTCGAGATCGCTTCAAGGTCCAATGCCTTAGCGATTCTCTTCGCTTTTTCTTTAAGTTTAAGATCGCTTCAAGGTCCAATGCCTTAAGCGATTCTCTCCGCTTTTTCTTCAAATTCAACGTCGTTTCAAGGTCCTTCAAGTTGTGTGCAATTGTATTTTGAATCATTAATGACTTTCTAGCATATGGTAATTTGAATGGATAGTGTTAAAGGGCATTACACATGCCCTATCTTTGAAAAATATACAAGCTAGGTCCAACTGAAGTATGGAAAGAAGACAGTCTACACTAGGCATCGGAGATTTCTTAAACCCTATCATTTGTATAGACGATTGACAAAAGCTTTTAATGGAATACAGGAGAATGAAAGTGCACTGAAACCCTTAGTTGGAAACCAAGTTTATGAGCGAGTGAAGGACATCTTAATTATCTTTGGGAAGACCCAAAAAAAGGATACAACTGAGAAAAACATATGGAAGAAGTGGTCGATATTCTTTGATCTTCCATATTGGTCCGTTCTAGATGTTAGATATTGTCTAGACATAATGCATTTGGAGAAAAATGTATGTGATAGCTTAATTGGCATGCTTCTTAACATTAAAGGAAATACAAAGGATGGTTTGAATGCTTTTCAAGATTCGGTTGAGATAGGTTTATGTGAGAAATTGCATCTGATGCTACAATGTCAGCAAACATATTTGCCACTAGCATGTCATAGATTGTCAAAAAAAGAGAAAACAAGTTTTTTGTGTGTCTACGAAGTGTGAAAGTCCCACAAGGATACTTTTAAAATATGAAGAGCCTTGTATTTAGTGAAGGATATCAAATTAGTTGGCTTGAAGTCTCATGATATTCAAATCTTGATGCATTAACTCTTGGTTGTGGCCATATAAGGCATATTGCCTAACAAAGTTAGGGATTGTCATAACTCGAATGTGCTTTTTTTTTTCAATGCTATTTGTAGTAAAGTCATTGACCCTCAAAAGTTGGATGACTTGGAGAATGAGGCTATTATTATCCTTTGTTAATTGGAGATGTATTTTCCTCCTTTATTTTTTGACATCACGATTCACTTAATTGTTCATCTAATGAGGGAGATTAGATTATGTGGCCCCATTTATTTATGATAGATATACCTGGTTAAGTGATACATGAAGTTCTTAAAAGGGTATAACAAGAACCAATACCATCTAGAAGTATCCATCGTTGAAAGGTACATTGATGAAGAATCCATTGAGTTATGTTTTGAGTGCATTGAACAGGTGAAACATATTGGGCTTCCTCAAACTCATCATGACGAGAGACAGGGAGGTAAGGGTTTATGCAGTTACTATATTGTAACCATGGGTCGCGATAAATTGAATCAAGCACATTTGTATATATTGAATAACTCCCAAGAGGTTCTCCTATACATAGTTACTCATAAAGAATTTCTGACAGCTACTCAGCCAAAAAGTAACATGATGAAGGTTTTGCAAGATCATAATAAAAGTTTCATAAATTGGTTTAAAGAAACAATCTTGGGTGATGACAATGCTTTTGAAGCATTGAGACTGTTAGCTATTGGGCCAAAGCTAAATGTCCCCAATTGGAAAGGATATGATATAAACAACTTTTCCTTTTACACAAAGTCACAAGATGATAAGAGTAGAGTGCAAAATAGTGGGGTTAGTCTTGATGTTGATTCCTTGCACTTTTCTAGTGCATTAGATAACAACCCAATTCATGCATACATGCCTTACTTAGGAATGATTGAAGAAATTTGGGAGCTTGATTATAGTAAATTCATAGTGCCTATTTTTAAGTGTAAGTGGATTAATGGATATACCAGTTTGCAATAGGATGAAATAGGATTTACTTTGGTAGACCTTGATAAGGTTGCTTACAAGGATGAGTCTTTCATCATGGTAGAACAAGTAAAAAAAGTGTTTTATGTCAAAGATCCATGAGACTCAAGATGGTCTAAGGTTGTACAGGGAAGAACAAGTGGTATTAGTCATCAAAATGATAATTCAACACTTGATATTTGTGAGACTCCTTCTTTCTCCACACATATTGTCTTCCATAATTGAAGAACATGAAGTGGAGGATGTACATGCAAATCATAATGATCATGATGAAGGCTCATGGGAGGACATTTCTACATAATTATGTTAATTAAAAGTGATGTTTATAATATTGCATAATGTCATCAATTTTATCTTTTTTTTGGATGTTAACTTCGTATTCTTGAAATGTTCTCTAAATTATAATTTTTTTATTTGCATAGGGTCATGGCTACACCACCAAGCTCCCATCTTTAGTCATCAACTCCTTCAGAGTCTACATCTGGGAGGCCTAGACAGTTCACACGAATCAGAAACTTGACTACTAGATAGTTGGATAAGACCAAGGTAGTGGTTCATGTCAATTCTGCCATCGGGAGAACTTTAGGGCCACATAACAAGAAGTTCCACAACTATTTAGGGATGGTAGCTCGAGATAAGATTAATATTTATTATCCCATTTGGAAAACTATTCTAGAAGCTTTAAAAAATGTGATTTGGGATGACATTGTGATATGTCTACTAAAACATAAGTTTTTGTAATTGGTTGTATTTAAGATGAGGAGGTCGTTGTCATTCACTCACTCTTAAATGGTTATTTAGTGATGTGGGGAATATTTGATATTGTAGAAGCATCTAATGCCAAGAAGAAGGTTATTTCATTGATGGCAACGCTATGGAGGCAATTTAAGTCATCCCTAACCACTAATTATGTATATGCAGACAAGGAGGGGCAAGTATGTTATGAATCCAAAGACTAGAGAGGAATTTGTTGCAAGCCGCAAAACCCCTTCTTGGTAGGTTAGTTGTGTATGTTGTTTTTTGAAATGGTAATTTATAATTTATTTAAGTACTTTGCTGAAATCATGTCTAATTTACTCATAGGGAATTAAAAAAAGCTCAAGAAATTCAAAAGCATAACGACTGTCCACACTTATTGTCTTGTGGGAGTTATTCATTTCTTGAGAGAAACATGATGGAGGATAAAAGGAAGAAAAGATAGGAAGGATCAATCCAATCTAGGGTTTAGCAATTGTTGACCCTCTATCTCCCATTGAAAGACATGTGAAATGGAAGATGGTCTCCACTAAATGATCTCGACAGATGATATTTGAGGTAGCACAAAAATTTCTGATAGTATTATAAGTTCATTTTCAATTTTACATGTAACTTTATATAATAACATAATAATCTGACCAATTTCTCTTTTTGTTTGTTACAAGACTCCTTACAAGATCAGATGACACAGGGAAGCTTTATACCCCATGGTCGTCAAGATATACTGATTAATGCTGTTAGACAGCCTGAGCACTTAGGTCATGTTCGTGTTGTGGGAATTAGTGTGCCTATTAGCCAATACTTTGGACATGCATCATGTGGCTCTAATAGTTCTACATCCATCACCCTACAACAACTAGTTGAGATGACATAGAACCTTAAACAAGAGTGGATGAGAGAAACAAAAGAGGAGAATAGGCGTAGTATAGAGCGAATTAAATAGGAGCTATGGGAGGTCCTCATGAATGACTTGAGCCAGAAGGTATCCTAGTAGCCACTTACAATTGAGGCCGATATACAAGTTTATGTAACATCCTCAAAATTATCTCTTGAGTTTATATTTATGATTGAATTATGGAAGTGTGATAATAGTTGGATACAAGAAGAGTAGGATAGAATTTATTTTAACACAAGTTTCCCAAAACTATCCATTTCTGCCACCCGAATTGAAAAATTTATTTCTCTCTGATTTCTTATACAAATTAGGTGTATGATATATGGAATTAAATATCTAGATGTCAAATATAACATATAAAAATTTTAGATAAATATAGAGTGTGTATTGCATGCAATAACAAAAATACTAAGAGATGTCATTGACCTAAGTTGAATTCGCTGGCGGCTTTGGCAGTCTAGATTAAAAATGCTATATCTTGAGTTTTATAACTCCAAATAAGGCATGTGATACCTTGTTAGAAATCTTAGAAAGTATAGTTTAACATACTAAAAGATGAGAATTTTTGGACTAATAGATTGGTACAGAATAAACAGTGAGCGAACCCCATCTGGTTAAGTGTTTCTAGCCTTTAGACCTTTTGGATTGGGCACAACTTGTAACTCTTGGATTTTGGCCCAAGGGATAAAATATTCAGCCCTAAAAGGGTGATAAATCAGAGGTTGACTCAGTCCAAGACCTATCCACGTGCATAAAATCTCTCAATAAGACAAAGAATGCACTTAGACAATAAGCAAAAGGCAAAGATTGACAATATAGGCTGTTGTAAAAAAAAAAATTTGGCTGAAGTGAAAATATTTAATTAGGCCTTTTGGGTGCATGTGGAACAATTTAAACCAAGCATTTCCTTTCCTTGTTCAGCCATTTCCACGTGGATAAGCCAGCTGCCCCCAAGTCAATGATTAAAAGAATCTTGACTAAAAGAGTCAAAGTCAAGATAAGGCTTAAGGTTAAATATCGTCTAATGAAATGATTACCTAGTTAAAACCTAACTAAACTAAGTTCTAAAATCAGTTTTAAGCCAACTAAAACCCTTAAATCCGAACTAATTAAAGTATTATAAATAGCCTTGGCATTCAAAAAAATTTTACACGTAAATTTCAGCCTTCAATACCTATCCTACTACTACTTGCTACTTACACCAAGCTTTTCCATTTTCTACCTCCTTTGATTGTTTTAACCATGCCTCCCTTCTACCACCTCACCTATCAGCCATTTTCTTTTTCAAGGATTCATTTCCTAGAGGATTTTCCAAGGAAGACAGCCCTTACTTCATTCCATTTTAAAAATCAAACTCACTTGAGGTAGGCTAGGCTTCAATCTCTAGTTAAACATTTGTTTAGATTAACCTATATGCTTAAATGGGAAGATTTATGGTTATTATTTAGTCTGGAATTTCATGTCATTTGAAGGTTATTTTATGATGTGAAAATGTTGATTTAAACCATAGGATAGGTGATGATTTATAGCCTGAAATATTAGTGATGTTTGGAAGTATCTTTGGAAGTGATTTTGATGATATATGAGTTGTTTGTTCATATTTTTATTATGGGACTGTTTTGTATTAATTTTTAGAAGTAGAGGTTGAATGGTGTGTAGTTAAAAATGGTTTAAATACTAGAGTGATTCAATTTTGAGGCTGAAGTAGTAAGGTGGTAGGTGAAAGGAGATTAAGATGCATGCTAGGTTTTAATCTTTTCTTGTGAAGGTTCAAAGGAATTAGTAATTATTTAAAAGATATATTGTGGTTATTAGTTAGATTACTAACATGATTTTTCTGTAGCTTGAGGATACTCAATGGTCATGCCTAAGTTGGTAATGATCTTACTTAAATAAGATATGGTGCTTTAACCATACTTGTGGTACGTATGATGTTATGATAAAAATATTTTTTCATAAGGTGATATGTATTTTGCTTATGGATTTTACTATGGATGCATTTTGATGTAATAATATGTTGATTCATGTTTCCAAGTCTAGTAAGGGATTTGTGAAACATAATCTGAGACTACATCCAGTACGAGATGTAGAGACCAGGTGCAAATTCATGGAATAACATGCATGACTAGCGTAAGACGGCTGCAACATTTCTACATGTAGTACGAGGTGTAGCTACATACAGTACGATATGTAGAGGCCATGTACGCCCTGGGAAAATTCATTTCATGTATACATGTAGTTTGCATAATTATTTATTTGGGTATATTGATGATTTACTAACGTACTAACGTGTTTGGTGGTTTAGATTTTGCCTACTGAGAAATTTTATTTCTCACTAGATTTGTTTCATTATATATATATATAGATGGCCTTGGTGATAATCTTTCTTGATGGATCACAGAGATAAAGCTCACACGAGATTTTTCCTAATACTCTTATGTTTTAGAATATTAGCAAGTATGGTGGCTTTCGTGCTTGTATAACAAGAAGGGATGTAACAAGGAATGTGGCTACGTATAAAATATATCTTAGTTCAACAACTTCATTTTAGAATTTTCACTAAGACAAGTTCTTTAAAAATGAAATAGTATTAAAATCATCTAGAAATAAATTAGGTCGTTATAGTTTATGGTTCCCGTATGAGCACAACAGATTTTATGTGGCTAATATTTTTGTTAATCCCTCAAAGGAGGAGCCTCACTCTACCATCAAGCCTATAGTGGGGTTGTATGTTAATGATGACCATTCTACCCACCTGTGGAATTGGGAAAAGTATACGAGGGGGCGTCCACCATACACCACAAGCATTTGACCGATGATGTGGCCAAGGTGGCTATTGAAGAAGTTCGAGATGCTGATGCTCAAGTCTTTTTTCCCACTTTAAAGTTTAGTGTGTGGGGTAGGCCCTCAACACATTCATTGCATGACCGAGACATCTTGTGAAGCTTGAATTTATGTTTATTTGTATTAACTTATGTTATTTATTAACTAAATAGGATTCACAGAGACATCCAAAGAAACATGTTGAATTTGTTCATAGGTCGAATCCCATTGGTGATCCCTTGGCTGATTTGATTAAGAATTTGCTTGACCTTTACACAAAACCACTTCAAGCATCGTGGAATGCGATTGCATTTGGGGTTCTCAATGATGATTTTCCCTTGTTCATACACTTAAATGATGTAAATGAAATATTCTCAGGCCAACAATGTTTGAACATCTCTATATTACAATTGTGAATAATGTAAGTATATTTTATTTGAAGGTTAATTCATTATCTAATAACTTAAAATATGATTAATGATTTCCATTTGTTTAAACAAAAATAGGTTTCTGAATGAGGTGTCAATAAACTTGGGACATGGTTCTATGTATGGATTCCTTGAGCCTCAATCCATACACATTGCAAAGGATAGATGTGATGAATGTCAACTTTACCTTCAAACATAGCTGAAGGAATCACAAAGAGAGATATACCTAGGAGCTTACTTAAATCACTAAGTAAAATTTAATTAATAATGCATTTAAATAATGTTTTCATTATCACTAATTATTATTCTCCAATGTAGGGGCATTGGCAGCTCCTTGTTATCTGTCTTAGGAACGATGTTGTTGTATGATTTTGTTCCTTGCGTAAGAAGCCTGAAATTCACATCAGGGTTGCAATTAGTAAGTTAAGTTTGAACTTATAACACTTTTACTCTATTAATTCTTAGTATGGATGCACATCAATATTTTGATCGTACAATATACATGCATGTTTCTTTTAACCAGTGCTATGAAGGAATTGAAGGGATTCCATGGTAATCCCTCCCAGAGTAAACCTTTACTTGCACCTCTCTATATTGAAGTAAAGGTAAGTCATTTAATCAATGTTTTTAATCTAATTGATAACATTTTGTAACTTTGTAATTATGAGCTTTAATTGTATTTCATATTAAATTTAGAGTCATATTCAATCTGGAGGCTATAAGTGTGACTATTATGTCATGCAATAGATGTGGACCATAGTCATGGGGGGTTTAAAGAATGAATGGAACACAATATACTAGTTTGCTTTAAAAGGTTTCAATTATTAGACTTTTAATTATATAATATCATTAGTTTGGATTAAACAATATACTAGTTTACTTTGACATTTTTAATTATTACACTTTGCATTATTTAATGTGATTAACTTGTGTTTATTATATGTTGCAATTGTTTAGTGATGGAGCGCCATTGGAATTGGAGAAGATTACAATTCACAAGGAATGGGCAAGACACTTTTTAAAGTGTAAAAATAATGCATTGACCAATGTTTGACAATGTTTAATATTGTACATCATTTATACACATATTTATTGATATTAATTAATTAATTAATAATTTGGTCTGGACTCCCTAGGTCTGTTTCCTATATTTGTTTTTGTCTAAACTGCCTAAATTTGTTTTTTATATTTGTTTTGATCTGAAATGCAAGGATCTATTTTTTGTTAATTATAGGTTGGGTTTGTTGTAAAACAAATAAATATTAAAAAATTATAAACTATGACGGTTTCTTGGAGAACTGTCATATAAATTTCATTTTATATGATGATTTCTGTGAAAACCAATGTAAAAGTACTTGTAAAAAGACTTTTATTTTAAAAATGCAACATATTCCATGATGATTTTAAAATCGTTGTGGAAAGCAATCCATGTTCTACGACAACAAATTCCATGACAATCTTTTTAATCGTCACGAAAGGCCCTAAACAATCGTCATAGAATTCTTTATTTGTAGTAGTGTCTCACACTCTAGAGTTGAATTTGTGATGTGAAACATGAATGGAGAGACCTTCCTTTATTCAGAGATTGAGTAGAAGTCTCTAGAACCTTTAAGGCTGGAATGGAGGCAGACCATTGTCATGATTTGCACCCTCCTTTTGTTACATATAGTCCTTTTTTTGGCAGATTTTATTTTTGTCACTTGGTTTGGTTGCCAAGGAGAGATTACTATTCAAAGGAAAATTTTCAAAAAATAGTGTGGGTCTCACACCTCTACCACTATTTTAATTCAAATATTTCTTCTCAATTCTCTTTCATTCCTTCTCATTCCACAACCAAACTCACTCATAAGGTCTAAATCAAACTATCCTATCATTCTATATATTATTAAGCCCAACAAGATATAAACACATATCTTATGGTCCAAAAATATAATTCATAAACATTTTTTAAAGGATATAATTCATACACATATTCAAACAAAAAATATATTTTGCAAATAAATAAATTGAATCACCATAACATAAAAAATTAATATGCATCAAGATTTCAAACTAATATATTAAAACACACAAATCACCAATGAAATAAACTTTAAGATCAATAATCTAATAATCACCAAATAAAATAAACTAGCAACCATCAAAACTAGAACACATAAGGAACTAACCGTAAATCCTTGTGTTTTAATTCCTTTAATCAAAACATTTTTATATTAAGAAATTATATTATTTTGATTCTATTAAAAATACCAAAATAATTAAATTTATTACAATAAACAAATAAGATAAAAGGTAAATTTCTATAAAATGAAAATTGTGTCATTACACTCAGTGAATCACTGATTGAACTAATTCATTTTAGTTGGACTTGATGAATTGATATATTATTAGATATATGATTTTAATTTAATAATATATATTGTGAAATTATAATTTTTCTTTATAACTATATATATAACAAAAAAAATAAGAAATAATGTTTCAAAGAACATAAATATAAACATGAAAGATCACACAAGGATTTTCAAAAAAACACCATTATAAAATTTAAATTGAGAATTTTTATTTTAATTTTAACTTTCATGAGACAATCATATTTAAGTTAGTTAGAACTATTATGAGTAAAAAAAAGTTTTCTTTTGAATATTTAACGTTATTGTTTATTCAAAACTCAAATTTAAAACAACTTAATTTAAAAGTTAATTCTGTTTGATCCTTTTCATAGCAACCAATTTAGAATGTCTTCTCATTAATTATTTTTTCACAAAAATATCCTTAACTATGAACCATTTTTTAGGTCAATAAATAGTAGGTGGAAATACATCAATGCCTTAGACTACTATTTGAGAGTCTAATTTTGTCTTTTATAAATAATTTTGGAATCTTACTTCTCACTATTTATATGTATAGCCAATAAAAATTAAATTAATAAATAAATTAATAATGAGATAGATTAAAGGGATTAAAATAATAAAGCATGTAAATAAAGAATAAAAATAGACTTAAATATATTTTAGTCTTTGAAAAATTTTCAGATTTTGAATTTGGCCTCTAACAAAAAAAATTTTGCTTTTGGTCTTTGAATTTTTATTTTATTATTCTTTTGGTCTTTGTCATTACATTGACTTTGTTAACTTGATACGTTACTATCTCATGGAAAATATCAACGGTTGTGATAAAAAAATCAAGGACCAAAAGGAAAATCCAAAAATTCTTTAGGGATCATTTAAAATAGCAAACATATGAAAACAGTATGAGTAGCATATTAACCAAGAGGGAGGGTGAATTAGTTCTTCTTGCCCAATTAAAAAATTGCTTTAACAATTAGAGTTTAATGTATCATATCACAAATCAAACTTAGAATGTCTTTGATCGATCAAGCTCCAATCTTTATGAAATGCAATTACAACAAGATTGTTTCTGTTGATTATGAAAGAGTTGAACCAATGAATCACAATCAATAACCAAGAGAAAAGGTTAAAGAAGAAGTAAACAACACAACATTTATACTGGTTCATTTCTCAATCCAAGAAAAGCTACATCCAGTTTCCTAATGAATAAGTTAGGATCTAACTATATGCAATTTGTTTTTACAAGTTTTACTATCACTCTTAAATCAATCCCAAACTAAGAATAATGTAACGCCCGACCACTTGTAGGATCAAATGACTGTCCCTACATACCAACACAAGACTTTTCAGCGTGCTTTGTCCCCACTCACACACTTCCTGAGAAACTTTCCAGGTTTCAGCGTGCTTTGTCCTCACTCACACACTTCCCGAGAAACTTCCCAGGAGGTCACCCATCCCAGAATTGCTCCAAGTCAAGCACGCTTAATTGTGGAGTTCTTAAGTTATAGGCTACCGAAAAGTAGATGCACATTGTTGGTATAGGTAGTACTTATTATTTCCTTTAAGTTATCCTCAACTGTACAGTCCCATACCTGCATAGCCTTTGGATCCCTCTCGTTCAGGTGTGTATTCGATTCATTCATGTACCCCTCCTGCTGGAAGCTTGCCAGAAGCCGCTCATTGTCTGTGCCTCATTGCACCGATGATCACTCCCCGCACTCGTCAGTGCCCAGGATGTTACAAATAAGGCATCTAACACCTATAGACCCTTTGTGATCAAGACTTAGAGAAACAACCATTCTCTAATCGCCCTATAGAAAAACCTATTCTAGACAAACTCTAAGAATCTATTGCACAAGTTACAAACTCAGAATTTCTAAAAGAAATACACCAAAGTAACAAGGAGAGATACAACCTGGGATCCGATGCATATGTAAGCAGATGATTAAGAATCTTGAACCAAGGTTGAATGGAAATCTCAAAACAATCTCTCCAAAATTTTTCTTTAGCAAGTGCCCAAAAGGACATTCTCACAAGTTAGTTGAAATAAAGGATTTGTGAGTTGTAATGCCTCAACTTATTCTCTTATTATTATTGATTTTTTTAATGAAAATCTTTATCAACTTACTTCAAAATATCAAGTTGAATATAACAAAATTTTGCCAATAACTGATACTCCAAGAAAATTTAATTGATATCAAAAAGATTTCCATTACTGATTAATATTTATGAATATGATGTAATGTAAAATAAGAGTACAAACTGATATTGATTCTATAGTACAAACTGATATAAATTTTATAGTACAAATAACTAAAACCTTCTATCACAAAAGAATACATCTTCAAACATTACATCTTCAAACAACACATCTTCAAACAAAATCCTTTTCTTGTAGACAGTTAGTAGTCTCTCTTTGCTGTTCATCTGCTCGTCCGAATAAAATCGAGGTCATAGCAGGTGTCAACCACAGACACAAAATACAGGGTAAGTTTATGATAAACATAATTTAAGCAATAGATTATATTCAATATGCAGATATTCACAACATCATCCTTAAAAATGCATGATTCTCTTAGACTCTTATCATGATGCATGATTCTCTCAAACTTTTCAATATTTGGTACCAATTGTCAAGATAGCCCCATCCCAGTGGCGCAGAACTTATCCGATCAGTCAGGGTCTCTCGGTGTTGCACAGGATGTCACCCACACCTCATGTGATCATCATGGGTGGCGTGGTCCACACCGCAAGAGTCACCCCTAAGCTCAGACTCCTCTTGTCTGAACGCACAGACTCAGTTCCTGTAGCTATCTGACACACCTCCCTTCTGAGGCACACCTCCATTCTGAGGCAACTCTTATACACACCTCCATTCTGAGGCAACTCTTATTCACACCTCCACTCTGAGATAACTCTTATGCACATGAGACACAGGAAACTGATTCACTTAATGCATAACTCTTTTTATTTTGTCAACTCATATTTATTTTCAGCATCAGTTTTCAATCACTGTCTCATATATTTTACTCAGAAATTCAACATTTAATCAAGTACAGAACTCAGCTTGATACTCATGTACAGAAACTCAACATATCATTAATGTACAGAGATTTATAGAAACACTCAGCAACACATGAACTTCATTCAAGTACTCAAACACTCAAATCCAACAATTTCTCAGATACCAGTCATATTTCACAGAACTTCAAACACTTATTCAAACTCAAGTAACAACTTAAACTATCTTTATCATAAAGCTTCCCCATACATACCTTATGTCCTCTTAAGAAGCTTGTTTATCTCTTCCTACAAAGCTTGACAAACTCTTCCTAAGGATGCTTAACCTTGTACACGTGATCTTCAAGGAGAAGTGGAGTCTTCTTCTCATTTGATTTAGGCTTTAATAAAGAAATAATGAAAGTGAAATGAAAGAGATGAGAAGAGGGTGTTTCACGTGAGATATGTAGGGATGGAAGACTTGAAGAATAACTTCCACTTAAAGCCTTCCTCCCTTTATATAGTAGTTGGAAAATAATTTAATATTTGCAAAAATCTCCTAAGTCATGGTGCTTTCATTACAAGTGTCCCTACACTTGTCATGACTTTTACAAGTGTCCCTCTACTTGTCTTCATCATAAGGCTTTTCTTTACAAGTGTCCTACCACTTGTCATGTGTCATGATGCTTCTTCCTTCTTTCTTCCAAGTGTCCCTCCACTTGGCAAATCATGAAGCTTCTCCATGGTTCCCCATGCTTCACGTGAATACTAGAGAAAGGAAGAGAAATTTTACTTCATTTTCATGCTACCTTGTATCCATATCCTTCAAGGCATAACACCTTGCTTCCAAGTGTCCTTCTTCTTGGCATATTCATGAATTTTCTCTATTCTTCTAGCCTATTCATGTGATCTACCAAAGGAAACAAGAGAATATTTTTCTTCTCCACATGTATTTCAAAGTTATGATAGCTTTCTTATTTCTACATCAATGGTGGCTTACCAAGTGGCTAGATATTTCTTAAGCCTTCATAATTGCACCTTATTATTTTAATTTATGAACCTTAAGATATTTTTCTACTTATCATGTTTTCATTTCCTTAAAGAGAAGAAAGTTGTGTGTGGTTTTCCTTATATCCACATGTTCTCTTTTATGAAGAAGAAGAATTAATTTGAAGATGACTTCACACATGACATTCATTAGAAGGAAGTAAAGTTCAATTTGGATTCTTCTACCTAAAGGATAATATTAAATAATAGAACTCCAGAGATTTCCAGAGATTGACTTCAGTTACAATATCAATAGCTCACAAATCGTTTATGCAGAGTGTTACACAGACCTTACATACAAAACTGTTGTTATCTTAATTTCGATTGTTCTATTTCACTTTTGACCATCAAATTACTAAACCATTTTATTAAATAAGTCTATACACCTTAAAATTAAGAGAAATTTCCATAGATTCTATTTCTCATTTTCCATATTTTTCTGATGCCTAAATTCTTCTGAATACGATTTCAAAGTTATCACCATAGAAAATTCATAACAATTCTATTCTGAAGTTTTCTGTCACAAAGTATTTTGATAATCTGCCATCTAAGAGTATTCTTTGCTTTCATCAAGTTTTCATAAAATATTAAAGGGTATCTTGGTATTTTCAACCTTGAGGGTATTATGGTAATTTGTTACTTACCCTAGGGGCATAATTGTAATTTCTACCATAAAATATCTTAACAAAATATCTAAGGGTATTTGTGTAATTTTGACTCAAGGGTGTTTTTGTAATTTCTGATTTAAGTGAAGGGTAATATGGTCATTCTCCCAAATCATTTTTTTGTAATATCTCTAAATTAATATTTTCCATAAATACTTCAAATATAGACTAGTCAATTCTCATATAACCTAACACTTCCATCAAGAATAATTCATATAATATACATTTGCAGTTATTGAAATTTCAGGGTGTTACATGAGTCATACACTGAAATGTTCGCAGTATCTTTTCTCTCTGAAGAATGGGTTATTAAATTCGTTTTATGTATATTTTTCAGTGTAAACAAGCAACAACTTTTTATAGAGAAAACAATTATAATTTCCAGTAATTGATTAAATCACTTAAGTAATCGATTAAAGTGTTCTTGAGGCTTTCTTGAAAAACTTATGAACAATGTAACCAATTAAAATGCAATGTAATCGATTATCACAGGAAGCTCTAATGAAAAATATGACCAAGTAATCAATTACCATAATGTTGTAATCAATTATCATAGGAAGTTCATTTCGTGATTTTGAACTGTTTAATCGATTACCATATTCTCGTAATCGATTAAAATTGCTCTTTGTTTTCAAGTAATAGATTACCACTTATTGGTAATTGATTAAACCAATGAGAAAACATTTTCCCCCAAACTTGAAACATGGAACACTTAGCTTTTTATGCACTCATGAAAACCTTGAGTTTCATAAAAGCTTTTTATGAAACTTTTACTTTGTGAAAACATGAACGCAAAAGCATGAATGAGATTTATGCAATGGATCATAGGAGACATCAACTTAGACATACACAAATTACAAATGCCATTCAATTGAATTGGCATGTAAAAAGCCTAAACATTAATGTCTAGGATCATCAACTTCATGGATCCTTTCTTGCTCCCCCTAAGTCTAACAATCTCCCCTTTTTTAGCTTTGATCATCCCAAACTTCAATTGAACATTTTTTATGCTTTGATGTTCTTCAGGAGAGTGTTTCCAGTAGCTATTCTTTGATACCTGAAAGAAACTTAGCTTGCTAGCCAAGATCAAGTGTCAAGTATCCTTTGCATCAAACTTTTTTAAAAAATTGGCAATGTTTCAGCATTTTATTTTTCTCCATGTTCAATGTTTAATGTTTAATTTTAATCAGAGCATATATTTTTCTCCCCCTAACTTTATTTTACTCCCCCTTTTGGCTTATCAAAGACAAAATATAGCATTCAATGGGAAATAAGCAAAGAAAGACCATATTTACCAAATAAAAGCAATTTTATTTCTTATACCATAAGAAGCATACATCAAAGCAATTTATCAAAGAGCATAATAGAATAAGAGAAATTAAAGACAACACAACCAGAAACTGAAAAAGACAACCACTAAGCTAAGCTATTCATTAAAGTCCTTGAGGCTTATCCTAGTCTCAATGTTGCCTATTCTAGTAGTTATGTCTTCTAGGGAGGAATAAACATTAGCTGCATGTTCATCATGCAAAGCAATCATAGAATCAATCTTTTAAATCATAAGAGAGTCAAAAGGACTCCACTACTGCTCAGCAGGTGCAGCTTCAACATCTTCTTCCTCATTAGCGTATTGGTCCTCATCAGCAACTCCTGCAGGAGCTTAAGCTCCAGCCATGGTCCACCCATCAGGGGTGTTTGTAACGCCCCGTACGTGTCCGGTTTGTTAACATTCCATTATATCCATTTACGCAGCAATTTTC
>CM023948.1:15478399-15524862 GCA_013407115.1 Glycine latifolia | reverse complement strand
AATCAGACGCGAGCCCCTCCTCGGGCGGATTCCTCCTTTTGCTCCTCAACCTACAGGGTATTAACAGCCGTTTCCAGCTGTTGTTCCCCTCCCAAGGGTAGGTTCTTACATGTTACTCACCCATCCGCCACTGGAAACACCACTTCCCATCCGACTTGCATGTGTAAGGCATGCCGCCAACGTTCATCCTAAGCCAGGATCAAACTCTCCATGAGATTCCTAGTTGCATTACTTATAGCTTCCTTGTTTGTAGACAAAGCTGATTCAAAATTCTCTTCCATTCCAAGGCATAACTTGTATCCAGGCGCTTCATATTCGACTGGAGTTCACTCCTAGAAATATATCCCCCCTACCCCTCGTGTAATCCCACGAGCCTCTTATCCATTCTCAATTATTACTCGATCACGACATACAAATAGAAAAACTTACATTGGGTTTAGGGATACTCAAGCTCGAACTGATAACTTCCACCACGTGAAGGTGACACTCTACCGCTGAGTTATATCCCTTGCCTCCATCGAGAAATAGAACTGACTAATCCTAAGACAAAGGGTCAAGAAACTCAATGCCACTATTCTTAAACAACTTCTTGTAGTTTGGCTTTCTTTTCACACTATTACAAATACGAAAATTATGGGAAAAATTGGATTCAATTGTCAATTGCTCCTATCGAAAATAGGATTGACCACGGATTCGAGCAATAGCACATGATTTCATAAAACCATACGATTTTCCCGATCTAAATAAAGCTGGTTTTCCATGAAGAAGATTTGGCTAAGCTTGTTTTATTCGATACGGGTAGGAGAAGAACCTGACTCGATTTTCTTAAAAAATAGAGAAATCAGAACCAAGTCAAGATGATACGGATCAACCCTTCCTCTTGCGTTCTTGTGCCAAAGATCTTACCATTTCCGAAGTAACTTGAGTTACATCTATTTTTCCATTTCAATTCAAGAGTTCTTATGTGTGTCCACGCCCCTTCGAGACCTCGAAAAAATGGACAAATTGCTTTTCTTAGGAACACATATTCGTTACCACAAAAAGGATAATGGTAACCCGACCATTAACTATTTCAATTTAATAGTAATAAAAATACATGCCCTACCATAGAAGGCTTTCTTAAGTTTGAAGATATGATTTGGATGTTTGAAGTCTACAAAACCAGGAGGTTGATCAACATAAATTTCCTCCTCTATGTAACCATTTAAAAAGGCACTTTTTACATCCATTTGAAATAATTTGAAGTCCATTAAACATGCAAATGCAAGCAGCAACCTTATGGTTTCAACCTACCAACAGGGGCATAGGTTTCTTCATAGTCAATGCCTTCTTCTTGGTTGACATAATCCTTTATCACAAAGCTAGCTTATGCTTTAGTCCTTCAACATAAATCACATTTCTAATTTTAGTTTTGAAGCTATCACCAATGTTGCCTTCTCCAATGATTTTCCCTTTTTTGTTGTCTCCAT
This sequence comes from Glycine latifolia, assembly GCA_013407115.1. Lineage (NCBI taxonomy): Eukaryota > Viridiplantae > Streptophyta > Magnoliopsida > Fabales > Fabaceae > Glycine > Glycine latifolia. Next base: position 15,523,393 of record CM023948.1, on the reverse strand, counting down.
AGGTGACAAATCCTCATTCCTTTAATATCAGATTAGTGGGCATGGATTTATGACCTGTCATGTGCCTAGAGCATCCACTATCCAAGTACCATAGTGAAGCTTTAGCTCTTAGACACACCTGCAAAAATCAAATTAAGTTGCAAAGGAAAGTACCCAATTGAGGTTGGGTCCATAAGGGTTAGTTGTTTTACTCTTTTTCTTAGGAACCCATATTCATTCTCCATTTGGCTCAAAGAACCTTCAAGCATAAAATTTGTGTGAGGTGTGACCTTTCTTCATGTAGTAGTGGCATGTTATACATTTTGAGCCTTTTTCAAAACAAGTCATTTTAGTATGCTTTGCTTTTGAAAACCTTTTTTGATCCATGCGTTTTGGGAGTGCAACTTTGGTGTTTTGAAAAGGTTTTGATTGATAGTTGTATCCCAATCCAGATTTATTAGAAGCATACTTTTGCACACTTAGCATTTCGTTTAAACTACATTTCCCTTGATAGAGCTTTTTCAAGAGATCTACCAAGTAGGAGTTTTCTGTTTGTAAAGTCATGTATTTTTCATAATGACTCTTTGAAATCATCAAATTCCTTTTGTAAGACTTTGTGTTCATCTACTTTTTCTGAAGAAGAGGCACACACATAACCATTTTCTTTGTAGCTTGAAACAAGTTTTCCATTTTCTTGTTTTACGTTGCAAAGTTTTGCTTGCATTGAAGCTAGCTTAGTGGTATGCCATCTAAGGTTACCTTTGAACTTGTTATTAGAGATAGAAAGTTTTTTAGCCTCCTCATGGATTTCATTAAAAGCATCAACCAATTGAACAATTTTAGGATTTACCTCAAATTCTGCACTTGACTCATCTTCATCAATTGTTGATCTTAGACAAACATTGACTTCTTCATTCTCACTTGAAGAGTCAGAGGTTGTGGATGCATTATCTTCCCAAGCTATGTAGGCTCTTTTGGGTTTCCCCTCTTTGTTTCCTTTCTAATCCCCAAACTTCTTCTTCAAGAAGATTGGACATTTAGACTTGATGTGGCTTTTCTTTCCACCCTCAAAGCAGTTGAAGTTGTTAGTGTTATTGTTAGAGTCAGGGGGAGCTCAAGAGGATCAAGAAGCTGAGTCTCAAGTCTACAAAGTGTTTAGGCTTTTTTACATGCCAAATCAATTTGATTGGTAGTTGTCATTTGTGTATGAGATGAAACTTCCTATGATCCATTGCATAAAGCTCATTCATGGTTTTTGCATTCATATTTTCATAAAAGCATAAGTCATATGGAAAAAGCTTTTCTGAAACAAATGATTTTCATGATTGCACAAAAGCCAAATTGTTCAAAGTTTAAGGTTTTGGAAAAACATTTTTTCTCTGCTTTAATTGATTACCAACTTGTGGTAATCTATTACTTAAGCTTTAAAGAACAGTTTAATCGATTACAAGAGTATGATAATCGATTACAGTTCACAAAGTCACAGAAAAGTCTTCTTGTGTTATTCGATTAAAATTTGTGGTAATCGATTAATGGGCGCATATTTGAAAACTAAGACTGCCTATGTTAATCAATTACATGATTAAATAACGATTACTTTGTTCATAAACATTTTCCAGAAAGCTCAAGAACACTTTAGTCGATTAAACTTGTTAACAATCGATTACATTGGTGGTTTTAATCGATTACATTAGTGATTTAATCAATTACTGATAGTTACAAACTAATTTCTTTAAATAATTGTTGGGTGTTTTGGAAAAGAACAACGAAATTACAAAGTTCATTCATAAGCTTTCTGTGCAAGAAAAGATTTCAAGTGCTTAACTCTGTCAAAGTCCCAAAATCCTTAAGATTCAAAGATTTCAAAGGAGGGTTTCTTCTTGGGCAAGCTTTTAAAAGAAGTTTTGTAAAGAAGGTTATGAAACAACTTCTTCCATCTTTCAATCTAAGTCTGGTAAATCATTTGCATACTTCATTTACTGGATCAAAGGTGGTTTCTTTCTTTACACTCTGCTGTGTATTCTTTTGAGATTCTTTTTGTATTACTAACATAGGATTTCTTAGAACTTTACTAGGATAGATGTTCCTAGGGTATAAGAGTAGAGGTAGGTGATCTCTATGTCTTGATCATAGAGATTCTAAGGTGTTAGAAGTCTCATTCTTAATCTAGGTCTGATTAAGAGTGATTGTGTAAAAAGCTTGTAAGAATATTTTTTCTTAGTGAAACTCTAACTATTGTGGTTGGAAGAACTGGATGTAACTTCTCAAAGGAGAGAGTGAACCAGTATAAACCATTGTGTTGACTACTTCCTTTAATCTTTTCTTGCTGTCTTAATCTATGATTATTTGGTGCTATCTTTCTTATTCAACAAGTGTAAGTTTTGTGATTTGTTTCTTGAGCTGAGTGGTTTGATTGGTTGAAGCATTCTTGGTTCAATTGTGATACGATCTTGCTTACTCTAATTCCTTAAAGATTTTTAAAATACCAAGTTTAAACCAATTCATTCCCTTGTTGGTTATTGTGTGTGTTCATATTGTTTTAGTTATTGCTGTTATCATTTCTATTGTTGAATTTAGGGAACTTCTGTTTTAGTTTTTTTGCAAAAACTTGCCAAATCTTTTGACAATCAGATTCAGATTTTCATCATCTTCATCTTCACTTAAATCATCATCTTTCTCAGCTTTTGAAGATGCGGATTTTAAAGCAATGTTTTTTTTGTTTCTTATGTGCATCTTCTGCATTTGTTAGTTGAGATATTTCTAGTTCATATTCAAGCAACTTATCAAAGAATGCAGCCATAGACATTTGTGACAAATCTTTCGATTCTTTGATTGTTGTCACTTTTTGTTGCCAAGGTCTTGTCAAGCACTTTAGAATTTTGATGTTGAGTTCCTCTACATCAAGCATTTTCCCAAGACCCAGAAAATGATTGACTATATGTGTGATTAGAGCTGAGAGATGCTTTCTGCTATGTTCATTTTGAACATTTCATACTCATGGATCAATGCATATTTGAAAACAGTATGAACAACATACAAGAACCAAGACGGGGGGTGGAATTGGTTGTTCTTGGTCAATTAAAAATTTCTTAAATAATTAGAGTTAAAAAGGATCGTATCACAAAATAACCACTGAACACTTTCAATCAATCAAACTCCAATCTTTAAAGAATGCAATGACAATAAAATATTTCAATTGATTATGAAAAGTTACACCAATGAATGACAATTAATAACCACAAGAAAAGATAAAGAAGAAGTAGTTAACACCAAGATTTATATTGGTTCACTTCTCAACCTAGATAAGCGACATCCAGTTCTCTTAACCAACTAGTTAGAAATTCCACTAATAGCAATCTGTTTCTTACAAGCTTATACAATCACTGTCAATCAAGTCTAGATTAAGAACAAGAAATCTAACTCTCATAGACTCTCTGTGATCAAGACATAGAGAACACCTGTAACACCCTGAAAAATTTACAAGTGATAGATATTTTGTATTACTTAATTGTTTAATATAATTCTTGCATATTGCTATAAATTGTGTGCATTGGTGATTGTGCCTGAACGTAAGTCAAAATTAGTGGTTGAGATAAGTTGTTTGTACACGCAAAGTAAAAACGGTGGTGGCTCTAGGTAGTTGTCTGGTCACTCAAGTTGGCAACTATAGTGGCTGTGATAGCTGGCTGATTCAAGTTGTTGGCAACTTACCTCAGTGCTTCGTCTATAAATAGCAGTGCAAGAAGCGGAAGCATGATTCACTCTCACTTCTGTGCGTGTTTCTCTTATTTTCTCTTTCTCTAAAACTCTTTGCACCCAGAAATCTCTCTTCTTCCACCTTCTGTACCATTTTAACTCTCGAGAACCACCGTAGCTGCAGCTAAAAAATCTCTACGTTAAGAGGAACTTGTGAACAGAGCTCAACTCTTTCCTTCCTGGTTGCTGTAAGAACTCACGTTTGAACAAAATTTACATTAGTTTAAAAAGGAAAATAATCCTTGTTGAGGTACGAGGAGTTTATTGTGTTAATAATGATTTTAGATATCATGGTTGAGATGAGATATGTATAAGTGTTCTAATGTTATGCGTGAAATAACCTGACAATGTTTTTATGTGATGTGTTTGTGAAGAAGATGACTACCGGGTTGGGTAAGTCGGACTAAGCATGTCGTACATATGTATCTAACTATTGTTGTGAGGTTGGCTACCAAGAAGGGTTGGTTGAGTTGTATATATGTGTATCACACCTTTGTTTGTGAAGTTGGCTCTCGAAATAGGTTGGTCGAGTTGGGTGGTTTACGTAGCATGCATGTGTGCATGCAGAACGTAACTTAATCCTTGTTAGCGAACGTCTGTATATCGGGTTCCTTGCCCGGGTGGTATGTTAGAGCTGTTAAGCCCAAGTTACTTAAAAAAAAAAAAAAGAGCTACCGGGTTGCTAACTCGAACGAGCTCGAGTGTTCTTGGAAAAAGAGCCATCGGGTTCCTAACTCGGGGGAGCTCGGGTCTTCTCGGGAAAAGAGCCATCGGGTCATCTACTTGGTTGAGTTTGTGTTCTTTCTTCTAGAACGACCAGGTTCCATATATGTATCGTCTTTCTAGAAGCTTATCATTTACTTTTGAGAGAGACCGGGTTCCTTACCCGGGTTGAGCTATTCTCTTTAGAATGGCTAAATCCAAGCCTTTTGTAGAAGAGCTACCGGGTTCCTCACTCGGCAGAGTTCGTACCTTTTCTTTGTGAAATATTAGGTTCCCTTACCCAGACAACCTTGGATCTTACAAAGCGCTATCAGTTATAATCGATTACAGCGCTTATGTAATCGATCACATAGTGCTGAACTCGTCCTTGGTATTTAATAGAAACCAAAGGATTCTTTGATCGCCTTTGTCCGACCTCTACCGATCTCTTCCGACCTCGACCGCTCTTATCTACCTTTGTTCACCCTTGTCTAAATCTTGACCGATCTTTACCGACTTGGACCGAACTTGTTCGGCTGAATACTAACTCAGACACCTAACACTTCACACCCTTTCACTTGTGTGTATGTTTGTAAGTAACGTATGTGATTACGTTGAGATCGGCCATTGTAATGGCTTGGGATATTAAAACACTAAATGCGTATGTACATGGGAGGTGTGTGGTGACACCAGCCAGGACGGGTTGTTCTTGCGCCGGTCAATACAATGGTGCCCATGAGAGCGGCCCTTGTCTGGGGCAATGTGTATGCACATGGGAGATATGTGGTGACATCAGCCAAAACGGGTTGTTCCTACGCCGGTCCATACAATGGTGCCCATGAGAGACATACTTCATGCATGACGAAAATAGGATGATTGACTGTAATAGTATGAGTAGTACTGGGGGGCCATGTCTGTAGGGAGATCCTTATGACACTCATTTTGGCTGATCACCATGGGGGGTGAGTCCTGTGCACAACAGAGTGACCCCGACATCAACTACAACTGTCATTTGTACCATGGATTTGGCCTATTTCTGGAGAGATGATACCACATTGCATTGACTGAGAGATAAGTCAAGAACATGCATCATGACTAGTCATTGTAAGATAAATTGTGAAATGTTTTTGGACGGGTTGTCCATGATTGATTGTATGATGATATGTTTGAATATTGTTGTATCATGACGACTGAGTTGTCTTGTTTTTATAATTGATGATATTTATTAATTATTATTTTACATGATGAACTCACCTTTGCTTTGTTGTACCTTGTGGTTCGGTACCTGTGATGATCATGAACCGTGTTCGTGTGAACAGATGAACAGCAGTAGGTGATCGGGAAGATGACCTATGTTGGTTGGAGCCGCCGAGTAGCAGGGATGTAGATGGACTGGATCCCGGGCAAGGGTTGTATTTTTGCTAGTTACACCCCTTGTTCTAATGGCTACACCCCCTTATTTTGCTAGTTACACCCCATCATTTAAATCCTTGTTTCTTTTGAGAATTTTGTACAATTCAGACTTGGTTATGTATAATCACTACCAACTTATGATTATTAATATACAAGTATTATGATGTATTGCATCTTTGTATATTTGAGTTTTGATTTGTGATATTGATTATACTCATGCGAAAAAATTACTACTATTTTTATAATCAACTTAAAGAGATTTTCAATTACGAAACCGGGAATAAAAGCATGATTAAGAGTATGATACAATAGCAACGAGGCGGGTCGTTACAACACCTTTCTCTACTCTTCCGTCTATAAACACCTATTCTAGACAAGCTTTAAGAAAGACTATTGCTTTAGTTACACAAATCACAAATTCTAAAAAGAATTAAAACCAAAGTAGTATGGAGAGAAACAACCTGATGATCCACTACATATGAATGCAAATGATTACCAAACTTGAATCAAGCTTGAAAGACAAATCTCAGAACATTCTCTCCAAGTTCTTCTTTAGAATGTTGCCCAAAAATAAATCCTCTCAAGGAATCTTGAAGCTTGAGGATTTGAGGGTCTAACACAAAATAACTCAAAGTATCTTTTCTCTCTTCAGAAAGGTTACAAACTTCGTTGATATTTCCCTGTTGTGTTTGGTTAAAACACTCAGCATCTACTTATAGAAAATTGTTTTAACTGTCAGTAATAAATTAAATATCTTATGTAATTGATTAAATCACTTATGTAATCGATTAAAGTGTTCTTGAGCTTTCTGGAAAAGACTTATGAACAATGTAATCGATTAAATTGCAATGCAATTTATTATCACAGGAAGTCTTATTCAAAATTGTTGCCAAGTAATCGATTATCACAGAAAGTCCATTCTATGATTATGAACTGTGTAATCGATTACCACAAACTCGTAATCGATTAAAATGTTCTTAGTTCTCAAGTAATAGATTACCACTGACTGGTAATCGATTAAACCAGTGAGAAAATATTTTTCCAGAACTTGAAACATTGAACACTTGGCTTTTTATGCATTCATGAAAATCTTGCATTTCAGAAAAGCTTTTTATGAAAACATGAACGCAGACATGAATGAGTTTTATGCAATGGATCATAGGATGGCTCATCTTAGACATACACAAATTATATTTTCCATTCAATTGAATTGGCATGTAAAAGCCTAAACATTTCGTACTCTAAGCACCTTAGCTTCTTGATCCTCGTCAGCTCCCCCTGAGTCTAACAATCTCCTCCTTTTTGGCTCTGATCATACCAAACTTCAATTGAACATCTTTATCCTTAGTGTTCTTTTAGGAGAGAGTTTCCAAGAGCTTTTACTTGAAACCTGAAAAAGAATCAGCTTCTAGCCAATACCAAGTGTCAAGTATTCTTTGCATAAACTCTATACATCACAAATGTTTTTATTGCTCCTCCTTTCTTATGTAATTTCATATCATTTTAGATTAAGAGCAATGTTTATCTTTAGTTTAATAAGAGAAAATGTTCATTTTTTATTTTTCTCCCCTTAGTTTCTCTTACTTTCCTTGCACCCTGCATATGTTCATTTTTCTCTCCCTTTTGGCTTATCAAAGACAAAATATTCCAACAATAGTGAAATAAGCAAAGGAAGATTGGAAAAACGTAAAAGCAATTTTATTGATCAATGATTCAAGGTGCATACATGAAGGTTAATCATCAAATATCATAGCTGAAAATGAGAAAATAGAAACATCATACTAGAAACTAAACAAGACAACCACTAAACTAAAGATCATCAATTCCTTGAGACTCATCCTAGTCTCTATGTTGCTTAGTCTAGCAGTAATGTCTTCTAGAGAGGAATGAACATCAATCGAATGTTGATGATGCAAAGCTATTATAGCATCCATCTTTTGAATCATGAGAGATTCAAAAGGACTCCATTGCTGCTCAGCAGGTTCAGCTTCAGCATCTTCTTCCTCATTAGCTTCTTGGTCTTCATCAGAAACTCCTTGAGGAGCTTGATCTCCATCCATGGTCCACCCATTTGGGGTTTTCATTAACCATAATTATTCTTAAGTTTTGATTAACATTTAAATTACATTGTTTTTAATCTTCTTTTATTTACAATAATTAAATTCAAACCACAATTCAATTCTCTCAACAATTTCATTCCTGTTCCAATATTAAGAATCATAAATTACAATTGATATTAGTGCCTCAATCCTCGTGGAGACGATACTTTCTTATCACTTTATTACTTGGAACGATCGGTGCACTTGCCGAGTCGCAACAGTGGCCCTCTCGACGTTCACATCCGTCATATTAGTCGATGGAAGGACGGTGTGATTCACTAACTGATGCCAGAAGGCGGCATCTCCCACCAAGTCGTTCTTCCTCAGCTTTTCTGGCACATAATTCTGGCCAACTTTGGTCCTCCACGATGTGTAGAGACCAATAATACTATGGCGAATCTAATCCGCCAGCTGAGGCATCTCCTGTCTGTATCTCTTGCTGTGAATATCTAGCTGCATACGATGGAAGATGTGAAAGAACTCACATCTGGAGAAGACTGTGTAGTTGGTGTCAAGGAGTCTCTCTATCGTCTCGTGGTCAAATGGCACTTCGACTCCTCTAACCCAGCTAAATCTCCGGTCGGCAACAGTGGCAGGGTCCACGTTAGCTAAGAACTCCTTTAGAATGGAGTTGGAGCTCGGCTCTAGAAAGCTGACTAGTCTCTGCCATCTCCGTCTGACAATAACATTCTATGACTGGAGAGTCTTCAGGAAGCGATTCCTACATAATCTTCTTCTCAGGAATGATCTTCTTGGGTAAATACCAAGAATCAAACAGCTCCTGGCACTCCAGTGTGCGGAATCTAACTTCATCAAATTGAGCAACCTGGGCCCTCTTGCTACTAGAGGCCTCAGTCGCCTTCCTCTTTCTTTTAGCTATCTGTTTGCCCTGAAATTCAAAAATTGTTCAAAGTCAATTCATAATTCCTAAACTGAATGCAATTCCCAGATTTAGTCTCATCAATATCACAAGACAGAACAATCACATTACTTTGTCCAATAATCCTAACCACAACTTGACACTTAACCAGAAAAACAAAATCAGGATTCCGAAATTTAAATCTAAGCACACATCACAATCAAATGTATAACTCAGCTCATTTTCCATCAACTCAACTCAAAACAACACCAATATATATATTGACCCATACTCAATTAGTCACTAAAATCACTTATTGACTTCATAAGCCATTGTATTAACCAAATATGTACAAAACAGCACACACCATTTGCTTTAAGCAGAACTCAAACTGTATAAACAATCAGATCAAGCTATAGAAAATTCGATTCATTACTCAAATCAAATCAATTCACATTAGTCTATACATGCTAGCCATTCCCAGATTTAATGTCAAAACATATCTCATTCCTATCCCTACATTTCACTCAGACCAAAACAATCACCAATGCATGAGAACTTATCACATTTTTGGACAAGAATTCAATTTACAAGCATGAACAGTTCAAAAGTTCAAGACTTAAGCCACACAGTTAATTCAGCTCAAATTGATAGAGGAAACATTGCAATTCCAAACATTCACTAGTACAGAATTTCAGTTCACTAGTACAGAATTTCAGTTCACACTTCATCAGTTTCACAGTTCAAAGAGAAAGCAAAATGCCAAATTCAACAATATGAACAAAGAATTCAGGTTTCATTCAAAACAAAAACCACACTTATCAAATCAATCAACCAAACAATTTCTGGTTTTCAATTCAGTTCAACTGGTCATCCATACTCAACATTCATAATTAACCATGCCTATCATTTCATGTTAACTGTCACAACCAATATCACAGAATCCAAGTAGCAACCAATATCAAGCACAGGTGATAAAATTGCACTTACTAATTGCTAATTGTGATGGTTAATTCCCTTGAATTCAACTAACCAAGTATTGCATTCAATTGCCATCTGTTCAGCTCTACCAAATTCATGTCATTGAACAAAGTGCTGAACTGGAATTCCCAAATTTAGATGATGACAATCAATCAAACAATGAATGTAAATGAAAAGCTAAAGCACAGCCTAACATCAACCAGCATCATACAATTACATCTCAACTAATATAGCAATTCAAAGCACTGACCACACTATATATGAACAATCTGATTTCCCTCAAGCTGCAAAATGCAATCTCAGATAAATTGTGATAGAATCATTAGCAGACCCAATCTCAAACAACATTGTAAATCAAAGAACCTTAATTTAGTATCACTTGATGCTTACAATTCCTAACCACAAAACTCATTCCAGGATGGACCAATTTGAATTCAAATATCAACAAATTTACCAGTAAGAACTGTTCATAAAAATAATTGACTAAAAAATTCATTAATGAAAAGGTAAAATGTATCTGCTAAAAATTATTGTACATGGACTCAGCTATCCCTTATGTGCTAACAGAATCAATTTGGTTCCAGGGCATCAAGCAAAGTTACGAATTACCATGGACCTAGCATTTTCAATTTGAATAACCTAAAAGCAATAACCCAAGGCTTAAGGATGGAACTTACCTTGTCTCCAGCCATGGTCGAATGCAAACAGAGAATATCCAAGGAAAATGCACAAGCTTTACTCAATTGTCAATAGGGATTATGCAGAGAATGGTTTAGGGCAGTGAGGTTTGGGAATTTGGGAATTTCAAACTCTAAACTTGAAGCTTGATGATTCACTGGGTGCTTATGCTTAGAATTGAGTTACAAAGCTTGAAGAAGATGAAGGAAATAGGGGAAATGAAACTAGAAGGCGCGACTTGGTTCTGAACAGCTTTTTTTTCTTTTTAAAAACCAAATTCGCAACATCGCGCGGATCGCGTTAGTTACGGTGCTGATCACGCGGAGGTGAAAATGAAGGCATTTAACTCAAATGACTGGCGCGGTTCGCGCGGTCATCCACGCTACTCGCGTGGAGTATTCGAGTGGCCCTTTTGGCTCTCTGTTTTTTCCTCTTCAAAATTTTTCTGAGTTAAAGCTTCTTATATGCAAAAATGTCTATCCTATAACAACTTAACATGCAATAACCCTAAATTAAACTATGATTCTAGTTAATCTAAAGGCAATTAACATCAACAAAACAATTAAAAGTAAATGATTAACACTAAACTATAAAAACAACTTTTACTTAATCATAATATGCAAACATACAATTGAACAAAGAAAATGCTTGGATTTGCCTTCCAAGTAGCGCTTGTTTAACGTCACGAGCCTGACATACCAATTTCAGTCGCTTAGGGCTTTCAGTGGAATAGAAACTACATTCCTATTCACTGTCGCTCCAAAATAAGGCTTCAATCTACATCCATTGACTTTGAATGACCTATCACTGTCTAAAGGAGAGATTTCTACTGTCCCATAAGGATAAAATTTTCTAACTAAGAATGGACCAGACCAACGAGATTTTAACTTACTTAGAAATAGCTTCAGGCGAGAATCGTAAAGTAAAACCTGTTGTCCTGATTCAAATTCTTTGGGACGAATCTTGTCATCATGCCATTTCTTTATTTTCTCCTTATAGATCTTGGCATTTTCATATGCAGCTAACCTGAACTCATCAAGCTCATTTAGTTGCAATAACCTCTTCTTGTTAGCTTTAGATAATTCAAAATTCAAAAATTTTGTAGCCCACATTGCCTTATGTTCAAGTTCAATCGGAAGGTGGAAAGACTTACCATACACAAGTTAAAAAGGAGACATACCTATGGGTGTTTTAAATGCAGTACGGTATGCCCACAATGCATCGTCTAGCTTTTTGGCCCAACCTTTTCTAGAATTTCCAACAGTCTTTTCTAATATTCTTTTGAGTTCTCTGTTAGAAATTTCTACCTGGCCACTGGTTTGAGGATGGTAGGGTGTAGCGACCTTGTGAGTGACTCCATATTTTGCAAGCAAGCTTGCAAACTGATTGTTACAGAAGTGAGTACCTCCATCACTGATTATGGCTCTTGGAACTCCAAAGCGTGTGAAGATATTCTTCCTCAAAAATGAAACCACTACCTTTGCATCATTTGTTGGTAACGCTATAACTTCAACCCATTTGGACACATAATCCACAGCAACCAAGATATATTGATTGGAATATGATTTAGGGAAAGGTCCCATAAAATCAATTCCCCACACATCAAACAACTCCACTTCTTGGATGTTGTTCAGCGGCATCTCATCTCTTCTAGAAATATTTCCTGTCCTCTGACAATTATCGTATCTTTCCACAAATTCTCTTGCATCTTTAAAAATTGTTGGCCAATAATACCCACACTACAAGACTTTCTGAGCTGTCCTATTTCCTCCGAAGTGTCCTCCATACTTCAAAGCATGGCAGTGCCAAATAACCTTAGGCACTTCTAATTCGGTAACACATCTGCGAATCACCCCATCAGTACATTGAAAATAAAGGAAAGGGTTATCCCACAAATACCTCTTTGAATCATGGAGAAACTTCTTCTTTTGTTGCCAATTGAGATCGTCAGGCATCACACCTACAGCTTTGTAGTTGGCCATATCTGCAAACCATGGACTAGATTGAATTGCCATCACTCCCTCATCAGGAAAAGAATCATTAATCTCCAATTCTGGACCATCTTGTAATTTCTTTTCTTGAATCCTTGACAAGTGATCAGCTACCTTGTTTTCCACTCCTGCTTTGTCTTTGATTTCCAAATTGAACTCCTAAAACAAAAGCATCCATCGTAATAAACGTGGCTTTGCATCTTGCTTGTTCATTAAAAATTTAAAGGCTGCATGGTCAGTATACACAATAACTTTAGAACCAATCAAATAAGACCTAAATTTGTCTAATGCATATACTACAGCTAGCATTTCTTTTTCAGTTGTGGCATAATTAACTTGTGCCTCATTTAAAATTTTACTAGCATAATATATGACATGCAAACGCTTCTCTTTTCTTTGACCTAAAACAGCACCTATTGCATATGCACTAGCATCACACATAAGTTCAAATGGTAAAGTCTAATCAAGGGCAATTAAAATGGGTGCAGTAGTAAGTTTATTTTTCAAAACATTAAATGCATCAAGACAAGCTTTATCAAAACAAAATTCAACTCCCTTTTCAATCAGTTGGCTTAGGGGTTTTGCAATCTTGGAGATATTCTTGATGAACCTCCTATAGAATCCTGCATGACCTAGGAAACTACGCACACCATTCACATTAATAGGAGGAGGTAATTTCTCAATCAATAACAATTTAGCTCTATCTACCTCTATCCCTTTTTCAGAAACCTTATGACCCAAAATAATACCCTCACGAACCATGAAATGACACTTTTCCCAATTTAAAACCAAATTTGTTTCTTGACATCTTTTTAAGACTTTAGCTAAATTAGCTAAACAAGAATCAAAGCAAGAACCAAAAACAGAAAAATCATCCATGAAAACTTCTAGTCCTTTTTCAACCATGTCAGAAAAATGGAAAGCATGCACCTTTAAAATGTTGCAGGTGCATTGCATAGGCCGAAAGACATTCTTCTATACGCAAACACTCCAAAAGGACAAGTGAAGGCTGTCTTCTCTTGGTCTTCTGGTGCTACAGGAATTTGATTGTACCCTGAATAACCATCCAGAAAGCAATAGTAATCATGCCCTGCTAATCTTTCAAGCATCTGGTCCATGAATGGAAGGGGAAAGTGATCCTTCCTAGTTGCATCATTCAGTCTTCTATAATCTACACACATCCTCAAACCTGTGATTGTTCTTGTGGGGATTAAGTCATTGTTGTCATTTTGAATGACTGTCATCCCACCTTTCTTGGGGACGGTCTGAACTGGGCTTACCCATGCGATGTCTGAAATTGGGTAAATTATACCTGCATCTAACAACTTAACCACCTCTTTTCTTACCACTTCTTTCATAGTTGGGTTAAGTCTCCTCTGTGGTTGCCTCACTGGTTTCATATCATCTTCCATAAGAATTTTATGAGTACAAAAGGAGGGATTAATACCTTTCAAATCGGAGATAGACCAGCCTATAGCGGTTTTGTGTTCCTTAAGTACTTTCAGCAATTGTTCTTCCTCACAAAATTCCAGCTCTTTGTTGATAATGACTGGGTAGGTCTCTCCATCACCTAGAAATACATACTTCAAGGTCTCCGGTAATTCTTTCAGCTCCACTTTTGGTGCTCCAACTGGGATGTCATCTTCTTTCTTTTCCAGCACCTCCATGGCTATTTCCAACTCTTCTTGTATGGTTTCTTGGCTTCTAATTTCCAGCACTTCTTTAAGTTCTTCTTCCTCCAATTGACCTGCACTAATCACATTATCCAAAACATCTAGCCTAAAACAATCATGTTCATCAGATGGATTTTTCATAGCATCAAAAACATTAAAAGTGATAGATTCATTGTCCATTCTAAGTTCTAATTTCCCTTTTTCAACATCAATCAAAGCTCTAGCAGTGGCTAAAAGTGATCTACCTAAAAGCAATGGTATCTCACTCTCACCATCCATGTCTAAAACTATAAAATCTGCTGGAAAAATGAATTTATCTACTTTTACCAATACATCCTCAATGACTCCTGAAGGCTTTCTCAGTGAGCGGTCTGCAAGTTGAAGAGATACTCCTGTTGGCTTCAATTCAGAGATTCCTAGAGACTTATAAATTGAAAGCAGCATTAAGTTGATGCTTGCCCCAAGGTCACATAGTGCTTTCCCCACATTAATATTTCCAATTGCAATTGGAATGTTAAAACTCCCTGGATCTCGAAGCTTTGGTGGAAGCTTCCTTTGAATTATGGCACTGCACTCCTCAGTAAGCGCAATCATTTCACATTCCTGCAATTTGTGTTTCCTAGACAACAATTCTTGCATGAATTTTGCATAGTTAGGCATATTGGCTAATGCTTCTGCAAAAGGAATATTAATATGCAATTTTTTGAACATATCTAAGAACCTGGCAAACTATTGCTTCTGGATCTGTTGCTTGCTTTTCACCGGATAGGGAGGTGTCTCAAACCTTGAGAAATCCCATACCTTCTTAGTAGGTGCAGAATTTTCTTCTTTCTTGCTTGAAGACACTTCTACTTCTTTCTCTACATCCTCTTTTTCATTTTCTTCTTCAGCTTTTCCTTGGCTTTCCTTTGGATTTTCTTGAGATGTGAGTACCTTACCACTCCTAGTAATTATAGCTTTCACATGTTCTCTTGGATTCACAACTGTGTCACTTGGAAATTGTCCTTAAGGCCTTTCTGCTAATTGTTTTGCCAATTGCCCAATTTGATGCTCAAGATTCCTAATAGAGGCATCTTGATTCTTGTGATGAGTCCTTGTCTCATTAATGAAGGCATTGGTAGCTTGAATATGCTCATTCGTCGTCTTGGACAACTGCAACATAGCTTTTTCCAGCTCGGATGGCTCCTTGGGTGGAATGGGTGGGATGGGTGGGGGCTGCAAATAATTGTTAGACTTATGATCTAAACCACCACCTTGCATTCTCCTCTGAAAGTTGTTACCCATAGCATAATTTTGATTCCTCTGGAAATTCTGCTGGGGTCTGTGATCATACCAAAGGCCATTGACTTGAACTAGATCAGCTCCTACTAAAATAGGACACACATTGGACTCATGCTCTCCTTGGCAATACTCACATGTAACAGCTTGTGCTCTACTTGAACTTGATGATACTTGAGCTGCAGAGACATGCAATTTATCAATCTTCTCATTTAGCTTGGCCAACTGTTGAGCCAACATCTTTTGTTCTGCTAACATAGCATCATTACTCCCCAATTGAATGAACTCTCTCTTTGGACGAACTGTAATACATTCATTCTCATCACGAGCTAGAGAATCAATCAATTCATATGTTTGGGCTACAGTCTTTGGTCTTATGGAACCGCCAGCTGCAACATTAACAATAAGACGTGATTCAGAAGTCATTCCATTAAAGAAAATACGTACCTTTTTACCAACGGTCAGATCATATTGTGGACACTTTCTGATCAACTCTTGAAATCTATTCCATGCTACACATAGTGTTTCCCTCTCATGTTGAGTAAAATTGGTGATCTCATTCACCAACTTGTTGTACTTATCCATGGAGAAATATTGAGAAAAGAACTTTGAAACTAATTCCTCCCATGTAGTTATGCTATTTGAGGCTTGTCTATCCAACCATCTAAGTGCTTTTCCTTTAAGAGCAAAAGGAAATAACCTCAATCTAATAGCATCTTCTGACACTCCTTGATGCCTTATAGTGTCACAAATCCTCAAAAATCTATCTATGAAATCATGTGGGTCCTCATCGTCTTCCCCACCAAATGGACTACGCTCCACCAATGTAATTAAAGAAGGATGAATATCAAAATTGTTTGCTTGAATAGGTGGCCTTACAATACTTGAGTTCGGTCTTGTGAACAGTGGAGCCAGAATATCCTCCATCAGTTCATCTTCCGGTCTTGGCTGATGATTTGTTCCTTCAGCCATGTCTAATTCTATCTTAGGAATAGAATCAGAATTCTCTGCTTCTCTTCTTCTTTGATTGGCTAGTCTCCTATTCCTTCTAACAGTCTGTTCGATTTCTGGATCGTACTATAGATGACCAAGATCAACTAGACCTCGCATAAACTAAGAAAAGCAATCAGTAATAAAAGAATCCCAATCTCAAGAATTAAAATTACTATAAAATTGATATTTCAATCCCCGGCAACGACGCCAAAAACTTGTTGCGAACTCGGAAAGTATATCGTTCGTTCCAAGTAATAAAGTGAATAAGTAGAGTATCGTCTCCACAAGGATTGAGTCACAATTCTATTGTAATTTAACGCTTGGAATTTGGGAGGAAAATATGTTTAAAGAAATTGATTGTGGTTTGTTTTGTGTAAATTTAAGTAAAGTGCAAAAAATCTAATAATGCAGAAAATTAATCAACGATTTAACTAAACTCAATTGGTTGTGATGCAGTAATTTTAGGTGATTGTGGTTAATCGCATTCCCCTATGATTCCTACCATCTATGCTTGATTGAATTATTAACTTGAATTATTAACTTGAATTATTTCTAATTACTCAGCTGATGTATTTTCTTACAATTAAGCTAAATCCTAATTCCTTAGGTACTTAACCCTTTGATGAATTTAGAAAACCTAATTCCTTAGTGAATTCCTCATAAACTAAGCATTAAGAGCATACATCAAGTAATTATGGACTTAAACCAATAATAATGCTGCAACTATGCATTCCTATCCCTAGGTAATGAATAATTGTTGTTTTAATCATTTCAGAAGCTAAAACCCCAATATCCCTATTGTGAATCTTATCCCTATGCAATCTTAATAGAATGGCCAATCCAATTAAGAAGAATAACATAAAATGCAGAATAAACAAAGCAATTATCATAATTCTCATTAAAACCAATCAAGACATAGAGGAGTTCTCATAGGTTCTTGCTCTTAACCACAATACAAGGGTTTAGCCTCTCATGCTCAGAATAATCATGGGTTCCATTATTACAAACATCATTCTACAGAAAATTACAAAGAGAAGAAGAAATACAACCAAGGGAGATGATTCCAATCTTCCAATTGATTCCAATCTTGCCCAAGGTGTCTTCCTCTTTGATTCCCTTGTTTTCCTCTGTTGAAAATGCTCTGTTCCTTGTATTTTTCGAGTCCCCCCCTATTTTTTTTCACAAAAACCTAAAATCCCCTTAAATAAGTGAAAAATTTCACTAACAACAGTGCCAGCGAGGATATGGCGCGACTAGCGCCACATCCCACGCTAATCGTGTGGGATGTTCGAACTTATTGGCCAAGTTTTCCTTCTGGCGCGATACGCGTGGAGTCCCACGCGATCCGCGTGGAGACTTCGAAATGTTTGGCCAACTTGGCATTCCACGCTGTTAGCGTGGAACCTGGGGCGATCCGCGCGAGTTGGACGAAAAGCCTTCCTTGTTCCTTTTTGTTGCTTTTCCTCTGTTGATTGGCTCCTAATTAACAAACATTAAAGAAATTAAGTCATTAATCAATTAATTAAGAAACTATAGCTAATCCTACTCTATATAACTATTTATTGAACAATTTATTTATCTAATTAACCTAAAAACTACTATATGCTGGAAGCATATCAGCTCGTTTCTTCTCTCTAGAGATGTTGAACTCGTTTCCCTTCTTTAGAGTGACCGGGTTCCTTACTCGAGCTCGTTTCTTGTCTCTAGAAATGTTGAACTCACTTCCTTTCTTTAGAGTGACTGGTTCCTTACTCGGGCTTGCTTCTTCTCTCTAGAGTTGTTGAACTCGTTTCCCTTCTTTAGAGTGACCAGGTTCCTTACCCGGGCTTATTTCTTCTCTCTAGAGATGTCGAACTCGTTTCCCTTCTTTAGAGTGACCGGGTTCCTTACTCGGGCTTGTTTCTTCTCTCTAGAGATGTTAAACTTGTTTCCCTTCTTAAGAGTGACCCGGTTCCTTACCCGAGCTTGTTTCTTCTCTTTAGAGTTATTGAGCTCGTTTCTTTCTTTAGAGCTGCAGGGCTAGTGTTGCCTGGTTAGTGAACCATCTTGGCTCACTAATTTATGTTGTGTTTATGATTGATGTGTAAGTAATGATTATATATGATAATGTTGGAATAATGAAGGTTGGTATATGAGGTGATAGCATTGATGATGTTATGGTTGTGTGCTATGCATATACCGGATGGTGCAATGATTGGTTGGTTACCCTTGCGAGGAAGGATTTGTTCCTAACCACGGTCATTGCATCGGTGAGCCCATGTTGGGGTGGTATGTATGTACATGGGGGGTGCATGGCGGGTCACCCTTGCGATGAAGGATTTGTTTCCAACCGGGTCATGCATTGATAATGCCCATGAAAGATAGGGCCTTGAAGCCCGAAGGCATGTAAGAAAAACAATTATTAAAGCGGAAACACACATACCACACAAGAATCGTTCTTTAGGACATAGATGTTACCTTGTTTATATTCGAAATTTGATGATCAAGGATAGGCTTGAAGATACAAGCCCTCTAATGTTGATCCACACCACTTCTTGTCAAGACTTAAGAACACTTCTTGAATGCTACCAACAAACACCAAAGGAGGCAGGCTAGGCACACCAATGGAGAGGAAGAATGTTAGGTTTTAAAGTGTTTTTACTTATCTAAGAGGCTCACCAATAGATGATATTGGTGGCTGAATTTTCAGCCAACACTCACACAAAGGGGCACATGAAAATAGAGGAAAGTAGATTAGGGTTGTTCCTCTCAAAAAAAATTAGAGAACTATGATCACAATAGCACACTTTATAGAAGAGTTTGAGTCATATTTTTAACCAAAAAATCTGATCATGAAGCATCCCACACGTGAAGATAAGATAGAGTTGTTGCATTTCAAAATTTCCAACAACCTTCTATCTTATTTTCCTAAGACCAAGTCAATTACTTGGGATTTAATTTTGCCAAAAGATAATCATATATCAGCCGTGTATAAGCCCATAATCAGCCCTCAAAATTCTTCCTAAAATCTAGGACATGATCATGATAAGATTCTAGTTGAATTCAAATTCAAATCTAGCTCTTATCTTCTCCTTTTGATATGAAACTAACTATTATAGTTAATTCATATTTAAATTCAAATATTTAAATTCAAAATTTAAATTATCAAATTTAAATATTAGATAATTAATTTAACTATTTAAATTAATTAATAATGTCTTGGACTATCCAAGCCCATTAACTCCATTCATGAGCCTCTCTCTCTTTAAGATAAGTATCCAAACTCTTTCTTGGGCCAACAACCATTATTAGGCCCAAAACCTTTAATGCTATAATGTCATGACAATAAAGTGTTAGTATTTGACCCATTAGGCCCAACATAGCTACTGACCTAAATGAGTTTGGGCCCAACAAGGCCACTACTCATTTAATGACAACACAGAGCACTAGCAATGCTTTGTTGCCCCAGAACTAGTTAGGTAAATGACAAGATCATTCTATTAAATCTATTTGGTTTCCGTATGTATTTCCTTTCGTCTCGGTTACCTTCCCATAAAACCTAGGGTAAGGAAACATATCAGCCCTTGCGGTCTAGGGTAAGCTTTAATACGAAATAGGGAGTCTCCAATTTTACTGACTCTAAAGGCAAATCATCTCATGATTTCTTTTACTATGCATAGATTCCCGAGTCCCGTAAATGTCATCCCAATTTCTCCGGTTTACAGATAACCTAATCTCTCACAGAAATTTGACGAATTCCTTCAGCTAGTCACCCTAGACTCGTGTTCTTTTAGGACATGCCCAAAGGTATACCTATCTGTCTCCATGTTTCAGGCATATGAGGTATACAATTAAAGCATGTCTTCTAGAACACAGTCTAGGTGAAAACTTCTGGTCTAAGGAAAGACACACCCAAATAATAAGAGACTACTCTAATGATACTATCTGTGAGATTTCCTCATAGAGTCTCTTTGTGGGTCCGTTCAGTGCGAGCTATACCCTTATAGGTCCACCCACGACTTTAGCTAAGACATCTCCATGTCTGTAGCTCATGAGGTCTTTACCTTGTATCTGCATACAAGTAGTTAAGCCGTGCTAGTCTTACCCGAAATCACTGATCCCCACTCTCAGTGTCTCTAGACTAGGAACTTAAAATTTAGGAGTAGACATCTGAAATCCTTGAATCCTCATGATCGTGATCCCATCACTGATACTCAAGAGATACCTATTCTATTCCAAAGGTTTTATCCAGTTACTCATATATTAATAATGATATCGAGACAGAATATGAAACAAGATAAAGAGCGCTTATAATTTATTCATGACAATATGAAAAATACATGTATGTCCTAATCTAACGAAAAGATTGTCTCTAGGACATCCATATACTAACAGCCCATGTGACATACTTCATTTGTTTTACGGAAATATGATGATTGTCTTCAGAGTACGAAAATACTGGGGGGCACAACTGTTTGGAACTCCTTTACTGAGACCCATGGCTAATCACCGGTGAGGGGAACGGCCTGTGCAGGATAGAGTGACCCTGACATCCTGCTGCATCATCTCCCTGTGTTGGACTATTTCAGGGACGGTACCACATTGCATGCTGAGAGATGAGTCAGGGGCATGCATCATTCTAAGCATTATAGGTTGATTGTGGAATGTATTTGGATGACTGTCCTTGCTTGTTGCATGATGAAAGGATTGGGTGTTGTGATGATATTGTGGTTTTTTGGATGCCTTCTCTAACTACTGCTATCTATTACTTGTTTTTACATGATAAACTCACCTTTGCCTTGTTTGCACCATGTGGATTGGTACCTGTGATGATCGCGAACCTTCGTTCGTGTGAGCAGATGGACAGCATTAGGTGACTTGGAGGAAGATCCCTTTTTGGTTGGAGCCGTTGAGCCGTCATGATGATGATGGATCAGATTTCGGATAAGAGTTGTGTTTTGATAGTCAACTCTTCCGTAGATTAGCCTCTTGTTTTCTTTTGAAGAATTTGTACATTTCAGATGTGGATACTTGTAAATACAACTAAATTATGTTTTTGCATGTGAATGAATTGTGATGATTAAATGTACTTCTATCTACGTATTTGCTTCATGGTGATGAATATTCATTTGTGAAAAACTTACTACCATTTTCATAATCAATTATAAGGGATTTTCATTAAAATCTATTATCAGAGTAATTAAGAGTTAGTGATACAGTAGCGACGAAGCGAGTCGTTACATTGATCAACATATATTTCCTTCTCTATGTAGCCATTTAGAAATGCACTTTTTACATCCATTTGGAATAATTTGAAGTTCTTCAAACATGCAAATGCAAGTAGCAATCTTATAGCTTCCAACCTAGCTACTGGAGCATAGGTTTCTTTATAGTCAATGCTTTCCTCTTGGTTGTAACCTTTTGCAGCCAATCCGGCCTTGTTTCTGACTATGATGTCACTTTCATCAAGTTTGTTTCTAAAAACCCACTTGTTGCCTATTGGCTTATGAGAAGGAGGTTTAGGAACAAGTTCTCATACTTCATTTCTGTTGAACTAGTTTAGTTCATCATGCATAGCAAGCATCCAGTGTTCATCAAGTAATGATCAATATTTTTTGGTTCAATTTCAGATACAAAGGCCATATCACAACATAAATTTCTGAGAGAAGATCTAGTCGATACTCCCTTAGTTACTTCACCAATTATGTTGTCAAGGGAGAGATCTCTGGTAGTTCTCATGTCTTTTGGCATTTGAGTTGGAGTTGAAGGATCAATTTCTTCATTTGTTTCATTCTTTCTCCTCTCATCAATTTCAGTGATTGAGACATTTTCTTCCAATTATCCTGCATCATTTTCACAACTCTTTTCCTCTTTTGAGGAGTTAGTTTCATTACATATTGCATGTACAGATTCTTCCATGCATAAGGTTCTTTTGTTGAAAACTCTATAAGATTTACTTTGCATTAAATATCTAAGGAAGATTGCTTCATCAGCTTTTGCATCAAATTTTCCAAGAAATTGCTTTCCATTGTTTAAACCAAAACATTTACAGCCAAACACTCTAAGGTGTGTAATGTTTGGTTTTCTTCCTTTATAAAATTCATAAGGAGTTTTCGTTAAGATAGGCTTTATGAGCAATCTATTTAAGGTATAGCAAATAGTGCTCACTGCATCAACCCAAAAATGTTTTGGCAAATTAGTTTCATTAAGAAGAGTTCTTGCACCTTCTTCAAGTGATTTATTTTTCCTCTCCACAACACCATTCTATTGAGGTGTTCTTAAAGCTGAAAATTTGTGGTTTATTCCATGTTCTTCATAGAAATTTCCAAAATGTTGTTTTGGAATTCACCACCATGATCACTTCTTATTGAAACTATCTTGCATCCCTTTTCATTTTGTAAAAGCTTGACTAATTTTCTAAACGCACTAAAAGCATCACTCTTGGATTTCAAGAACAAAGTCCATGTAAATCTTGAGTAATCAACAACAATGACAAGTGCATAGTAATTGCCACTAAAACTCATAGTTCTTGAAAGGCCAAACAAATTCATGGAAGTAATTCAAGAGGTCTTGATGTGGAAACAATGTTTTTGTCTTGAAAAGAGATTTTTGTTTTTGTTTCTCCTTTTGACAAGCATCACCAAGTTTGTCAATTTCAAACTTAAGTTTAGGCAATCCAATTACTAAGTCCTTCCTTATGAGCTTGTTCATATGATGAATGTTGATGTGACTTGCTCTTCTATGCCAAAGCCATGATTCATCAATTTACTCACTAAGCAGTTTATGTTATGAACGAATGCATGTTATATTGCAAGCAAGTAAATGTTTCCTTTTCTTTTTCCAACATGTATTACCTCACCAATTTTGCCATCACATATCAAGTGATGTATGGCTACACCCACCAGCCATTTAAATTCCCAAATCTACCTTGTAATGAAACTCAAACTTCAAGCTTTTCAAGAACCCAAGATTCAGCACTTTCACGAAATTGTATGGCTGGCTGGAAGCTTTTATGGACAGCAATGGAAGATGGAGAAAGGTAGGGATGAAGATGGAATGGCACCATGGAAAATCTTTCCAATAAGCCTAGGAAGAATTGTCACAATCGCATGAAGCCATTGATAAGAAACAAGAGGTTCTTACATAAGAACAAAGAGAAAACTCTCTCACAAATTTCAGATTTGCATTCAATGATCAAAAGATTATTATAACAATTATGCACAAAATTACAAGCTAAATGGAAGGAAAATTACAATGAAATGAAGCTTGTAATCAACACTTAATGAAGCCTAAATGCAAGCTAAATGAAGCTTGTGTGCAAGCTTCCCTAAGGAGACCTTGGCTGTCCTAATTTCGTGAAATGGTCCAGTATTTTAAGGCTTAAGGTGCAGTTTTCATCCTCTAAGTGCAGCCCACAATTCACACACAAGTGCACTTACAAAGCTTTACACTAATGCACTAAAAAGCCTTTTTATTACAACTATTTTTGCTTCTAAAAAGTGATGAATTTAATTGGAATTTAATTGAACTTGAGACAATAAAATCCAGCCCTTGTTATCCTTAAGTTGGTGTGCTTTCTTTTGCTTGTCCAAGTTAGCCTTGATGTGGTCTTGAAGTGCTTGGGTTCTAGCTCTTGTCATGGGTCCTTTAAAGCTCACCAAAGGAAGTGCTTCAAGCTCTCCTTCTAGACCTTTAGCTTGCAATGGACCTCCATCATCCCCTCCTTCTTGAAAGAAACTTGACCTCAAGTTTGCTTCCCCAATTGTACCTACATCACACAAAGAAAGATCACAAGCATAAAATTATTAGTCACACCATACTCACTTGGCAACTCAAGTCTAGGTTGTAGCTTGGATTTCCTTTCTTGAGGAAATTTATCCTTCCACTTGTGCTTGTATCTCTTTTGTTAAATCCATATTCATCCCTAACCTTTCTCCATCTTCCATTGCTGTCCTTAAAAGCTTCCAGCCAGCCATAGAATTTTGTGAAAGTACTGAATCTTGGGTTCTTGAAAAGCTTGAAGTTTGAGTTTCATTGCAAAGTAGATTTGGGAATTTAAATGGCTGGTGGGTGCAGCCATACATCAAGTGGTATCTAGAGCCTAATCCTTGTGGAATTATTCTTCAAGTTCAGTTTTTAGAACTTCTTCAATGGTAAAAAACTGCACCATCCGAAAATCCATAAATCCTATTCTAGTTCCTTGTGTTCTTGTGTTTTTGTGAAAATTCTTGGTGGTGTGGCTTGGGTAGTAATTCCGCTACATAACCCTTGTGTATTTCTTCAAGTTTCATGTGATTTCATGTTCTTCCTTTATTCTTGATAATTTTCTAGTTTTGATTCTTGTAATCTAGTGTTAGTAGTTGTTTTTGTGTTGTATAACCACTTGTTTTGATTTTAATCTCATGCCTAAAGTGAATTGAGTTGTTAGAAGCAAATTTTTACAATTGTTATACATAGTTTTCGTGATTATCTTTCCTTAAGAATTCTTGAACTTGTACAAAAACAAAAACACAGAAGTGCAACCCAAATGTTTGTGAAATTGTGGCTGGAAAAATAATCAAAGTACAGCCCAAAAAAGTTTGTGAATTGTGGCTGGAAAAATAATCAAAGTGCAGCCAAGAAGTATTGAATTGGTGACTGGAAAATTCAAAGTAAAAATAGAATTTAGAAGCAAAGAAAAGTTGCAAAGGTTACAAGTTTAGAAATTCTTTTAAACCACAAAACTAAGTGAACTTGTATGACGTATAAACTTTGTGAAATTTAGCTTCTGACAATTGAATTTGATTGGTATATCCTCCTTGTGAAGTTTGGTATAGCCATTATCCTTGAGATGTCTCATTAAATTCCACTTTGAGTTTGTGTTTTTCCAAAATTTTGCTTTTGTTGCTTGTCTCTTAAAAATTCCAAGGTTTTGTCTTAGAGTTTTATTATTCTTTGGACTCTTGAGTCTAGCCTAGAATTGTTTCCTGTTTCACTATAGTAAAGAAGCTTGGTTGGATTGAGAGTGTTGCTTAAGAACTATAGAGAAGCTAGAGTGGAAAAATGCAAGAGAGAACATTAAAGAAAAAACCTAGATATAGGTGCAAACACGAGTATGAGTGGCAAACACTTAGAGAGTGGTGAGAATTTCCTTATATACTTGTGTTTTTACTAACCATTTGTTTTGAAGGATGAACTTTGGAGAGGAAGCTTTGTCACCTAAGACCTCTAGGTTGATGAAGGCCATTTCAAAACAAATGGAAGATTTACAAAGCAAAATGGATGCAAAATTTAAGGAGTTACAAAGGGAGACCAAAAGAAGGAGAAGTCCAATGAGAAGTGTGGATGGACAGGCTCATGGTAGTAGGAGGGTGAGTGAGTATGCTTCTTCTCATGGAGGAAATTATTGTTAAAGGATACCTTAAATCCTTTTTCACAAAGCTGGCTTATGCTCAGAAGATTATGCTATAGACCTTCAACCCACAATTCTAATGGATAGTCATTGTGACCCCGACTGGAGGCTTGGTGTAAAGCACATTTCTGATTTTGGTTTTGAAGCTGTCAGCAATATTGCCTTCTCCAATTATTTTTCCTTTGTTATTGTCTCCATAGGTGAAAATCCTCCTTCCTTTAATATCAAAATTGTGAGCATGGATTTATCATCTGTCATGTGCCATAGTGAAGCTTTAGCTCTTAGACACACATGCAACAATCAAATCAAGTTGCAAAGAAAGGTACCAAATAAAGTTGGGTCCATACGGGTTAACTATTTTTCCCTTTTTCTTAGGAACCCATATGCATTATTCTCCATAAGGCACATAGAACCTTCTAGCATAACACTTGTGTAATGTGTGACCTTTCTTAATGCAGTAATTACATGTTACTAATTTTGATCTTCTTTCAAAATGAGTCATTTTAGTATGCTTTGTTTTTTAAATCCTTTTTTGATTCATCTATTTTGGAGGTACAAACTTGTTGTTTTGAAAAGGTTTTGATTGATAGCTGTAACCCAATCCAGATTTATCACCAATATACTTTTGCACACTTAACATTTGTTTTAAACTACATTTCCCTCGATAGAGCTTTTTCAAGAGATCTACCAAGTAGGAGTTTTCTGTTTGTAAAGTCATGCATTTTTCAAGATGAATCTTTTTTAAATCATCAAATTCCTTTTGTAAAACTTTGTTTTTATCTACATTTGAAGAAGAGGATGCACACACAACCATTTGCTTTGTAACTTGAAACAAGTTTTTCATTTTCTTCTTTCAAGTTGCAAAGTTCACCTTGCATTGAAGCTAGCTTAGTGGTAATGCCATCTAAGGTTACCTTTCAGCTTGTTATTGGAGATAGCAAGTTTTTGAGTCTCCTCATGCATTTCATTAAAAGCATCAACTAATTAATCAAATTCAGGATTTACTTCTAATTCAGCACTTGAGTCTTCTTCATCAATTGTTGATGTTAGACAAACATTGGCTTATTGATTCTCACTAGAAGATTCAGAAGTTGTTGATGCCTTTTCTTCCTAAGCTATGTAGGCTCTTTTGGGTTTCCCTTTTTTCTTTTCTTTCTTTCCTCCTAACTGCTTCTTTAGGAAGATTGGACATTCAGATTTGATGTGGCCTTGCTTTCCACACTCAAAGCAGTTGAAGTTGTTGTTGTTGTTGTCATTCCTTTTCTTGAACTTTGTGAACTTTTTGTTCTTGTTTTCCTACATGAACTTGCCAAATCGTTTGACAATTAGGTTCAGATTTTAATCACCTTCATCTTCACTTGAATCATCATCTTTCTCAACTTTTGAGGATGCGGCTTTCAAGGCAATGCTTTTTTGTTTCTTGTCTGCATCTTCTGCATTGGTTAGTTGAGACATTTCTAATTCATACTTAAGTAACTTACCAAAAAGTGCAGTCATAGACATCTTTGACAGATCTTTAGATTCTTTGACTGGTATGACTTTTGGTTACCAAGGTCTTATTAAGCATTTCAAAATCTTGATGTGGAGTTGAGAGATGTTTTTTGCTGTGTTCATCTTGAACATTTCATACTCATGGATCAAGGCATATTTTCTTGATCTTTTAACTTCATCAGTTGCTTCATGAGTGATTTCCAGCATTCCCACATCTCCTTTGCACTCTTGCACCTAACTGTTCTGAAAAACTCATTAGAGGACAAGGCAGAGGTTATCATGTTTTTTGCTTTAAAATCATATTGAACTACCATTTTTGCTATGTCAGTCATTTCATCTCATTCTTTGGAAATCTTTTCATTATCAACAGTTTGGTAGGTATCAAAAGACCTTTTTCAATTACATTACATGCACCGGGTTCATTTGGTTGAATGAAAATCTGCATTTTTTTCTCTCCAAAAACTGAAGTGTTCTCCCTCAAACATTGGAGGACGGTTGAGGGAGGCACCCTCCTTGAAGATAATTTGTGTGGTATTCATTTTCTTTAAAATAAAGTAGTGATCTTGAGTAACACACAAGAACCAAGAGGGGTTGTGAATTGGTTATTCTTGGTCAATTAAAAATTTCTTAAATAATCAGAGTTAAAAATGATCATATCACAAAACAACCGTTGAACACTTTCAATCAATCAAACTCCAATCTTTAAATAATGCAATGACAACAAAATATTTCAGTTGATTATGAAAAGTTACACCAATGAATGACAATTGATAACCACAAGAAAAGATAAAGAAGAAGTAGTCAACACCAAGACTTATACTGGCTTACTTCTCAACCTAGAGAAGCTACATCAAGTTCTCCTAACCAACTAGTTAGAAATTCCACTAATAGCAATCTGTTTCTTACAAGCTTAAACAATCACTCTTAATCAGACCAGATTAAGAACAAGAAATCTAACTCCTTTAGACTCTATGTAATCAAGACATAGAGAACACCATTCTCTACTCTTCCCTCTAGAAACACCTATTCTAGACAAGCTTTAAGAAAGACTATTGCTTTAGTTAGACAAACAACAAATTCTAAAAAGAATTAAAACAAATATAGTATGGAGAAAAACAACTTGATGATCCACCACAGATGAATGCAAATGATTATCAAAATTGAAGCAAGGTTGAAAGACAAATCTCAGAACATTCTCTCCAAGTTCTTCTTTAGAATGTTGCCCAAAAAGAAATCCTCTCAAGGAATCTTGAAGCTTGAGGATTTGAGGGTCTAACACAAAATAACTCAAAGTATTTTTTTCTCTCTTCAGAAAGGTTATGAAATTTGTTGATATTTCATTGTTGTGTTTGGTTAAAACAATCATCATCTATTTATACAAAACTGTTTTAACTGTCAATAATCAATTAAATATCTTATGTAATCGATTATATCACTTATGTAATTGATTAAAGTGTTCTTGAGCTTTCTGGAAAAGACTTATGAACAATGTAATTGATTAAATGGCAATGTAATCGATTATCACATGAAGTCTTATTCAAAATTGTTGCCAAGTAATCGATTACCACCATGTTGTAATCAATTATCACATAAATTTCATTCTGTGATTATGAACTATGTAATCGATTACCAAAAACTCGTAATCGATTAAAATGTTCTTAGTTCTCAAGTAATAGATTACCACTGACTGGTAATCAATAAACAAGTGAGAAAATATTTTTCCAAAACTTGAAACATTGAACACTTGTCTTTTTATGCATTCATGAAAACCTTGCATTTCAGAAAAGCTTTTTATGAAAACATGAATGCAGACATGAATGAGTTTTATGTAATGGATCATATGATGGCTTATCTTAGACATACACAAATTACATATGTCATTCAATATAATTGACATGTAAAAGCCTAAACATTTCATAGTCTAAGAACCTCAGCTTCTTGATTCTCTTTAGCTCCCCCTGAGTCTAACAATGTTTTCTTGATCTCCTTACTTCATTAGTTCCTTCACGAGTGATCTCCAACATCTCTCACATCTCTTTTACACTTTTGCACCTAACTATTCTGAAAAAATCATCAGAAGACAAAGCAGAGATTATCATGTTTTTAGCTTTAAAATCATATTGAACAACTTTCTTTTCTATATCAGTCATTTCATCCCAATCTTTGGGAACCTTTTCATTATCAACAGTTTTGGTAGGTATAAAAGGACCTTTTTCAATTGCATTCCATGCAACGGGCTCATTTGATTGAATGAAAATTTGCATTCTATTTTTCCAAAAACTAAAGTGTTCTCCCTCAAACATTGCAGGACGATTTAGGGAGGCACCCTCGTTAAAGGTAATTTGTGGTATTCATTTTCTTTTAAAAGAAAGTAGTGATCTTGAGTAACACACAAGAACCTGCTCTTGATACCAATTGAAAATAGTATGAGTAGCACACAAACCAAAAAGGGGTGAATTGGATCTTCTTGCCCAATTAAAAATTTGCTTTAACAATCAAAGTCTAATGGATCGTATCACAAATCAAACTTAGAATGCCTTTGATCAATCAAGCTCCAATCTTTATGAAATGCAATTACAAGAAGATTGTTTATGTTGATTATGAAAGAGTTGAACCAATGATTTTGACAATCAATAACCAAGAGAAAATATTAAAGAAGTAAACAACACAGAATTTATACTGGTTCACTTCTCAATCCAAGATAAGCTACATCCAAATTCCTAACCAACAAGCTAGGATCTAACTATATGCAATCTATTTTTATAAGTTTTACAATCACTCTTAATCAATCTCAGACTAAGAACAAGGCATGTAACACTTATAGACCCTTTTGTGATCAAGACTCAGAGAAATAATCATTCTTTAATCTCCATCTAGAAAAACCTATTCTAGACAAACTCTAAGAATCTATTGCACAGGTTACAAACTCGAAATGTCTAAAAGAAATACGCCAAAGGAACAAGGAGAGATATAACCTGGAATGAAATGCAGATGTAAGCATATGATTAAGAATCTTGAACCAAGGTTGAATGGAAATCTCAAAACAACCTCTCCAAAACTTTTCTTTAGCAAGTGCCTAAAAGGAAATCCTCACAAGTTTGTTGAAACAGAGGATTTGTGGGTCATACACTGAAATGCTCATAGTATCTTTTCTCTCTGAAGAATGGGTTATTAAACTCGTCGTATGTATATTTTTCAATGCATACAAGCAGCAACTTTTTATAGAGAAAACAGTTATAACTGTCAGTAATCTATTAAATCACTTAAGTAATCGATTAAAGTGTTCTTGAGGCTTTCTGAAAAAACTTAGGAACAATGTAATCGATTAAAAAGCAATGCAATCGATTATCACAGGAAGCTCTAATGAAAAATAGGACCAAGTAATTGATTATCATAATGTTGTAATCTATTATCACAGAAAGTTCATTCTATGATTTTGAACTGTGTAATTTATTACCATATTCTCGTAATCAATTAAAATTGCTCTCTGTTTTCATGTAATAGATTACCACTTACTGGTAATCGATTAAACTAGTGAGTAAACATTTTTCTCAAAACTTAAAGCATGGAACACTTAGCTTTTTATGCATTCATGAAAACCTTAAGTTACAAAAA
Source organism: Glycine latifolia (assembly GCA_013407115.1). Taxonomy (NCBI): domain Eukaryota; kingdom Viridiplantae; phylum Streptophyta; class Magnoliopsida; order Fabales; family Fabaceae; genus Glycine; species Glycine latifolia. The sequence goes on along the minus strand of CM023948.1, from coordinate 15,492,515 downwards.
AGCTTTTTATGAAACTTTTACTATGTGAAAACATGAATGCAAAAGTATGAATGAGATTTATGCAATGGATCATATGAGACATCAACTTAGACAATCACAAATTACAAATGTCATGCAATTGAATTGGCATGTAAAAAGCCTAAACATTAATGTCTAAGATCATCAGCTTCATGGATCCTCTCTTGCTCCCCATGGTCAAACAACATAATGGTAGGAAAGAAATATAAAATAAAGAAAAATTAGGAATTAAATGCAAAATCTATAAATTTTTCAGTACCTGTAGTCTGATCTTTTTTTTTATTAAAAGACCAAATGCAAGATCTGTATTTTTTTAGACAAGAAACATATTCAAGTCATAAAAATATGTTGTTTTAATATTAGGAGTAGTTTAAAATTAAACATATATAATTTAGGACAAATTTAATGTTATTAACCAAACTAACTAATTTTCTTAATTTTGATTAATTCGTTAATTGCATATTATAAAAAGGACTATCTGGAGTAATTTTACTAATTCAAATTCACAACTTATTATGCTATTCTTTCCCAAAAACATGTAAAAATATATTTAATTCCCTTTAACAATAGAGGTATGTCATTGTCTTGTTTTCTCCAACCTTGGTCCAATCATCTTGAGCTCAAATTTCTTGAGTACCCCAACAATGCCCCTCATTGTGGTGTCCATCACATAAGTAATTTTGGCTTGGGTGACTTGTGTTGAGTTTACAAATATTTTACATGATTCTCTCCATTTTGCTATGGTTCCATGATAATGAAAGTATTTAATCTTATATTCAATGCTAGATCTTGTGAAAAGTGCATCCCTGTTCCATGCGTGGTTGCACAACATATTTTTTATTTCTACGAATGTTTGTAGTAGAATCTCTATATATAGACAAGCTTTTTAAAACCCCATTTCCTGTCAAATTCACATCGCAATATGTCAAACACCACAAATTAAAAAATCATAATTAAATAACATTATGGGCACATTTTGATAAATAATACTTATTCAATAAGAGCTTAACACAAAAAACTTAACCCTGAAGGATTGATAAGGTCAACTAAACACACTACGTAGAGCATTATTGCCTAAGTGTTTGTGTGTGTGTGTGTGTGTGGTATACATAATTATAAGACTAACTGTAAAAGCAATAATACACTAGAAAATTGATGCACCATCACTATACCAACTAACTTTGTTCCACTCTTTCAACCATTTGTAGCAATTATCTACAAAAGATAAAGAAACTAACACTTGGACAAACTAGATCTAACTGTTATTGTCAGAGTGTGGCCAAAATTAATGGTTATATTTATTATCAATATTAAAATACTCTAGAGTAGTGCATACCTACAAAGCTCATTTGTGGAAAAAAGCATTTTGGTGAGGATTTTCAATTTCTAGAGAAATGATTTTGAAGATTGTTAGTGCAACAATGTTTTTGAATAAGAAGACAATGTTGATTAGAGAATGGTTATGAATTTTCAACACATGTTAAAACACTCTTCTTCACACTTAGCTAAACAAATCAAACCTATTCATCTTCCAATTTTTTAACCCATTTCAATTCCCTCAATCTTCTATTTCAATTGCGTAAAGAATACTGATATTTAACTAAAAAATCAACTACTTTAAATAGAAATTAGCAAGACTGCAGGACTGAAGTTATTGGGCTAAACCAATTTATAGGAAAAATGCATTTTAAGTTTTTCAGTTTTCAATTAAAATTGATTTTAATCATTATACTTTATTTTTTTTTACAGCTAGGGTTTGAGTGACAATGCCATCTATGTGCATGCTATCATGGCTGCTCCTTTTGTGCCATGGAAGTTTCTCGACACTGACGTTGGGATTGGACCACAAGTTACAGGTGTTCATGAAGAAAACCTACAAAAAAATCGTTTTGGGCAGATGTTGCATCATGCATGTGATATTCCTCTAAGTCAACTTCTGATGTTGTAACACCCCAAATAATTATCTGTATATTAATTCCGTAATTAGTATAGTATTTCGAACTCGTCAGTAATAATGCATGTTTAAAGAAAACTGTAGGAGGGAATTAGAAATATGGACAGAATAAATAGTGATAACACATTTCTATAAAATGGGAATTACAAAAATACCCTTGAGGTCATATTTACAAAAATGCCCCTGCATAATTTTGTAAATGACCAAAATGTCCCTAGGGTTAAAATGACCCTTTTGCCCTTAGACATTTATAGAAATGACCAACAGGTCCTAGATATTTTAGAGAGATATTTTGGGATAAAATGACCTAAATACCCTTGGACAATTCAGAAAATTACCATTATGCCCCTAGAAAAGTAAAATTACCAAAATACCCTTATAAGCAAAATTGGCCAGATGACCCAGAAAATTTGGTAAAACCTATAAAATGGATAAAATATCTTTAGATGAGACAATATTAAGTTAGTATATGATGAGAAATCATAAAATGAAATTTCTAGAAATTTTTAGAAAAGTTTGAGGAAAATCCATTTTAAGGTCATTATGGACATTAGAAAATTGTAGGAAAATGACTATCATAATCTTTGGAGTTTTCTCTTAATTATGGAATAAATGGATTTCTTAAATGAGTTAGGACTGTAATTTAAACAATTAAAGGCCATAAGGACCAATAGAAAATAAGATAAACCCAATTAGAAAATAAAAGCATAAACTATCCTAAAAACTAAAGTTTTTATACATGAAATTAAATCACACAAGGCACCTTATAAAACTTGAATCCAACGTGCCATAGGAGATGAATGGAGTAAGGTATAGAAACTTCAAGACATAGGACACTTGGAGGGTAAAAATCAAGTGGCCAATTAAAATAAAACAAGTGGAAAGTTAGAAAACAAGTAGCATTCCTTCTTTGCTCTAGTCTTTCACGTGAATTTGAAGCAAGGAGGAAGCTCCACAAGCTAAGCTTCAACGTAAATAAGAGAAGAAAGGAGAAGAATGTAGAAAAGGCCACTTGGAAGAAATAGATTGCATAGCCAATCAAAATTCACCAAGAGGAAAGTTAACCATTAATGACTTCTAAGATATTTCATCACAAAATCTAATCTTTCTTTCCACATGTAAAATGGCCAAGGGAGAAGTAAAAAGACTAGGTGGAGAATGAAGCCACTTGGAAGGTTAGAAAACCAAGGCCAATAAGAATGAAACACTAGGAAAGTTAGCCATCATTAGCCTTGGATTTCATGTAGTAAAAAACTAATATTTACTACCTATAAAAAGGCTTAGATTTTGGAAATTTTGACCCCCTAAAGGAGCAAAACCGTGCCTAGCCCACTCCATTTACCTTCCATCACTTTCAAATCCACTTGCACAAAGAAATCAAAAGCTAGGACCACACTTTGAGAGCTACACGTGAAGGCCAAGAAAAAGAAAGGAAAAGCTTTCAAGAGTTCAAGAAAAAGTCTAGGTATGGGAAGTTTATGGTTAACCTAGTTAAATATTTATTTGTTTAAGTTTCTTGAATCATTACTTAACTAAAAATAAGCTTATGTAGTTGGAATTTGGTGGAAAAGCAAAAAGACTACAAGATGGTGACATAAAAAGTTTAGGACTTTGGGTGACATAATTCTAGTTAATAAATGATTAGTAACCTAATATAATCCAAGATAAAAAGGAACTCAAGGAAATAAGAGGAAGGTTAACCAATTAAAGGAACTTTTATACTAATTTTGCTATGAACATATTTTACTAAAAGTAAGTACACTAGTCTTTTATGAATCTTTATATCACTTTATTTTGATGATAAAATGATGAATATACTTTCTTAAGGATTTGCCTACAGTCACTAGATTTATTTATCATAGATTCAATATTTGGTTTTAAGAAAAGAATTAAAGTTAAAGAAGTTACATGTTATGTCATTTAGAAATTTTATGTGATATGTATATTTCATTTATGTGGTTGAGTTTATTATTTGTAATTTAATACTTTATTGATATGGTTAAGCTTATTAATTAAAAGAAAGTTATATATGTTGATGATTAGTTGGAAAAGTTGTGTGTTGAAAATTAAACATGATTTATAAGTTGCTGTTACCCTGCGGTAATATTATTGTGGTAGTACTGGAGTTGTTGTTACCCTACGATGATGTTATTGTGGTAGTACTGGAGTTGTTGTTAAACCTCAAAGGAGGTATGTCATATAGCTGAATTATGACGAGCGTTCAGACATAAGGTGGCTGAACTTGGGGATAAGGTCAGTGGGGAAAGCACCTACCCATGATGATCACATGTTGTGTAGGTGTGAGTCCTATTGCAACACAGACCTATCCTGACTCGATCGCTCTGATTCCGTGTTGAGCTATTTTGACCATGGCCATAAGTTGAAAAGTTGTGAAGTTGAACACTTTGGGTTAATAAAAAATTTCGTGTGGTTTATATAGATGTACATATCTATGTATTTTGATCTAAATGCTTTACTTAATTATGGTTAACATAAACTGACCCATTTTGTGTCTGTGGTTTGACACCTGTAATGACCTCAAAATTTATTTTGAGCGAGTAGATGAACAGTAGGATTTGGATAAGCTGAGAAGATGTTCTGGAAGATTTGTAATGTTTTGGTTGTTTTGACATGTATTTTGAAGACTTTGGACTCTTTGTATTATGCCTGGATATGTATTTTGGACAGTACTATAATCACTAGATGCATATGTATGTTTAATCTTTACGGATATTAGATAAAGCTCACTACGTTTTATCACTTGTTTTCCAAAAATCAAATGAACTTAAATTAAATATTGGGCCATCACTATATTTTCGAAAATTAAAGGAAAGGAAAAAGAAAAAAAAAATTTCTACGCGTTGAAATAAATAAGTAAATGAATAAAAATAAAGTAGGCATAACAGATGTCGTGTTTGAAAGGGAGGGTTACAAGAATCATCTCTGTAACGACCTGCCTCGTCGCTATGATATCACTACTCTAAACATGTAATTTTTAAATTTTAAATGAAAACTCCATTAATTTGATTATGAAAATGAGAGTAAATTTTTAGCAATACTACACTCACCAAACATCGCACAAGTACGTAAATAAATAAACATACATATATATAAATTGAACCATTATATGTCATTCACATGTCAGAACTTAGTTTAGTTTTTTACATGTATGGAATTTACATGCCCAACCAAAAAATCAACTAAGAAGGAGTTGATAACAAAACACAACTCTCTCCCAAAATAAACTCCAACCCTCGGCATGGCGGCTCCAACAAAAGGATCTCTCTTCAATATCACCTATTGCTGCTTATCTGCTCCCACGAACGAAAGTTTGTGATCATCACAGGTGCCAACCACACGGTACAAAAATTGCAAAGGTGAGTTTTTTGTACAAGATCAACAAGCACCAGATAACAAAGATTAGCAAGAAAACAATAATGATAACCACAATCATTCTCAGTAATCAATCAGTTCAACAAACTAGCCATCAACTTTTTCCACAATTCAAATCAATCATGCTCAGAATGATGCATGCACCTGACTCAACTCTCAAATGCAATGTGGTACCATCCTCAGGACATAGTCTCTCTTAGGAAAATGATTTAATAGTTTGTCGGGGTCACTCTGTCGTGCACTGGCAATTCCCCCCATGGTGATCAGCCAGAGTCTCAAGGAAATTCCAAACCAAGTGACATGCCCCTAGTACCCGCATTTTTATCCTCATAAAAACCATAGGTACACACTGCCTTCATTCTATTTTCATGCAATTATGAAGTATGAAACATGGACTCATCAATGCACTGACTATGGATAGAGACCGAAATTATAAGCAATCCCTTTTTCCTCTCTAAGGATGCTTAAAATTCATAAAATCTTCCTCGCAAGTATATCCAATAAGTCATGCACCCCCCATGTACTTACATAACATACAAATATGGGCTCACCAATGCACTGACTGCGGATAGAGACTGAAATTCTAAGCAATCTCTTTTCCTCTTCAGGAATACTTAAAATTTGTAAACTCTTCCCCGCAGGGATATCCAACAAGTCACTACACCCCCCATGTACATACACATCATACAATGACATTGTCAACATCAACATTATCTCTCATCAATGTCATCATCAACATCAACATCATTTTATCTCAATGTCATGATCAACGTCAATATCATCTCAATCTCAATGTCATCAACAACATCAACATCATTTCATTTCAGTATCATCAATCACATCAACATTATCTTATTTCAACATCATCAACATCAATAGTATCTCAATCTCAATATTATCAACAACATCAACATTATTTCATTTCAATATCATCATAAATATCAATATCATCTCATTTCAATGTTCTTAACATCACAAGCAATCACATTCCACATATATCATATAACACATGCCTGAGTTTCACATTTCCCAAGTATTTAGACAACACAAATTTCATACATTCACAATCCATCATACCACGAGACTGATATTTTAGAAAAATTCTAAATTAAAGAGGAGGACTACAATATAGAAAACAAACTTTTATGCTCATTTAAAATTTAATAAAGAATTAAATAGGAAAACATATTATAAAATTTTGGGCAGAATCTCTATAATTAAGACTTTTTCCAAAAATCCAATCATTACAACAACAACATCATTCACAGTTTTATCCATCAATAACAAATTCATCACATCCCATTAGTTAAAAACATATTTTTTCTTGAAAACAAGCACACAACAGGAATAAACATACATCAATAATAAATATATCGTATCTCATTAGTTTAAAACATAGTTTTCTTGAAAACCAGCACACGACAAGGACAAACATACATCTCCATAATTGGGTCCCTGACTCCAACTATGTTATCAAAAGCTATAAATGAATGATAAACTCCCTTCACCTATCTATCTCCCTCGGTTAGCTCCTTGTAGCGCCGATTTGAGATCTCTCAAGTTCACGTGCTTTGGCCCAAACGCAGAACTCTATATACCAAATCGAAGATAATTTAGTATACATTTCAAAGACAAGATTAATATTGACATTTGGGGTCAAATACCCGCTCAAATTTAAAATGGGCTAAAATGGTGTTTTGGAAGTCCACATCAAAAGGACATCATTTTGAAATTTCGATCACACCAATGTGACCAGGGATCAACGAAGGTCACAAAAATGACATCAATTTTATAAAAAGGAAACTTTTACAATGTCTCATTTTCAAAGGAAGTGTAAAAACACCCAATAACGGTACCCAAATCACAAGAGATACTAAGAGATGCTTAAACTAACTAGGAGAAAACAAGGAAATCATGGTTACCTCGAAGAAACCAAGAAAGGAGGTTTGGAGTCGTTCTCTACCGAATCCTCAAGTTGATTTTTTGAGATTCTGCTTCGATTAAAGTGTTTCTCTCCATGCGGTGGTCCACTGCAAACAGCGGCTACTCATGGTGGTCACCGGTGGTCGTGGGTGGTGGAAGTGGAGATTCTAGGGTTTTGGTGAGACTTTAGAGAAAGAGGTGAAAAACACATTTTCTGCACTGCTAGATGTATTTATAAGCTGCAGATCTCGCTTAGCGAGCAACGCAATTTCCTCTCTATCTGGAATTGTGCTTAGAAAGACATCAAAGGTTGTTATTTTACAAATCCCAACGGTCAAAATATGAAAAGATGGGTTGTGAACCTACTATCAAAATTTGAAGGCAATCCAATGGTTAACGAATCCAAGATTGTGGTTTTATCAAAACAATTTTTAGGTCAAACTATAAATCACACATTTCAACATAGATCAAACAAACTCCACATAACTTAACATCACACACCAAGAAATTGCACAAGGGTAATTTACACAACAATTCAACTAATTTAAACTAATCAAATAATCAAATAACACAAGAAATACATCAAACATATATTTTCAGTTATCAAAATTTCACGGCATTACAATCTCCACAGTTGCTTGACTTTATCAAAGGGTAATATACACCCAAGTTCCAAGATTCGTAATCAAAACTAGGGCGTTTGTGGCAGCCTTTGGGTAAGTGGAGGATGGTTTCCATTGGTAAGGCTATTTTGAGTTTATGTTTTCCTCTCTTGAGGATATGCGTAGGGTGGTGGCAGAGAGGGCTTGTAGTTTGAATCCTAGCATATTGAGACTTGTCTCTTGGACTTTGGATTTTAATCTGGTGACGATTAGGAAATCAAATACGCAACGCTGGATACACATTTTTCATTTGCCTGTGGAATATTAGAGAGGAAACTATTTTTTTCAAATGCTAAAGGTGTTGGGATACCTTTATTATTGGTTGTTGCTACTAAAAATTGCTCCTTTGATTATTATGTACATGTTTTAGTTGATTTGGACTTGAAATAGGAACTACATGATCAAAAACCTTGGTAGAATAAGTAAGCTATGCGTTTCTTGTTGACATTGTATATGAAAAACTACATTCTTTCTGAACATCCTGCAAAGTGATTGGGCACTCTCTGAATAAATGCAAATTTTTAGTTAGAGAGCAAGCTAGCAAAAAGGTTACGAAGAAGAAAGTGGTTCAAAAATTTGTGGCTAAGGAAAAATCAATTATGGATCCCATATGGGGGGAAGGTCCTCGTCATGCTAAGGATTTGAAAGGCAAAGAAATTCTAGATAACCATATGAAATCAACAAAGATGCCAAATGTCCCTCTGGTTTTGAAGGGAATAATGTGCTTGTTGTTTATGGCTCGCATACGACAAATGATAATGTGATTCAGACAAGGTTTTTTCAATATGCATATATTACAATAGAAGGGGTTCAGGTTGTTTTCAAGGAGGTAGTTCCTGACCTGTAGCTAGGAACTATGGTTAGAGAAAATAATAGTTTAGTACTGGTTAGGCCAAACAATGATGTTGTCCAACCCCAAAATTCTGATAATAATCACAATGTTTTGGACTTAAGTTTGGAGTTTAAAAGGTGTATTATAAATCATCCACTTATTGCCAATGATTTAGCCAAGGTTTCTAGGCTTTGGAATGATCAAGTTGAAGAGGTTTCTGTGTCCAAAGCTCTCCTTAAGAGGTAACAAAAATGCTAAGTGTTTAGGCAGAAGCTCAAAAGAAGAAAAATAAGCAAAAGCTAAAGCGAGCCTCTATAGGAAAACCTTCTAAAGGTGGTTCTCCCAATTCTCAATGAAAGTGCTTTCATGAAACATTTGGGGCCTAGAACCAGACATGTGTTGAAGAATTTATGTATTTCGAATAAACTAGATTTGGTTTTTCTCTCGGAGCCATGGATTTCTCTAGATCAAATTTCAAATGGTTTCTGGAATAATTTGGGCTTGAGGTGTTTTGTTGTCAATAATAGGGAAGCTTTAAAGCCTAATTTATAGTGTCTTTATTTTGTTGGGTTATCTCCTTCTGTTTTGGAAGTGACCAACTAGTATATTGCTTTTTCAATTACTATTAATGCTAATGTCTTATTTTTTGCTATTGTATATGGCTTTACCTCTTATGTTAAAAGGCGTGGACTTTGGGCTAAGCTAGCTTCTCTACAATCCTTTTTCCTTGGGCCTTGGCTTTTTGCAAGAGACTCTAATGCTATCCTCGAAGCTCATGAAAAGATAGGTGGCAACCCCCCTATTGTTGCATCTTGTAAAGTTTTGTATCTTGGACAAATAATAACCAACTTGTTCATTTACCTTCATAATTAAATTTTAAATATGTGTATATATAGTTCAATCTTGTTTAAAAAAACATTTTAAATTAAAACTTAAGGTACTTTATATATTTAATTATTTTCAGAATGCTTAATATTTTTTAAGAAACATAGAATTTTCAACTGAACAATGCTACCAATAATAGTCATCCAAAAACAAAATAGTATTTGTTATATATATTACATAGAACAATATATTTAATTTTTTTAGAAATGCTTATATATATTGGGAAATACTAAAAAAACATAATATATATATATATATATATATATATATATATATGTATGTGTGTGTGTATAGTTAAATATTGTTTAGAAAAACCTTTTATATTATTTTACTCGATTTAAGATTAAAAAATAATGTTTTTTATACTTATTTGAAAACACAAAACAAAGACTATGTACCACCGAGGGTACATAGACTAATTATGTTGTTGTGTTATTTACACTATATACTATCGGTGGTAAACAAGCATATAACATATTGTACTATGCACTATGTATAAGAAAATTTTCAAAATGCTTATATATCCTGAATTTTAAAAAATTCATAATTAAATTTTTAAATATCTTTATATATAGTTCAATCTTGTTTAAAAAAAAATTTTAAATTAAAACTTAAGGTACTTTATATATTTAATTATTTTCAGAATACTTAATATTTTTTTAAGAAACATATAAATTTTTCAATTGAACAATGCTACCAATAACAATCATCCAAAAACAAAATAGTATTTGTTATATATATTACATAGAACAATATATTTAATTTTGTTCGAAATGCTTATATACTGGGAAATACTAAAAAAACATATATATAGTTCAATGTTGTTTAGAAAAACCTTTTATATTATTTTACTTGATTTAAGATTAAAAAATAATGTTTCTTATATTTATTTGAAAACACAAAAACAAACATCATACATGAAACCACCCATAAAAATCCAAGTTGTTGCTTCAATATAACCTTTAACGCTCTGCTAATATTCAATATTTGAAGTAGTTGGAAACCTAACATGTAAGGGGAAATTATAATGATAAGGATAACCATGTTGATAAATCATAACAAAAGAAGAAAGAAATAGGAATAAATTGATGTAGAAAGAAAGGCCTGAAACTATAAGAAGCAAATAGAGAAACCCAAACCTCTTAACTCTTGGAATCCATTTGCCTCGTTCTCCGCTATGGTAAGAATTACGTACATTAAGAACAAATGAAATATCCAATCATCCATACAAGACTAAAATGTGCGTAATTAAAATTTGACATTAATTTCAATTAAAAAATAACCCAAAGGATTGTTCCAATAGTATAAGATTTCATGACTTTCATGTTAGTGTGTTCATACGAGAAGTGAAAATAATTTATTTAGTGAAAAACTGTTTGATTTTTTTCGTGTGTAATTTTTTTTGTATTAGTGACAGTCACACAGTATTATCTGCTATCAAGATTAATATATAATCCAGTGAGTTAGAAAATATCATAATCTCTCACCTATAATAAAAAGTCAAAAAATATTTTTTTTTTTCGAAACTTATTCGTCATTCCACTACCATGCACAAAAGACTACCACTCTCTCTACACACTGCAACACCAAAACTAGTTACTAAGCTGCGTTTCAATGTGTGAGAGAGAGAGAGAGAGAGAAAATTTAAATCGACTCTTCGTTTTCCCTTCTCTTACTACTCAGAAGTTGAACCGTTGGCTTTCCTCTTTTCTCTCAACACTCTCATTCTCATTGGTATCTCTGCTATCTCTCTATATTCTCTTCTTCATTTTTTCTTTTTAATCTGAGAATGTTGCCATTAACTCTGTTCCATTAGTTTGTAGCTGAGCGAGTTCAATAAAAGTATCCAACGATTTCGTTCTTCATTTTGTTAGTTACTCTTTTTAAGTTTTAACCCTCGCCTCTGTTTTCAAGTATGTAGTAGCTTCTGTTATGCTATAACTGAACCAAGTCGATTTTGAAGTGGCACATCGTCGTTTTGTTCCTTTGAATCTGCGTTGCTAATGCTCAATAACCTTTCATTTTTTACTTTCCCTTAGTTTTTTATGTGAGTAATATACAAAAAAAAAAAAAGAAAAAAAATGTTTGTTGTTATTTCTGTAGTAAGATATTTCAATTCCTCTCTCCGTTTTCGGTGTATGGTAATAATGTTTTGCTTTCTTTTGTTATAAGGTGAAAAGGTTGATACATGATAGGTTACTGAACGATGTCGTTTTGACCCTTTGAATCTGCATTGATAATGCTAAATAACCTTTTATTGTTGGTTTGCTTTAGTTTTTTTTATGTGAATAATGAAGACAAAAAAAAAATTAGTTACTCTTTCTCTGGTTAGACATTTAGATTCCTCTCTCTGTTTTGTAGTAATGATTTTGTTCGGTTTTCTTTGTTACTTGTTGAATAATTAATTATTTAATTGATTGTTCTTATTCCAATTTTTCAGAAGAAAAAAAATGAAGAAGTTTGATTTTCGAATCTGCATTGCTAATGCTAATTGCTAAATAACTTTTTGTTTACATTTTGCTTCAGTTTTTTTTTTATTTGAATGATATAGCAAAAAGTTTTGCTACTAAGGTTCCTCTCTGTATTTAAATACTGATGGAAGATGTTCTGTTTTCTTTGTTATAAACTGAATGATTATTTAATTGACTACTATTTGTTCCATTTTTTTTTTTCAGAAAATGAAGAAGGTTGATAGGTTTCTCAACAGTGAGATTTTGATTGAAATTCTGTCCTGTGTTCCTGCTAAGGATTTGCTGAGTTTGAAGCTTGTCAGCAAGGAGTGGCATCGCTTGATTTCAAGCCATTACTTCGTGGAAGCACAACTGCAAAGAACCAAAGATAAGGAGGCATTAACAGGGTTCATTTTCCAGGAGAAGTTCATGTGGTGCAATGAGGAAATCAAAACCATTAGCTATATTTCTGTGGAAGAGAACACCCGAGGAGGGGCTTCCAAGGTGAAGCAAAAGGTTTTTGATTTTCTCCCTGAAGATGTTGTTATGATGATATCTTGCAATGGTTTGGTGTGTAGCAGAAGCTGGTTTCCTTCTGAGGAACCCTTTATATATGTTTGTAATCCTTCAAATAAGAAGTGGGTTAAGTTGGAGTGGCCTTGGCCTATTACTCGCTATGACTGTCATAGAAGTATGGCAATAGCATTGGCTTTCGATCATAACCCGTCAAAGGGTTTTGTTGAAAAATTCAAGTTGGTGAGAGTTAAGCTGGTTGAGGCAGAAGGGGATGAGGAGGAAGAGGGAGAGGGAGAAGGGGAATTGTACATCACATTTGAGTTGTACGCAGCAGAGAAAGGAGCATGGAAGACATCCAATGAAATATGCCAATGTTATAACAAGATGATCAATAATGGAGGGATCTACATTGGGGGTGTCATGCATTGGCTCAATGGTGACCATGTCCTCACCTTCAACGTCGAGAATGAGCTGTCTTGGTTGGTTCCTGCACCGGTTCCAGCGTCGGAGTTCATGGCAGTTCCTGCAGCCTGTATTGGGGAATCTGAAGGGAGGCTCAGTTATGCATGCGTTTGTGTCAGAGCAGGGTGTTCATGTTTGGTGTCTTGAGGATTATTATGACTATAAATGGGCTATTGTGTATTGCAAGCCTCTGGAGGAGATTGAAGGAGAATGGCCTCAGTTCTTTATGAATTTGAGGAGTCATGTACTGGAGAGGGTGAATGGTCCATGGGTGAATCCTCTAGCTTTCAAAGATGGGATCTTGCTAATGAAGGTGTGTGTGAGTCTGTACTTGTTTGATGTTAAGAACAACAGCATGACTGAGGCTTGCTCCATTCAAGACCTGAAATCACAGTGCATGTTCAATCCTACTGTAATTGCCCATTCACTGAGCTTGGTTCAATTTAAGTCCTGCGTGAAAGGTATTAGTAACAGGGAGGTTGTTAATATTTCAGTCAATAATAGGTATATAATCACTTTCATTTTGTAATTTTTTCTTTAGCAACTTTGATTTTATAGGACTCCATGAGTTGTTCAGAAGACACTACTTAAAATTTAACTTTGTAGGGACATACAAATGAATGAATTGATCATCTTTATATTGGAACTCTTTGCTTAATATATAGTGGTAGAATAGTTTGAATGAAAAAACCAGAATGAATTGGCTCATTCCAATTTTCTGTATAATCATTCATTACATAGAATTTGAGGACTGGAGTGATGTTTTCTGTGTGATTTTTTGTTAGGATGGATGGTGTTATATTTCACTTGGTTCACTTACCTTTGTTTGAGTCTTACACCCATGTTTTCTTGGCTTCTGTGCCATAAAATAAGAGCCAACACATAGTTCAACAACTTTTATCTTGATTTTGGTTGAAAGGTGAAGTGGAATGTGAATACTGCTTATATATATTGGGAAATACTAAAAAATAATATATATATATATATATATATATATATATATATATATATATATATATAT
>CM023948.1:15465296-15478389 GCA_013407115.1 Glycine latifolia | reverse complement strand
TGGAGGTAAAGGGGTTTGAGAGAGAGAAAGGTTTAGTGTTGGGTGCTTGAAGTATTACACCAAGAGGCATCAGAATTTGGAATGCTTAACAGTGTTACCTCCAGCGTAGGGAAAACCCTAGTAATATAGTAAGTTATTGGGCTCCAGCCCATATGGACCCATATAACTATACAATAACCTATTGAGCTTGTATGTAAACATATTAATATTAATATATATAACATATATATATTCAACAATCTCCTCCTATGTTCACCATACAGCACAATCCAATAAGGTAGTCAGTGTAATGTTCAAACAAACATGAATCATCCACATCCAGTCCAAGACAGTCAACTCGGATCGGTCAAAGAGTTTTAATAATAAAATATTAAACTTAGGCTACGTTTGCAGTCAAACTAAATGAATCATCATTCTCATGAATCTGTTTTGAGATCAATATATCAATATAAATACCAAGAATTTTTAGATTAAATCTAAACTCATACAAATCCCAACATCCAAAAAATCAATCTCAATCAGTTCACAACCAACATATGCATAATAATCAAATATAAGTAGGCCAGACAAAATAGTCTAAGGCCTTACAAATTTACAAAAGAAGCATAATAATCATGATGTTCACAAAATAGAAATAACAAAATATAAGTCTCAAGTAAATGGACTCCAACATAATGGGCAATAGCAGGTGAACTGTCAAGTTCCCTACAACTCTAAATGATAGATTCATATATCAAGCAGGTTGTCCTCTTCAGGATTCCACTCAGTAAGCTCTCCTCCATCTTTGCCATCCCCTGTAGAATGTCAAATATGAATTTCATATTATCATGAATTCAATCATTTGAATAGACTACTAAAAATGTCTAGTTCTACTAAAAGAACTTAGCATCATATCATCAGGCAAAGAAAAACATATATCAATGTCATAAAGCATCATAATATCATGTTCATAAGCATCAAGCCAGTTTCATAAAGTATGAACAAAGCCTAAATAGTTTAAGTTATAAAGAGCCATCAACCTAAGTTTATTTGTAAGAGAGTAACGATTGTCTCATTTCATATAATAAGACTAATAGTCACGTCACTCACAATAACCTAGTCTTGTAATGTCAAGTTTCAATTTAGAACAAGACCAATAAGCTTCTTATATAATCAACTATTTCTATGTTTCAATTTGGAATGTCACAGTTATTAACTCCTTAAAGTAAAATAATCTAGCATCAAGTTTGGAATGAGATCATTTAACCAAAAGGATAGGCCGACTTGGTAGCATTGTATCATCAAGTTTGGAATGACACAAGCTTCCCAGATATTGGTTTAAAATCAACTCATCAAGTTTGGAATGAGATCATTCAACCAAAAAAAAAAAAAGATAGGCCAACCTGGTAGGATTGTATCATCAAGTCTGGAATGACACAAGCTTCCCAGATAGAACTTTTGAATTGGATTAAAATCATCTCATCAAGTTTGGAATGAGATAACTCACCCTTCTCAAAATAGTTAGCAACCATGATCATCAATGAAACATATAGATTGTGCTTATCATTTGGCCAACAAAAGAAGATTCGATAATTCAAAACACACAATTTAAGGTAAGTAAATGATAATTAAGACTTGTCTATACAGTCTTTAACCCCATTTCCCCCACTGTTTTGAATAATCGATCTTTAGGCAAACCTTTTGTGAGAGCATCGACCATGTTATCCTTCGATCTCACATCGACCAAAGTGATAACTCCTTGTTCTCGCAGATAATTCAACAACGCATGTCTCAGTCTTACATGTCTTCTCTTTGAATTAAAGAGAGCATTCTTTACGACTTGGACTGCTGCTTGATTATCACAAAATAAACTTAAAGAATTAATCTTTAGTTTAGTCAAAGGAATATCCATAATCAGATTCTTTATCCACTCTGCCTCTTCACCAGCTGAGGCTAAAGCAAAAAGTTCTGATTCCATTGATGACAACGCAATACAAGTCTGTCTTTTGGATTTCCAAGTAACAGCAGCTCCACCCAGAGTGAATATATATGCACTGGTGGATTTACTATTTCCAATTTCTGAGCACCATGAGGCATTAGAATATCCATCCACAGTTGGAGGATTACCAGAATAACATAGAGCATAATCTTTAGTACCTTTAAGGTATCTCATCAGCCTACTTAGGGCATCCCAATGCTCTTTACTAGAAACGACTCAACATGTCAACTGCAAAGGCTATGTCAGGTCTAGTGCAACTCATAGCATACATGAGACTACCTATCAGTTTTGAGTATTTTAACTGATCCACACTGGTCCCTTCATTAGGACTCAGTCTTTTGTTATAATCATATGGTGTCTCACTCGGTTTACACTCACTGTATCCCCAGGTAGAAAGTAGCTGCTCAATATAATGAGTTTGGCTAAGGGAGATAACTTGCCTTTCAAAGCTTACTTTCATACCGAGAATGGTATTAGCTATACCAAGATCTTTCATGTCAAATTCTCTAGCTAAAGTGGTTTTCACATCACTCACTATAGAATGATCGGAGCCAAGAATTAACATGTCATCAACATACAAGCATATGATAACTATCTTATTTGACATGAAGCGATAGTAAAGGCATTTATCTGAGTAACTGGACTGAAAACCATAGCTCTTTACCACCTTGTCAAACTTAAGATGCCACATCTTAGGTGCTTGTTTAAGACCATACAAAGATTTGTTCAATTTACAAACTTTTTCCTCAAGACCTTTCATGACATACCCTTCAGGTTGTTCCATGTATATTTCTTCATTTAACTCTCCATTTAAGAAGTCTGTCTTTACATCCATTTGATGCACTACAAAGTGTTCAATAGATGCCAAAGCAAGAAGAATTCTTATAGTTGACAAATGACATACAGGTGAATAAACATCAAAAAAGTCTATTCCACTCTGTTGTTTAAAGCCTTTAGCTACTAAACGTGCTTTATATCTAGCTATTGATCCGTCACTATTCAGTTTCTTCTTTAATACCCACTTACAGCCTATAGTCCTAGCCCCTTTTGGCAAATTGACTAGCTGCCAAGTGTGATTCTGTAGCAAAGAACTCATTTCATCATCTATGGCTTCTGCCCACAGTAAGGATTCCCGAGATCTCATTGCTTCTTGATAGGAGAATGGATCACCCTCTATATGGTAAGTGACAAAGTCCTCACCAAAACTCTTAGAAACTTTATCTCTTGTAGATTTTCTAACTGGGATTGGTTCAATAGCCAGTTGTGTGAGATTAGTGTCAGAAGGACAAGCTACAGATTCTACAGGAGATTCTAAAATCATATCTGTAGATCCAAAAACCTTCAAGTCAAGATTTCTAACAAACTTGTATTCAAAGAATTTTGCATCTCTACATTCTATCACTGTATTAGTAGATAGATCCAAAAATCTATTTGCAGCACTATCTTCTGCACTACCTAGATATACACAAGTAGTTGTTCTAGGTCCCACCTTAGGCCTTTTAGGATCTTGTATCCTTACGTATGCAACACAACCCCAAGTTTTAAGGGTATCATATCTACAAGGACATTTGTGCCATATCTCATAAGGTGTCTTAGACAATTTAGAGTGCGGCAACCTGTTTAAGATGTGATTAGTAGTTAAAACAGCTTCTCCCCAATAGGAGGAAGGCATTCCAGCTGTAAGTAACATAGAATTTAGCATTTCAATTAAAGTTCTATTCTTACGCTCTGCAACACCATTTGATTGGGGTGAGTAAGGAGCAGTAGTTTCAAGTATTATGCCTTCCAAAGCACAAAATTCTTTGAACCCAGTCATTGTATATTCTCCTCCTCTATCACTCCTAAACCTCTTAATTTTTAAATTAAGTTGATTTTCAACTCTAGATTTAAAAACCTTAAACTTTTCAAAAGCCTCATCTTTCGATTTCAACAAATAAACATGACAATATCTAGAGAAATCATCTATGAATGTGATTAGGTACTTCCGTCCCCCTCTGGCGACATAGTTTTTAAAATCACAAAGATCAGAATGTATAAGCTCAAGAAGTGTTGTGCTTTTAGAAACCGACTTAAAAGGTTTTCTAGTGATCTTAGTTTGTGCACACACTTCACATTTGTCAAATCGAATAGAAGTATCTAATGGAATGTTGTGAGTTTTAGATAAATGTTGCATTTTCCTATAGTTCACATGTCCAAGTCTATTATGTAATAATTTTGGATCAATCAAAGTAGAACTAACATTGTTTATGCTATCAATATCTAAACTCAATCTATACATGCCATTGATCATAAATGCACAACCGAAGTAGCATGAGTTAACAGATAAAGTTACTCTACCATTCATAGTTGAAAAAGATATACCAGCTTTATCAAGTAAACTCATAGATATTAAATTCTTTTTAAGTAAAGGTACTACTTTAACATGTTTCAAAGTTAGTAACTTACCTGAAGAAAGCACCAAATTAGTAGTTCCAGCATGAGTCACCTCTGCCTCGCCACCATTACAATTTTCCACGGTGTCTTTCACTTCTATAACCTCAGTGAGTAGATTCCCATCATTTGTTGCATGACATGTAGCACCACTATCCAACCACCACTCAGAAGAGACACTGTCCTTTCCATTATTCATCATCCCAATGAAGGCTTGAGGCTCAGGTTCACTAATTAGCATATTAGCCTCATTTTGTGGTGTGTTGTTCTTTAACATCTTTGGTAGCTTACACTCTGCAGCCCAGTGACCCCACTTTCCACAGTTATGGCACTTGCCCTTCTTCTTCTTCTTGAAGACAGTCTTTTTGGCCTCTAACTGTGAAGAGGATTCACCTTTTGGTGGCTTGGACTTTTTCTGATATTTATAGGAATGTGAAACTAAGTTGGCAACTGACTTTTGTTGTCCTACTTGTTCCAAACTCTTGCTACAAATATTTTGATCTTCAATATGAATATATCTTTTTAATTCATCCAGCCCCATCTGTTCTTTTAGTCTGTGCATGTCAGTCTTAAAAGAATTCCATTCAGCAGGTAGCTTACTCAACACAAGACCAACAAAGAGATTATCAGACAAATCAGAATTATCCTCTTTTAGCTTGTTTCTCATATTCTCAAGTTCAATTAATTGAGAAGTGATGCTTGAGTTCATATTGAACTTAAAGTCAAAAAACTTCTTGCTAGAAGAGTCTTAGAAAGCCTCTCTTGTTTTTGAAATTGACTGTTTAAGTGATCCCATATCTCCTTTGCAGTCTTATACTCATTATAAGTCATAGCTAAACGAGGATTTAAGGAGTTTAACAAGTAATCTCTACAAAAATCTTCATCTTTAATCCATTGATATTCATCCACATTTTCAACAGTAGATGCAAAGTCACTTAATACTGTATAGAATATATCACGTTCCTTCATACCAAACTGAACATGAAATTTCCAACCATGAAATTCAGTGACATCAAAGGATTTTAGCTTTACAATATCATGAGAACTATGTTTTGCCATTTTAATCAAAGTAAAGGAGTTAGAAAGAGTGCACCTTTAAGTCCTTCAAAGTGTATCAAACCTTCTAACTTTTCAAAACAGCACTGTAGAGGTGAAATTTGTCAAATTTGACCCCAAAAATGGATCCGGAACGCCCAAAAACCTTAGGAACAATGATTTTAGGTCGTCGGAAACTTGCTGAAAATTCGCCGAAAAAGTTCGCCGGAAAGTCGCCGGTCGCCGGAAAAGTTCACCGGAGAAGACAAACCAGTCGCCGGAGAGTTCGCCGGAGAAGACGAACCAGTCGCCGGAGAAGATGAACTAGTCTGCCGGAGAAGACGAACCAGTCACCAGAAACTTCGTCGGAAAACTGCAGAAACTTCAAACGGCTATATCTCCTTCGTCTGACCTCCATTTTACGCCCACGACCACTCAAAACGATCGTCTCGATGAGTAGAACAAAACCCACAAGGTTTCAACTCGTGAAAGTGGCTGAAATTTCAGGATCTAGCCTCAAAAGTTGTGGCTGCATAATTTCAATCTCAGATCCCGGTCAATCCTTCCGTCGAAACACGAAAGTGATCACACCCTTGAGTTCCTCTCGATGAGATCTTCGAAACAACACCTTACTCACTCAAATCCGATACACGAAGCTAATACTTCAAGATTGTTGGAGGTAAAGGGGTTTGAGAGAGAGAAAGGTTTAGTGTTGGGTGCTTGAAGTATTACACCAAGAGGCATCAGAATTTGGAATGCTCAACAGTGTTACCTCCAGCGTAGGAAAAACCCTCGTAATATAGTAAGCTATTGGGCTCCAGCCCATATGGGCCCATATAACTATACAATAACCTATTGGGCTTGTATGTGAACATATTAATATTAATATATATAACATATATATATTCAACAATATATATATATATATATATAGTATATTTCTGGTGGTTTTGTTTTGGCGGTCTCAATAAATCGCCACAAATGTTATAATTTTTTTAAAAGGCTAATACCCACCACCCATTACACGTGTTACTTGACAGTGATAATTTTACCACTCACCAATATATTATTCTTTTAAAAAATTGCAACTCTGTAGTGACCCACTCCAGTACTCAAACTCTGGAATGTAGAAAGCTCTCATTTAGGGTTCATTCATAGTGCCGAAATTTAGGGTTCTTCGTAGTAACTCTGGAATCGTTGACGTAACTCGCGGGTCTAGAAGCGTTCTTCTTCTTCTTCTTCTTCTTCTTACTCCACCTTCTCTAATCTCTCTGACAATCTCAGATTCAATTTTTCGGCGAAGAATGAAACGACTGCTTCTACTCCATTTCTTTCTTGTTCCTGATATCTTCGGGAAAATATTTCTCTAAGAACACTGTTTTGAAAATCTCCCAAGTGATTGGTTGATCTAAACGTGCTTGGGTGTTTTCCCACCAATATTCAGCTTCCTCGGTCAACATATAGGTACCAAAGAGTACCTTCCTATCCTCTGGACAGGCCATTACTCGAAAAATTTTCTCTATCTCTCTTATCCAGGATTGTGCTCCATCAGGATTGTATCCTCCTTTGAATGTAGGTGGATGATTTCTTTGGAAACTCTCTAGTCCTTGGTATTCCACATTTCCATTGCGCTGTTGATTTCCTACAGCTTGCGCTAAAGCTTGTAAAGCTTCAGCTATGGCACGATCATTTCTTCCTGCCATTTGCTATTTGTGCACAATACGACAACAATATGCAATAAACAGTTAGAACATTATAGCTAACCATAACATTCATTACCATAGGTACACATACATCACTTATACAGATACATCATACAGATACATCACAGATACAACAAGTAGTTAATACGGAGATACAAAAGGTGGTTAGATTAGCACTAACACCTCTTTACTATCCTAGTCCTTTTCCAAGCCTATTTTACATGTTTTTATTTATTTTAACTTCCCATCAGTCTTACTTCCGCACTACATATTTTACTTCCACACTACCTTTGTACATACAACTCTTCTTTCTTCTTAAGATTTTTTTTTAGTCGTAGTTTTGATCCACTACTTCACCCAGATTCCCAAAGTAGTTATTCTCATAGTATTGCTCATGACGGCTAACGGGAACATTGGGAGGTTTCTCATTTCCGTAGTACACCACATTTTCCACTACACGGGATATCATCCTTTCGGTGTTCCAGGGTACCACCGTGGTATCATGATATTCCTTGGTCAGAACCGGCTCCTCAATGACAGGGGTAGCTTGATAGATGGCAATTTTTCTGTAAGTGGTACTTTGATCTTCCGCCGAATCCTCTTGATGTTGTTGGAAATCTACTAGTACAAAGATCATGCTGTGTGTACCATACACATCCATTTTCCTAAAAACACTTTTTAAAATTTTAATTTTATTAATCATTCAAACAATACACATAACAATACAAACAGACAGTCAAATATTAAAACAGACAAACCTCAAGTAGACAAATACCTCAGCTCTGATACCACAATTGAAACGACTGCTTCTACTCCACTTAATTTCGTAAGTATTTTATAAAATTACGGGGGTTTTTTTTTTTTTTCCATAAGTATCAACGCCCCAAAGTTAATTTGAGAATGTTTTTTTTTTTTTTTAAAATGAAGGTTTAAATGAAAATTTCGAACGAATTTAGAGATAATAAAAGTTCTCACACGTTATTTAAAACATATAATCTAGGATACCAAACATACCACACAGTCCCTTTATTACATATCCAAAGTCCATATATAAACAGTCCGTAGTACATTGCAAGCACAAATCAGCAAAAGCATACAACCAGCATATAATCTTCATTCTATCTTCTCGGACGATATCCATATCACTGTTTTTCTGCTCGCCCAAATAAATTGGGGTCATCACAGGTGTCAACCACACAACACAAAATAGGGTTAGTTTTGATAAACAAAATTTAAATATTAATAAACCACTTAATAAATCAAATTTAAATATACGTAACAATTGTAAATATTTCCACACACAGAATTTCCATGAAATGCATGCTTATCTTATTATATGATGCATGACTGAGATCTCAGCTTTTCAACGTCTCAACGTCTCAATAATTGTGGCCACAGTCAGATAACCCCACCCTCACCTTAGTGGAACGAACTTATCCATCCCGTCAGGGTAGCCCAGTGTCGCGTAGGAGCCTCACTCCCATCCATGTGATCATCATGGTGGTGTGGTTCCCCACTGTCTCAACTACCCCCAAGTTAAACACGTATGGAACTCAGTTTAGTTATCTGACAAAACACCTCTTTACGAGGATCGTCTCATCGTCTCAAATTCTACCCCATCGGGTAAATGCACATGAAAATGCACACATGATTTATTTTCCTCTTGTAAATTATTCTTTTATTTCCATCACATCTCAATATCATCACAAGATCATCACGAGATCATCACGAATTCAATACCATCACAGGGTCATCACCAACCCAAGATCATTACATCAAACTTCTAAATCATCACATCAAACTTCTCAAGGCCAAATGATACCACAAGGCCATCACGTAGTTCACTTTTAAATTATTATTATTATTAGAATTGCTTTACTTCTTATATCAGTTTTGTATTTGCTTTCACCACTTACAAGTCATATAAAATAACACTATTGAACGGATGTTCAAATATTAACAAGTTCCTATATGAATATGCTGTTTTATTTGGAGTTAACATAATTTACAGCCACCTACCTCATATAATATAGCTTTCACCCATAATAATTTAATTACAGCACCGCAGTCATACAGTTTTATTTTTCGTTAATTTATTAACAGCTTATTTACATACAGATTTTGTTAATTAGCTAACAGCTTCTTTAACATACAGATTTGTTTGACAACATACAGATTTAATTATTTACAGCAACATACAGATTTAATTATAAATATATATATATAGCAACATACAGATTTAATTTAAATACAGCGTCATCATATAACGATTTAGATACCGCGTCGATTGATTTTGTAAATTAACTTACAGCACTTGTTTTAATTAAATTTTAATACAGAAAATCAAAACAAGTATGCAACAATCATCTCTATAAATCCTAGCTTAAGATACCAAATATATTTTGTCCATAATTCATTAAAATCAGGCGAAACAATTAGTCAAATGAACAACAAGAGACGTGCTAAACAAATTTATAAATAACAAAGTATTTAAACTCATTCAAAATTCCTTTAAAACATAATTCTAAACTATTAAATTTTACACATAAAAATTAAATTTAGTGTCATCTTTTCCAATTAATTTATCACCCTAAAACTTTATTATACTAAGTAAGATTTAGAGTTAATATTTACACTTTGATTCATCAAGGCTAACTAATTTTACAACTTCCATTATGTCTTACTAAATTTGAGTTCTCTTAGCTTAGCCTTAATCCTAGTATATTTCTAAGAAATTAAACTATTCTAATCAACTACTTAAACAATAATATTTGAACAAATTAAGAGCTAGAAGCTTGATACAATTTTACATAAGTGAAGTGATTTATCTCTTTCTCTTCTATATCTTTAATTAATAAGCTTAATCTTTTAAATTCTATTTATCAAAGCTACCCTTACCTTAATTGATGACCGAAATTAAATAAGCTTGGTCCCTTGCTTCCCAAATTCACGTGGACTTGTTGGCCTTGGCTTAAGGAAAAATGATAGATAAAAAGAAGGATGTGCTGGTGGGTAAAGCTTGGTGTCTAGGGGTCACTAAAGTTAAAAAAAAACAAGAAGCAAGTGAGGGAGAAAAACTGCACGTTTAGTTTTGCTTTTGCTCCCTTTGGTGTTTCAATTGGAAAAGCACAAAACAAGTGGGGTAGTGCACGGTTTTCTCTTACTAAGCTGACCCCAAAATTTCCTCTTTCATCCCTTATATAGCAAGAGTGCCTTAATTCCTATTGGTGGAAACTTTGCTCCCTTGGCCCCACTTCAAATGTTGTGCACGGTTTGTAGTGGCTGAACACAAGCAGATTTTTTTTCCAAGCATTTATTAAAGATTCCCTTGTTGTACTTGCTCTTATCCTTCTCATTAAAAGCTTGTCTCCAATTATATTCCTACTTTCCACATGCATCCATTTAATTGGTTATTCCTTTTGCTCTTAATCTTGGCCCCCACAATATACTTGTAGCTTGAAATTCACGTGGACTTTGGATTCAAGGCAGTTGGTTGGTATTTTTCTTTTGATCGTGAGAACCATTTGAGTTCTAATTGATTGCTTTTTACTTCCCTTTTCTCCTCTTAGCCGTAGCACTCTTTTCTATTTCCATAATATTTGTTTTTCTTTTTGCCTCATCTTTGTTTCTAATCATTTCTTCTTCCATGGTTTATATAGATAAAAATCTTAAGTCCTTTGTCCCTTAAATATTCAGCCACTTCATGTTTTAAAGACCGAAGCCACCTTATTTTCCTTGTATTCCAAATAGCCTAAATCTTATTTTCTTATTGTTTTAATTTATAAAATTACTACACTATCTTAGTCATTAAATCTATTTAGTCCATCATCACAAGGAAATTCCTAAATTTATATTTATCATTCTCACATAATTTCTAGTGCTTATAATAACTTAAATTGAATTCCATTTCAAAATATGTATTTAATTCTAAAAATCTTGCTAGTTAGTAAATTTTAATTTTCTAAATATTCTAAAATTTTACTTTAACTCTATTAAAATTATTGGGGTGTTACAAAGAAGCTGATAAGTGACCTTAACCTTTGTTTAATTAACTTGATCTCTATGAATGTTGTGTAATTTGTTTTTAATTAATGCGGATATGAAAAAAATGGTGATGATTTTCGTTGCAGGGAAATTGATTATCATTGCTAACAACTGCCCCCCTTTGAGGAAGTGAGAGATTGAATACTATGCTATGTTGGCCAAGGTTGGAGTTCATCATTACAATGGGAGTAAGTTCTTAATCTAATGCTTTTCTTTCCTTCTCATTCTTTTTATTTTTAATGTTAATATGAATTAAAATGAGAGTTGGAAAAATCTTTAGTTTCTGATTTATTTTATAGTTTAAGTAATCTGCCACGCATGGATTTTTAACTCGGTTTCAGAGAAAGCATAATAAATGCTTGAGTCAGTTATATGATTAGAATGTCCTGGATTAAAACCTGAAAACTGGTTTTATTGGACTTGGATTTTAAGCATTTGGTGATTAATTTCCTTTGTCGACGAATTTATATGTCCTGCGTTTATATTTTATAGTAGCTGATGGAAGTTTATAGCTATTGGTATTTTGATAATTACAACACATATGATATTGGAAGAATAATAATAATTTCCTTTGTCCTAGACACTTTCGATTTTTGGACTTGTGATATATTTCTGTCTCATTAACAAAAATATTTGTTGTTTATAGACAATGTGGATTTGGGCACTGCATGTGGAAAATATTAGAGTGTGCTGCCTTAGCATTATTGATCCTGGTATCAGATGCCTCCTTTTTCCTATTTCAATATTTATTAGAAACTAGTTTTTTTGCATTTGTTTTTCTAATGTTATTTCAATAGTGTTTCTACTTTGTTGTCTGTTGAACAAGTGATTACTGGTCTAGACCGAGTTGTGGCAACAATGAAGAAGGGTGAGAGGGTGATAATTAGCATACATCCTGATTATGCATTTGGAGATGTTGAAGTGAGACGAGATATCGCTATTGTGCCACCGGGTTCAAATGTAGTCTATTACATTGAGATGATGGATTTTATTAAGGTAAGAGGAAAAAAATATCAAAATAGTAAGGAGATGGAAACTTGTATCATTTACCAAAAGAGTGGAGAAAACCAAAATGACTTGCAGTATGCTTTAGTTCCAAAAGAGATGGAAACTTGTTAGATACATATATGTATAGTTTCTCATGCAACATTGCTTTCAATCATTCTAACTTTTATTTGATTTAAAGGAGAAAGCACCATGGGAATTGAATAGTAAGGAGAAAATTGAGGTGGCTGGGAGGATGAAAGAAGAAGGAAATATATTATTTAAAGTTGGCAATTATCAGCGAGCAGGGAAGAAATATGAAAAGCTAAATCCTTGACTTGTGGTGGCTTTAGTTTTTAAGTTTCATTAAGATTCCTTTAGTTCATGATTTCTGCCAAATCCATGATCCTTGTTCTCTCTCAGGTTGCTGATTTTGTTGATGAAGATGGATCCTTTGGGTTTGATGAGCAAAAGCAAGCTCAAACACTGAAAGTGTCATGCTGGTTGAATGGTGCAGCTTTTAGCCTTAAAATTAATGACTTTCCTAGAGCAATCAAGCTTTGTTCATAGGTAACAGCCTATCAAGTCATGCATAAGATTTGAAAAAGCCAATTCTGTGAGCAGATTGGCTAATTGGAGAGAATAACTATGGGTGGGAGAAGTGATAACAAGTTGTATGCTTTAGGTATATAACAAATTAGGAGGTTAAGGAAATCAAAATAATTCTCACGAGAGTCATGATCTGCTATTTCTGAATTATGTGTTTCATGAGGTAACTAGCTTGTATGCAATAGTCTTATAGAAATTCTTTCGAATGTTACAAAAACTGGGAATTAAATTATGTGTTTCTTGAGGTAACTAGCTTGTATGCAATAGTCTTATAGAAATTCTTTCGAATGTTACAAAAACTGGGAATTAA
>CM023948.1:15428735-15465286 GCA_013407115.1 Glycine latifolia | reverse complement strand
CCGAGACTATGTACTACTAGGTGTACATAGGCTAATTATGTTGTTGAGCTATTTACACTATGTACTATCGGTGGTAGACAGGCAACATATTGTACTATGCACTATGTATAAGAAAATCAAAATGCTTATATATCCTGAATTTAAAAAAATTCATGATTAAATTTTTAAATATGTATATATATAGTTCAATCTTGTTTAAAAAAACATTTTAAATTAGAACTTAAGGGTACTTTATATATTTAATTATTTTCAGCATGCTTAATATTTTTTTTAAGAAACATAGAATTTTCAACTGAACAATGCTACCAAAAACATGTCATTCCCATGAAACAAAAAGCTTTGAAGTCAAGGTAAGCCTTTTAATCTCAACAAAACAAAAGAAAAACAAACATCATACTACAACCTATTTAAGAGGGCAAACAAAATAGTATTTGTTATATTTATATATATATATATATATATATATAGTACATAGAACAATATATTTAATTTTTTTAGAAATGCTTATATATATTGGGAAATACTAAAAAAACATAATATATATATATATATATATATATGTATAGTTCAATATTGTTTAGAATTCCTAAATATATGCTATCATTATCACTTATGTTAGTACATTTTCATAGTGCGTTGAATCAACTTCCAAATGCATGCATTGTGGACTTTTAAAATCCAATACTCAAGAACTAGTTATCACCCAAGCAATTATATGTACGATAACCAAATATAGCAGAGATAATAATTGTAGCCATCACACCAAAGTAGTCAATCTACATGATAAAAGTAATATGCATTAAATAAATTGTCAGTTTTCAGTCGATGGGATATTCAGGGATGGGAGTGTCAGGTACATATTCAATTTTTTGTTCAATTGTACCCAACCTGTTTTCTATAGCAGATTGTGCTAATCTGAAGCGATCTTCAAGCAGGTTAATTCTATTGTCAATTGAACTTTCTATCTTCAACATATTGGTATTCGAATCACTAATTTTCTCACAAGTATTTTTTAGTTGAAGTTGGACTTGAACCAGGCCAGAATGTAGAATTAGAAGTACTTACCCCGTTATTCATATGTTGATGAATCACCAATGGGGTCGCACTTCATTGAGTTATATGTATAGAGTCTTGTTGAATGCAACTCGGATGGGTAAAAATCCTATCAATCAATCCCCACTGGATATTCTTTCAATAATTCAAGATCAAGTTTAGATTCAGACATATCCGAAAAAGTAAAAAATAAATAAATTGTATTTCATGTCTAGTTGTGGTGAACCTAAAATGCATATAATTATCACAAAAAACTGCAATTGCCAGTTCAAATCAAGAGAAACTTACCTCTACAACCTGCATCCAAAAAGTATCAAGGCCTTCCAACATGTCCTTGTACGGATCAACAGTCATGTTATAATCTCTCAATAATACTTTTATAAGACTGAATAAAGAAGACAATTTAGCAAATTTTTCTTGAAAGGTTTTTAAATCAATAAACTCGTTTGTTGTTTTCACATAAGCTGAGACCATGTTATGCCATATGTTATTTGGCCAATTAAGCCCTCTCTGATGTTCAAGGTGATGTTCGATGATGTATAAGAACATTATATCATTCTCACTGTTATTCATCTTAAAAAAACAAGAAAACATTAAAATAATGAATTCAATAAAAAAATTAAATGTCTCACATTAGTTTCTGAAACTAAGAAAATGTTAAATAAGTCCTTATTTAATTACTTCCTTTCATTTTAATTCCTAAATATATGCTATCATTATCACTTTAGTCACACATTGCCTTTACTGTCTTTAGTCTAGAACAAAAGAGAAGAAATGTATAAATTTAGGCTTTATTTAGCAAAAAAAAAAAGAAGAACAAGAAGAATAAGAATATGTCAAAATTTACTTACTCTTAAAGGACAATAGCAGCATTGTTTATTTGGATTTTTGGTGTGTGTGAGGTTTTGAATATTAACTTACCATTCCCACAAGGACAAGAAGCAGACATAAATTACAAAAAGACAAACATAATAGAATCAAGTATCTTATAGCAACCATATCGAATTAGGGACCACAGGCAAACCAATGTCCATAACATAAAATTAAAAACATAAGGGACAACATTTTGCGAAACTCTAAATATGTAAAAAAAATGAAAGGAGTACACATTCAACACACAAAAAATATCAAAAAACAGTAAACATTGACAACAACAATACAAAAGATGAAGTACACAACATGCGATGGAGAACGACAAGTATTTATCCTTGCAGGCTATCTCAGGTACGAACCTCACAGCAGGGATTTAGGACTTTTTGGGGGTAAAAACCGAAATGGTAGAACGGTGGAAGAACGAGCGACGGTGATGACTGGTGAGTGTGGCTTGGTGGTAACTGGTGGGTGCTCCCTTAGTCTTAGAAGGGAGCTAACAGCATGCGGTGGAGAACGACAAGTATTTATCCTTTCAGGCTATCTCAGGTACGAACCTCAAGCAGGGATTTAGGATTTTTTAGGGTAAAAATCGAAATGGTAGAATGGTGGAAGAACGAGCGATGGTGGAAGAATCGATGGTGGGTCAAAGGAAAAATGAGCGACAGTGGTGGCTGGTGAATGTGACTTGGAGCGACGGCGGAGGTGACTGGTGGGTGTGCCTTTAGTCTTAGAAGGGAGCTATATGGTTTTGGAAATGGTGACCGGTGAGTGTTTTTTTAAATGTGCAAGTGATGACGGGGGAGGTAGATCATTAAATGTAATGTAAGAAGAGTGTTCTTTTTTTTAATTAAAAATTAATTTTTAAATATTTATTTTTTAAAATAAATTAAAAATGTTTTGAAATTAAATTAAGTACTAGTTTAACACAAAAAAGAAACAAACTTAAGTCATAATCTCTGCTTGTCAAACTATAGAGATTATGTTAAGCAGCAACATTATTTTGTGTTTTCAAATAAATATAAGAAACATTATTTTTTAATCTTAAATCGAGTAAAATAATATAAGCATTTTGAAAAAGATTAAATATATTGTTCTATATATATATATATATATATATATATTATAAATATGCTATTTAAATAATTAAATTAAATTATGGGGTATTGGATCTCTAGATCCAATTTGTTTATTGTACTCCTTTTATTGCTTAGTGTACTCCGTTTGGCTCATTTTTTTATATTAAAAATTGGACTTATGTTTCAATTTAAATAATTTCTATTTACATTTTTATTATTATTAATACATGCAAGAGTCCATTTTCATTTTCTCTGTGTTGAGACTTGAGAGAATGAGAGTTTTGGTTTTGGTAACGAACTTATCAAATTTTACTAATATATAAGCTCTTCTTTGGGAAAAGCTAATAATAATAATAATAAATGTTGAAAGTGGTGAAGATTGTTAACTTTGGAGAAATGCAAACCCTAAGACGAATACATTCTAAGTAAATTCAAAAATGTCCCAACATACATGTGTTTTTTATTTGTCGTGAGAAGCATTCTAAAAAAATTAAATATACAAAGTACCTTAAGTTATAATTTAAAATGTTTTTCTAAACAAGATTGAACTATATATATATATATATATACATATTTAAAAATTTAATTATGAAGTTTTTAAAATTCAAGATATATAAGCATTTTGAAACATTTCTTATACATAGTGCATGGTACAATATGTTATATGTCTGTCTACTACCGATAGTACATAGTGTACATAGTGCAACAACATAATTAGCCAATGTACTCTTGGCATTCCTTTGTCTTGTGTTTTCAAATAAATATAAGAAACATTATTTTTTAATCATAAATCGAGTAAAATAATATAAAAGGTTTTTGTAAACAAGATTGAAATATATATATATATATATATATATATATATATATATAACAAATACTATTTTGTTTGCCCAATTTTAAAAATTATTATATTTTTTAAGAATTTCATAATTATACATATCTTTGTATCAAGGAATGTTACACACGTGTAAGATAATTTATACATATATTTAATGATATAATATGAAAAAACATATATTTTATTTTCTATGGGAGTCATGAGCACTTCTAACATGTCTAGGCACATAAAAAACTGCATCTATAGGGAGTAGACAAATTCATTATATTGTTCCACTATAACTCTCACACTCTCAAGTCTCAACACAGAGAAAATGAAAATGGACACTCGCATGTATTAATAAAAAAAATTATATAATTTTTCTTATATTTATTTAAAAAAAGAATGGAATTACTTATGAAATATCGGTCTAAGATTAAAAAATAATTTTTCTTATATTTATTTGGAAAGAAAAAAAGAGTGGTATTAGTTGGGAAATTATAGTCTATGTACTATAAGGAGTAGAGAGACTAATTATATTGTTCCACTATGTACAATTAAATATAATCATATAAAAAAATCAATATAAAAAACAGTTTTGAATAAATAAATAAGTAAAAGAGTGAAGGAAATATTTAAGCATGAAAAAAATTACAAAAGCTATAAAACAAAACTTTCCACACATGAAGTGATCACAAGCAATTGAAGGAAGGTCATTTTGTCACAAAATGTTCTACACACCCATGGGAAATGTCCAAAGATTAAGACAACTTCAAATCACCAATTAACTATGCCAGTTGATGTAGTTTTTCCATTCCTCAACCTCATCCGTTTTTTCAATTTTTTTGTAACTTGATCTAACCTGGCATTCATCCCAGAATGCATTGATTTCATCTTATCCTCAAGGACACTCAACCGGTTCATCGATTTAGTATTTATATCACATAATTTTCTGAGTACAAGACAACATCAACTAAATAACTTCACATGCTGTTTCGATTTCAGAAAATTGAATGCATTGTTCTTTCTCTTAAGACCAATGTTGATACATCAACGAGAATTGCGAGGCACCTATATTTCGTTGCTATCTGGAAAAGGCACCTGAGACCTGATACTTTGTTAACATGGCAAATTCATATTAAAAACCTCTAGACTTGGAAATCTGTAAGAATGGACCCCTTTTTCTATTCATGGATGAATAAGAACTACATTGACTATTTGCATTAATTCGGGAAAAGACATTTACAAGTAGATCATAGCTCTCAAATACCCTTGCATTCAAATTTTTTATTTCACTTTGACAATCAGGCATTTCCTAAAAAGCAAAAAAAAAAAAATTCAACCAAAAAAACTGCAATAACCTAGAAAAATCAAGATAACTATCACAAAAACGAACTTACCAATTCAGCTAGATTCTAGGAACTATCACTACCATGAAGCCTAAGCGTTGTCAGATTAAACTGTATGTCATAGTCTCTAATTACTGCATTTGTCAACTTGTACAAATTCTTATATTTAACTACTGCTTTTTACGGAAATCCACAGTAACAGAGCTTCCGTTTCCCATAGCTGAATACGATGTTCACCAATACATGATCAGGCCAATTAAGACCTCTGCAGAGATGTAGGTGGTCCTCAAAGGTGAGAAACATTGCTATCTCATTCACAGTGCCTTCCACACTAATAGGTAAAAACAAGTTAGATACACAAAAAGTTACTAACTTATTCCTTGCAATTTGGTATAATTGACTGTAAAGGGAAATTAAAGTTAAAAAGTGCAGTAAGTTGTACAAAAGAGGGAGTAAATTTAAAAGGGTTAAATTTATGTTAACTTGATGATATCTTATTTAAAAGGGTTAAATGTATGTTAACCTGCCTATAAGTAGTGGAACCTATACCTATGCAGGTTATGCTAGAAAGTTTTTTTTTCCATTTATTTGAAGAAATGAGGCAATGTGGTTAGAAAAACTTATTTTCAATTTTGCATGGGATTAATACTCGTTTGTTTTGATGTGCAAACCATTTGGTCTTGTTATGTATTGTTTGTTTGACAAATATTTGAAATGAAGGTATATACATGTGTAAGTGAAGCTGTCATCACAGAGTTCATACCAACATCAGCATCAAAATTCAAGTTTTACAGCAACAATGGAATTCAATTTGTATTATATACATGTGGAAGTTTATATTTTCTAGCCATCCTAATGCCGATTGGTATCTTCTATAAATGAAGGTTCTACATTGTTTCATGATAAGTCACATACATGATTTTGACATATCAGAAATTGAGTAGGAATGCATCATTCTGTGTAGTCAAAAGTATTCCGGTTTAATTCAAATTGTTGTACAAAAATTTATTGACTTATTCCTTGCAACATTGTTATCAACTAGATGGCAGGATATAAAACAGCAGCAATATAAAACAGTAGCAAACCAAAATATAAAATAGCAGCAAACCAGTTTACTATAATCTGCCTAATTTCAGCATAATATTGACAATTAACTTATTCCTTTAGTAAGGAGTTCTTTTAACCTCGAGGGACCACAACCCAGTCGAAAGCTGCAATCAAGAGAGAGTGAGAGAGAGAGAAACCTGTTTTCCATGCATAGCCTCTTATCGACCATCTTTCCCTTTCCCCTGTCCATCGTTCCCTTCTTGGCCTTCCTGATTGCAAGTTTTCTCTGTTTTCCACGGGTTTTGATTGCCACCATCGAAATTAAAGTATAGGTCTATATAAAAATGCAATTCAGCCATATTAGAAAATTGATGCCTCCTGCAGTTTGCTATTAACACATTCCCTCGCAATTGCAAATAAATCAAAACTACAATATTCACACCTAAAATATAAAGTATAAAGTATATTCAAATGGGTCGGTTAGGGTTTAGGACTTATACGGAAGAGGTTATGGGGCATAGATAAGCCACAAGCCATTCATGTATATGTCGCAAAGCTGTTAAATCCCATGCTTAGCATATTAAACTGTCCCCATTTCCTTTAATTTTATTCCTTATCTATAGTTCAAAAAATTTCAAAACATTCTAAAAGTTTCTAATTGCCTTGCCTAGCTGTTACTCTTTTAACATAGTTTCATCTACTCCTCCTACTTTATTCCCTTTCTTTTGTCAGAGAATCAACGTGTTTATGATGATAAATTTGAATCTGGATGTTCTCAATTCTCACACTTGGTACTTGTCTACTTGAGCTACCCTTCATAACATATGAATTGACAATACAGGAAAACATTAATGGCAACAAAAATAAAGTTTTAAATTGATTGATAAACCTAGCTGGTAATCCATGCTTACATTTCTCATTCACTTCACAATCAGCAAACCTTAAATTTCAAAATTATTTTTGCAAATAGCAATTAGCAACCGCTTACATGTTGATGGAATCCGACCAGATAAAATATTTAGGAATACGATTGTTCTGCCCAAGGAAAAGTGTAATACAGTACATATCTCTAGACTTACTCTATACTAATATGCTAATATATTAAAATAATTTATGATGAAATTTGAGTTTCTAGAGTTCTACATTATCTTCACAAGAAAAAAATGGTTCTACACTTCTACGTTATATTTATTGACATAAAATTCTCAAACCATTTATAGTTTGAATTCTTTATAATTCACCAATCAATGAGCAATATATTGCATAGTACTTTGCTTAGAATATTGTGATTTTTTAATGAAAGATTTTTACATTTTTATAAACTTTTGAATTTTGTATTGCAAAGTAGTCCTAACATAAATAACATTTAAATTTTGATCATTCATTGAAAAAATACAATAATTTCAACGTCTTTGACTTTGTTCATGCATGTAAGACAAGGTCCCCAATTATTTAGCGTCTTTAAAGAACATGTTTCACAAAGAAGGTTTAATCAATAGCAAATAAGATATGCCAACAATCAAACATATATGTAGTTCCTTAACTATACTCATTCTTTAACAACAATACACAAGACAAAGCACAACGAACCTCACAGCAGGGATTACTAAAATGGTAGAATGGTACGGATGAAGCGGAAGAGCAGTAAACTTTGAAGGAAGAAGATTTTCGAACAGCAGAGATGTTTTTTAAACCTAACAAGAAAACAACGTCATTCAGCTTTTTATTTTTTTAATATAGCGACCCAGGGCGGGTCAGCGGGTTGGACCATAGACCCAAAGTTTGCACACCTTGAAATGGTCATCCTTGGGCAGAGTTAATGGCAAAAGTTTCTTCTGAAGGCTCCTACATTCATGTTAAACACGATGATCTTATTGCTTCAACAACAATAATTTTTCAAAATATTTGTAAGCAAGAAAATGTTTTTACCAGGGGCTTTCTTTTCTACAAGTGGCTAGGACTTGACCTCCTTGGGTATAGAGTTAATGGCAAAAATTTCTTCTGAAGGCTCCTACATTCAAATTAAACACAACGATCTTATTCCTTCAACAACAACAATTTTTCAAACTATTTGTAAGCAAGAAAGATGTTGAGGAAAACTTACATAATTTTTCAAACTTGTCTCCAGATTGACAAGTGGGATATCGAATGGCCCAAGCATCTCAAGCCACATAATTATAGAAATGCCACAAAATACATTAAAACAAGGTAAAGAAATTCACCTCATCGAAATTGAATTATAGGTGTGTGTATATATATATGCAATTCAGCCATATTAGAAAACTGATGCCTCCTGCAGTTTGCTTTTAACACATTCCCTCGCAAAGAAAACCATTGCAAATATAATCAACATTTCTTTATTCTTTTTATTTTACGAGGTACAAAGCAAGAACCAAAAAGCATTGAAGCGAATCAAGCAAGAGAAAATCAGAAAAGGTTCTAGATCTCCTGGAAAAATAGGAAAACATAGTCTACTTACTTGGCCCACTCAGGAGCCAGACAAAGAAGAAAAAGCAAGAGGTTTGAGTGAGATAGCAAGAACGTCAGCTCACCTAAGGAAGGACGAAGGAAGAGCTTTGAAATCCTCATCAAGTGAGATCTAAAGTCATGATAGTTGGCACTTGGCACTGGTGGGAATGGATCCTCGTCAAGCAGCATGTTTTCCTTCTTCTTCTTTGGAAACTTGAGGATCGCTTTGTTAATGCTCTCATGCACATCATTTCTAAAGGACCAAGATGAGTTAGTGGAATGATTCCAAGAATGATGGTACTTATAATACAATATTCCTTTTCATTCTTCTTTCGTCGGTATCTTGTGATCAACTGGAAGCGTGATAAACTGATCTTTCAGTAAGAAATCAAAGATCTCTTCCATCTTAAGACTTGAGAGTGTGAGTACAAAGCGATCTATAGGATTTCTTGATTTAGTTACACGATCAAGCCTGTAAAATGACTTGCAATTCTATTCCGCCCAAATAGCTAGATGTTGAGCAACTTCAATTCGATTCCGGGGGGAAACTACTCACAACTGAGCGCAAACTCTATAAGACCTTTAACACATCAATAGTAGTACCAAACTTTGCCAGTGTGCTCACAGCACTGGCCCTTAACTCCATAGCAGTGAATAATGAAGCACAAGCTGGAAATAATACCTGTGTGGACAAATAAGTGAACTCACAATCTTCAATGAACTCACAAAGATGAAGCAACCCCGCTTCCTTTGCATCAGGGATATCTCTAATAAGAATCACAATTGAATCTACAATTGGCTGGTGACTGCCATTGGATGCGTCATTGCAACCTGCCAAGTTTCAAGCATTGCAAATATAATCAACATTTATTTATTCTTTTTTATTTTACGAGGTACAAAGCAAGAACCAAAAAGCATTGAAGCAAATCAAGCAAGAGAATATCGGAAAAAGGTTCTAGATCTCCTAGAAAAATAGGAAAACATAGGCTACTTACTTGGCCTACTCAAGAGCCAGACAAAGAAGAAAAAGCAAAAGGTTTGAGTGAGACAGCAAGAACGTCAGCTCACCCAAGGAAGTGTCATTGCCACCTGCCAAGTTTCAAGTCACACTTAATGATTAAAAACCTACAAATTACTTTAATGAAATTTGAGTAATTAATGTCTGGCTTATCTTGTTCAAGGTGCAGACAACAGCAAGATTAAGAAAATACATATATGATGGAAGATACAAATTAAGAAAATAAATCAGTCCACAAAATGTGTAACGGATCAAAAGGTACTATCCTAAAGGAATTAAAGGAATAAAAATTAATGAGTAATGTGATAACAAAAAATCTTCCATCAATAAAAATCATCAAAATCTTAAAAATTATATAATAAAGTGTTCCAAATTGATCTCAAATTCCATCCAAACTTCTAATTATGTCTTCAGTTCGGATTCATTTCTTGATTACTCCACCACTGGAACTGCTGTAAGCTTGCACGCAGAAAAGAGCCATTGACTATAAAGGTGTAACACCCCGTATGCATCCGGTTGTTAACATTCAAATACGACCCTTATACGCAGCAAATAAATTAACAACAGTTAATTTGGAAGCACAAAGAGTGACGTCATCTCGCGTCAATATTATACAATAATATTTTTTGTACATTATGCATTGCGAATACACGTAGAGGGAATGCCCCTCAGGGCCGAGCTACAAAACAAGGGGCCGGGGTACATCACAAGGGGCCGGGTTACAAAACACATAAATATAAATATATAAAGCAGAGCCGGCATGTCCCAAAATAACAAGTTCCACACGGAACTCGTCCCGGCACGGCCTCGGGTCCGAGATCCCTCGGACACTTTTGTTACCCGGGTCTCTCACCCCGAGCTCCGCCTTCTTCCATGCTCTCATCACCTGCAAACACATATAATCCCCAACCGATGTGAAATAATAATCTCAGTAAACTCTGGGTTCTGGAAGGCCTCTCCTTCCCCAGGTTCACTTCCACGATACAAGTATTGAAACAAGCATTGCACACAACTAGCCATCCCGGCTTTCATCAATATAACGCATGTATACAATCACACGGATCATACAAGAGAAGATCATCCAACTTAATGGGCACATGCTCTCGTACATCCCTTGCCTGAGGAAGACCATCCAACTTAATGGGCACACTCCCCCAGAACTTCGGGTAGACACCCCAGAGGAAGACCATCCAACTTAATGGGCACATTCTCTCCGAGTTCTACGAGGACGTATATGGCTCTTCCAAGAGAGGTTCATCCAACTTAATGGGCATTCTCTCTCAGGGTTTTCATATATACTAATTGACCACTTAGAGTTGTTCCACATCACTTTGGCTCCAAGGGAAGTCCATATTTTGTCCATTCTACTGGCCAGAGAATTCTCACACAATCATAATAAATTAACAGAGTGCAAATCATATACATGCTCTCAGTTAAAGCAGTAATACACAATTTCAATACATACATCATGTCATACAATGACCATTACTCCCTCGGAGTATGGTGTAAAGCCATCGAGGGGACGACTTCCAAGAATAGAGAGCTTACCTATTCTAAGTTTTGCACTGGTTCTCTCGGACTCGCGATTCCGAACACCATTATTCTCAGCTTCACACCCTACATACATGCATGCAAGCAATAATGAGCGGTTTTCAACAGTTGCATGTAGGGAAAATCTATACTTTTCCAGATTACAAGAATTAGTCACCTAGCTGGTGACATGCAAACCCCCAAAAGGGCCTAGCATAATCTATCCAAAATCCCTAACAGTTAGATTTTGAGGTTTTTACCTACGCTCCTTACTTCTAAGGTGTTACGAACTGGTGAACAACTTTTCCTAAGCTTGACATTCTAAAATCGCCTTATCTTCTCTAAACCTGAAGCTTTCTCTCGTTCGTTAATGGAGGAGGCGAAAGGAGGAAGATAGAGTTTCTTTGGTGAAGGTTAGTGAGAGAAATGGGTTATGTAAGGAACGGCCC
Source organism: Glycine latifolia (assembly GCA_013407115.1). Lineage (NCBI taxonomy): Eukaryota > Viridiplantae > Streptophyta > Magnoliopsida > Fabales > Fabaceae > Glycine > Glycine latifolia. The sequence continues at coordinate 15,453,605 of CM023948.1, read as the reverse complement.
TCACGCACGTTACTTATATACCCATTGAGTCAACGCACGTCGCATACGTCACTCAGGTCACACGTGTCACTAAAGTATCCTGGCAATTAAAAATGGATCACGTGCATAAGGTAAGCTTGTGAAAGTACCCACTACCGGGTTGGTGAATTAAACATATTTTCCTTACTCTATGTAAGAATACCGGGATCTCCTCCTCCTTACCACGCTGCCGGGTTGGATTAATAATATATATTGAGCATAACTTTACTACCATATCCCGGGTTCCTGTGCACTTATTCCAAACATTTCCGGGATCGCTAACCCGATAGCACTATAGGAAGGGGTTGCGAGCGCTTCCAGTTTTCTCTACTCATTAGCTCTCATAAAACAAACACGAGCGCCTCTTGAGCTTAATCCGAGATCATATCTTGGGAACACATCCGAGATTACTACCCGGTCAATCTTTCCTTCTTTGTCCAAGTTCTTTTCAGCACATCAGCGATTTTCCTCTAAAGTGCTATGTATATACACCACTTACGTGGCGATAACCCGGCCATGTACTAACCCAGTCTCCTATCAGCACTAACCTATATCCTGATCTCGAATTTGAAAACACTATCCACGCCCCTTTTTCATCCGAGTTCCAAAATACACCCCTCTTATGTGACAACCTAGTCACACGAACGCGGTTTAGAAGAGATGCTATCTACACCCCCTCTTGTCCGAGTTCCAATTTATACTCCCTATATGACACCCCGGTCACACGAACCCGAATTGGTCAAAGGGTCATCAGTTATTACCATAATCACTATGTAATTACAATCATCATATAGTTAAAAGTGTCACGTGGACACCAGAAATCTTACAAAAGGGAAGTTAAAAAGTGCACTAAGTTGTCATAACAGCATTATTTGAAATAAATAAGATACTCGCATGAATTATACCAAATTAAAGGATCTTATACAGTAACTTCTAACATAACCAACATTATTTTTATCAGAAAACAACTAGATGGTAGGATATAAAACAACAGCAATATAAAATAGTAGCAAACCATGATATAAAACAAAAGCAAACCAAAAAAATAGCAGCAAACCTGTTTACTATAATCTGCCTAATTTCAGCAAACCATTTTCAAAAAAAAAAAAAAAAAAAAAAAAAGTAAACAAGTCAGGACCCTTTGTACACCCGGGATACATAGTGCAATTTGTACTACCAGGGGTACACAGGTAAATGGGTGACAAAAAAATGTAGATAGGAAGTTGATTATCCTTTAATCATCATTTACTGAGGTATAAAACAAAATGAATCAGTAAAATTAGTTTTTTCATTGACTAGGTAACTAGCACTAGTCTATCTAGACAAAAATGGGATGAAAATAGAATTGAGCAGCAGTAAGATGGCAATTTAAAATTGATTGGATACAGACAACTTCACCTTTTGCCTCTTATTCCCTTTTGCATCTTTTTCCCTTTACATGATTGCCTTTATGCCTAGAAAGAGAAAATCACGAAATTGGTTTGCGGATTCTATCTGATCTTCTCGCTGTCCAAAAAAAAAGTATGATACTAAGTATCATAAATGCTTTCACACTAAAAGAAAATTATATGCATACAATGTATTATTAGGGGAGATGGAAAATTATATATGCATACCATTCATTGGTGGGAGAGGTGGAGGGGCATTCAGCATGTTATCTACTTCTGTCCACAAAAAAATTATATGAAATTTATTAAACTCCTACCAAGTTTCATAAATATTTTCGATGAGATGGAAAATTATATATGCATACCATTCATTGGTGAGGGAGTTGGAGGGGGATTCAGTTCTTGAGTTCCTTCCTCTTCATTATCCTACATGTTATCCACTTCTATCCACACAAAAATTATATGAAATTTATTAAATCCTACCAAGTTTCATAAATCCTTTCACACCAAAAGAAAATTATATATGTATACAAAAAGTATATATGCATACAATTTGGTGTTGGGGGAGATGGAGTTCCTTCCTCCTCATTATCCTACATGTTATCCTCTCCTATCCACAAAAAATTATATGAAATTTATTAAACTCCTACCAAGTTTCATAAATCCTTTCACACTAAAAGAAAATTATATATGCATACGATTTATTGTTGGGGGAGATGGAGTTCCTTCCTCATCATCCTGCATGTTATCCTCATTATCATACTCATCACCCTCCCACACATCCTCAATAGAGCAATCTAAGTCTGAGTATGAAGAAACAAAAACAACATCGCAATTAAATCATTGGCTATCAACCAAAAGAAAGCTAATGCAACTAATGAATTTAATGCTTTAACATGAAAACAAATAAAATGTAATTTTTAAATAACTTGCAATGAATTGAAAAAAGAGAAATACCATAATGAAGAATGCAAGTTCTTTTGGAATTCCAGTCTAATATAATTTTGGCCTTTTTCTAACCAATTAGACCAATGACCTCTTTTTGCCTTATTAGTAATCTTCCTGAGCAATGGCATGGTCTTGCACTTATGTGTCGCATCCAAGCCATACTTTTGCGAGCATCGATCAGGACAATTATATGTAACAGCATTCCAAAAAATTAAAATTGTCCTGCATGCTGCTAGATGCCTGTGACACAAATAAGCCTCGGGAAGATTTATTTCTTGATATGGGTTCCATATAATCTGTAATAACAACAAAAACAATACAAATTAATTATCAAGTCAACAGATAAAGAAGGATTTTCATTTACAATAAGAGGGTAATTTTTATAAACTTACATCATTAGACTTAATATCCTTCAAAGTCTTCATATATGATTCTTGCAATCTGTCAGAACGGGATTTATTAACAAATTTTTCTGCCCATTTATTAATCAATGGAAAGTCCCTCTCTACAAAATTTTCGGACATCAACTCTTCTTGAGTCACAGAGTAGGGACGACTCAAAAGATATTGTAGGCAATAAGTCCGAAGTTTTGGAATATGTTCAAGTACAAAAATCTGCATGTACATTTAACAAAAAAATTGTTATAAATAACATATATTCAAAACACAATACAATACAAAAAGTAAATATTACAACAAAAATTACAAGACTTACTTGAAGAAGAATGGTAGTAAAGGTCAAATCATTTACAAGTTTTCCTTCCTTCTTTTTTTTCACCATTTTCCAAAGCATTATGAATGTCTACCAAACAAGCAGTCCCCCATGCATACGATCCAATGTCATCAATGTTTTCCAACAATAATAAGTAATAAACATTGACTTCATTAGAAAGAGGAAATATAACAGATCCCAAAACATACAGGACATATGCCCTGACTTGTTGGGATAAGTCACTGGAATCGCCATGCGTAAAATTATTCCTTAACCAAGACAATTCTGTGGATGTATCATAGCTCACACCTTTACTTTTTTTGTTTTACAATAATCTTTCCCCAAATATTTCATTACCACTTCCCGAGGCGTCATCGATGTTTCATTTTCAATTACAGGTTTGCCCTTTATAGGCAAACCTAGTATATGAAGAACATCGATCAAGCCGATTGGTAATAAAAGATTTTTATTTTTACAGAATTTGAAAGAATATGAGCGCTTATCATAGAAGTCAAAGAGGCAGGATAAAAGTTAACATCTGTGATTGCAGAAGAAAAAATTCTAGCTAAATTGTCAAAACCGGTTCTTGTTAACTTTTCGAGGATTGCATCGTTTGGTCTCCAACTCTTCAAATTATTAACATGACATAGGTTCTTCATGGAAGTCATTTTCTAGCATATAAAATGACAAGTATATTAGCATAATAAATAAATAAATAACAAATTTTAGATAAAAAAGATTTAAGATATATAAAAAAACAGATTTAAAATTAAAAAAAAATAGATTTTAGATAAATAAAAATCAGATTTAGGATAAAACAAAAAAAAAAGATTTAAGATAAAACAATTCAAAAATTAAAAACATAAAAAAATTATTTTAATTTTTTTTAATTAGAAAATTGTTTATCAAAAGGATAATAAAAGAAAAAATACTGAAATTCTAAAAGATAAATTAGAAAGATATTAAATCTACTAAGATAAAGACAAAATCTAATATAAATAACTACCTAACAATAAAATCTAGAAAGATAATGATTATGATAATTCCTAATAAATTTAAAGATAACTACCTAATCTAATCCCTAAAAGATGAAATAAAATCTAAAAGATTTAAATTTGAATTTTGAATAAAATAAAATACTTACAATAAGGTATCTTTCAATAAAAAAAGTTTTTAAGCATTATTTATAAACAAAATAAATAATTCCTTGTACACCCCATATTCATAACTACAACCCTTGGTTCTGCTTGATATTAAATTATTTAATTATTAGTGTGAATAAATACATAGACCATGGAGGACCAAAATAAAATTATACAGAACAAGAAGTCAATAAAATCAAATATAAATAAAAAACAATATTAAGTCTCTTACACTATAATAAAGGAATATGCTAAATACTCATCTATTATGAACACATAAATATACAAGTCTCTATTGCGCTTGCATTGGGGAATGCTGAAAAGGACAAGCTACAAGTACCAATCATATAATACAATCTTTTTAATATTTATTTTTTGAAAACATATCCACCAAACTACAAAAAAAAAATACATGGGATAACGAAAAAATTCAGTGTTAACAAGGAGAAAAAAAGAAGAAACCATACCTCGGTGAAGAAGAAGAGGAACGAGGAGAAGAAAGAAGAAATTGAAAGAACTATCGAATGAGTCTATACCTTGATGAAGAAGAAGAGGAAACAGGAGAAGAAAGAAGAATTGAACAGCAAAGAAAATAAGGAAGGGCCTTTATTAATAGAAGGGAGCACTATTTTGCCATACCATTTCGCTCATAGGGTATACACCTTTAGTAATAGAAGGGAGCACCGTTTCGCTGTACCATTTCGCTCACCGGTATACGAACAATTTTTTTTGTGTACAGAAGTGGTGGAAGTGAATCGATTATAATAAAACACGCTGTTTCAGAATTAAACACTCTATTTCAGAGAGAGACGATGGAGGATTTCGGCGCACTGTTTCACTCACCAGGTGGAAGTCAATTAGATCATAATTAATTAATATTTTTTAAAAATAAAAGCATATTCATATTTTCATTTCTTACAAAATATAGCACTATTATGTAAATTTATAAATTATATTAAAAAATAAATTTTTATAATCATAATTTAAATAAAAAATAAAAATAGTTTAATTTTAATTTGAATACTTTTTATTCAATTAATAGATACGAATCAGAATTTAATTTAAATGGATACCAATCATATTTTAAATAAAAAAACAAAAAAAAAAACAAACACTATAAATGCATAATAAGAATTTAAAATTCAAATATATAATAAATGAATACCATCAATTTAAAATAAATAATTTGAAATTATTTAATTTAAGAAATTTGAATTCTTTATTTTTCCCGGATAATGGGATAGGAAACTCTGACTAATAGGATATTTAGTATTATAAAACATAGAAAACTTCTCTTGAAAGTTTTGAAATAGCTTCAATAGTGATATACATCTCGCAGCATGAAAACGACAACAACAAGAATGCAGGCTTCAGTTCACACAACTTTCTTCTCTCTTTCTCTCTTTCTTCACATCTTCATCTTCTTGTATTTTGTGTTCTTTTTGATCTTCACTCTTTGATCATCGTTTTGGTGCCACCCCAACACTTGCCATCACCATTCACATGGATCATGCGATGAAAGAGTGCGAAACAGAGGCGAACACACCTATGCCACCACCCTTCTCATCCACATTTTGTTCTAAACTCACACCAAACCAAAACACTCAAGAAACTTATCCCCGTTACTATCAAAAAGCTCTTAAGTCAAGGTAAGCCTTTTAATCTCAACAAAACAAAACAAAAACAAACATCATACTACAACCTATTTAAGAGGGCAAACAAAATAGTATTTGTTTTATATGTATATATATATATATATATATATATATATATATATATGTATGTACAATTCAATCTTGTTTAGAAAAACCTTTTATATTATTTTACTCGATTTAAGTTAAAAAAATAATGTTTCTTATATTTATTTGAAAACACAAAACAAAGACTATGTACCATCGGGAGTACATAGGCTAATTCAAAATTATCTTATACATAGTGCATAGTATAATATGTTATATGCATGTATACCATCGGTGGTATACATAGGCTAATTATGTTGTTGCGCTATGTACACTATGTACCACCGATAATATACAAGCATATAACATATTATACTATGCACTATGTATAAGAAATTTTTTCAAAATGCTTATAAATCCCAAATTTTAAAAACTTCATAATTAAATTTTTAAATATGTATATATATATATATAGTTCAATCTTGTTTAGAAAAACATTTTAAATTAAAACTTAAGGTCCTTTATATATTTAATTATTTTCAGAATGCTTCTCACTACAAATAAAAACACATGTATGTTGGGAAATACTAAAAAAATGGTTTTATTTTTTAAATGAATTGAAAAAAATAAAGTTAACTACAATTGTGTCATGTCAAGTGCGTGTGTGAGACATTTTTGACTTCATACCTACACACCTTTCAAACATACTCTTCTTACTCCAATAGCGAAAAGAACATCATATCATCGTTTATACTATCCTGGAGTAGTTAAAGTAGTACACTGTACATCGGTTATAGTGAGTGAGCTCATGCAACATACATGTTTTTTTATTTGTAATGAAAAGTATTATGAAAATAATTAAATATATAAAGGACCTTAAGTTTTAATTTAAAATGTTTTTCGAAACAGATTGAACTATATATACATCTTTAAAAATTTAATTATGAAGGTTTTAAAATTCAAGATATATAAGCATTTTGAAAAATTTCTTATACATAGTGCATAGTATAATATTTTATGTGCTTGTATACAACCGGTAGTACATAGTGTACATAGCGCAACAACATAATTAGCCTATATACTCCCGGCGGTACATAGTCTTTGTTTTGTGTTTTCAAATAAATATAAGAAACATTATTTTTTAATCTTAAATAGAGTAAAATATTATAAAAGGTTTTTCTAAACAAGATTGAACATCAGACCAAAACATTATGTGTATATATATATATATATATATATAACAAATACTATTTTGTTTGCCCTCTTAAATAAGTTGTAGTATGATGTTTGTTTTTGTTTTGTTTTGTTGAGATTAAAAGGCTTACCTTGACTTCAAAGCTTTTTGACAGTAATGGGGATAATTTTCTTGAGTGTTTTGGTCTGATGTAAGTTGAGAACAGAGTGTGGATGAGAAGGGTGGTGGCAGAGGCGTGTTCGCCTCTATTTCACACTCTTTCATCGCATAATCCATGTGAATGGTGATGGCAAGTGTAGGGGTGGCACCAAAACGATGATCAAAGTGTGAAGATCAAGAACATAAAATACAAGAAGATGAAGATGCGAAGAAAGAGAGAAAGAGAGAAGAAAGTTGTGTAAACTGAAGCTTGAGTTCTTATTGTTGTCGTTTTCATGCTGCGAGGTGTATAGTACTGAGGAAGCTATTTCAAAACTTGCAAGAGAAGTTTTCTATGTTTTATAATACTAAGTATCCCATTAGCAAGAGTTTCCTATCCCATTACCTAGAAAAAATAAAGAATTCAAATTTCTTAAATTAAATCATTTCAAATTATTTATTGGTACCCGGAGTGTCCCCTCATCAAATCCTCCAACAACGATTCTCAATACTCCAATAACATATGGTGCCGTTGTGGCGAAGAAGACATCGATGACGAACCCGACGAGGAGTATCCGCTTTTCCTTTCCCAATACCGTTCGGATGCTTCTCCTCCTCCTCCCTTATCCACCAATTTCAATTTTGATACCTATATCGCGCCTTTGCATACCTATCTCTGTGGTACGCAATCGCATTTTCTATTGTAATATTCTAATGTACCTTTGGTTAGGTCCATATATCTTATCCTCGTTACTGTCAAAAAGACTTTAATGAAAGAAAGAAAAACGACACGTGCTTTAGCTGCAACCAGGAGAGTCATATTTTACACGGTCTAAGATTAAAAAATAATTTTTCTTATATTTATTTGAAAAAAAAAATAGTGGTATTAGTTGGGAAATTATAGTCTATGTACTATAAGGAGTAGAAAGCCTAATTATATTGTTCCACTATGTCCAATTAAATATAATCATATAACACTGTACATAGTACAATATTATAAACCATGTACTATAAGGGGTAGACAGACTCATTATATTGTTCCACTATAACTCTCACACTCTCAAGTCTCAACGAAGAGAAAATGAAAATGGGCACTCACATGTATTAATAAAAGAAACATTTTATATTATTTTACACGGTTTAAGATTAGAAAGTAATTTTTCTTATATTTATTTGAAAAAAAAGAGTGGTATTACTTAGGAAATATTATAGTCAATGTACTATAGGGCGTAGATGGGCTAATTATGTTATTCCACTATGTTCAATTAAATCTGGGCATATAACACTATGTACATAGTACAATATTATAAAATATGTACTATGGGGAGTAGATAGGCTCATTATGTCGTTCCACTATAACTCTCAAACTCTCAAGTGTCAACACAGAGAAAATGAAAATGGGCACTCGCATGTATTAATAAATAAATATATATATATATATATATATATATATATATATATATATATTATTTTACACGGTCTAAAATTAAAAACTAATTTTTCTTATATTTATTTGAAAAAAAAGAGTGGTATTAGTTGGGAAATTATAGTCTATGTACTATAGGGAGTAGACGGGCTAATTATGTTATTCCACTGTGTACAATTAAATATAGGCATATAACACTATGTACATAGTACAATATTATAAAATAGGTACTATAGGGAGTAGACAGGCTCATTATGTTGTTCCACTTTAACTCTCACACTCTCAAGTCTCAACACAGAGAAAATGAAAATGGGCACTCGCATTTATTAATAAAAACAACATTTTATATTATTTTACACGGTCTAAGATTAAAAAATAATTTTTCTTATATTTATTTGAAAAAAAAAGAGTGATATTACTTGGAAAATATTATAGAGAAGGTATGATAGGGAGTATACAGGCTAATTATGTTGTTCCACTATGTTAAATTAAATATAAGCATATAACAATGTAGATAGTACAATATTATAAAATATCTACGATAGAGAGTAGACAGGCTCATTATATTGTTCCACTATAACTCTCAAACTTAAGTCTCAACACAGAAAAAATGGAGTGGAATTACTTGGGAAATATTATAGTCTATGTACCATTGGCCATTGGGAAATACTAAAAAAACATTATATATATATATATATATATATATATATATATATATATATATGTATGTATGTATGTATGTATGTATGTATGTATGTATAGTTCAATATTGTTTAGAAAAACCTTTTACATTATTTTACTCGATTTAAGATTAAAAAATAATGTTTCTTATACTTATTTGAAAACACAAAACAAAGACTATGTACCGCCAGGAGAAAATATGCTAATTATTTTGTTGCGCTATGTACACTATGTACTATCGGTGGTAAAAAGGCAAATAACATATTGTACTATGCACTATGTCTAAGAAATTTTTCAAAATGCTTATATATCCTTAATTTTAAAAAAATCATAATTAATTTTTTTAATATGTGTATATATCGTTCAATCTTGTTTAAAAAAACATTTTAAATTAAAACTTAAGGTACTTTATATATTTAATTATTTTCAGAATGCTTAATATTTTTTTAAGAAACATATTGAATTTTCATCTGAACAATGCTACCAATAATAGTCATCCAAAAACAAAATAGTATTTGTTATTTTTTTAGAAATGCTTATATATATTGGGAAATACTAAGAAAACATAATATATATATATATAGTTAAATATTGTTTAGAAAAACCTTTTATATTATTTTACTCGATTTAAGATTAAAAAATAATGTTTCTTATACTTATTTGAAAACACAAAATAAAGACTATGTACCCCCGGGAGTACATAGGCGAATTATGTTGTTGCGCTAGTTACACTATGTACTATCGGTGGTAGAAAGGCTTATAACATATTGTACTATGCACTATGTATAAGAAAATTTTCAAAATGCTTATACATCTTGAATTTTAAAAAATTCTAGTGGTGCAAATTTAACTTGGTTGAATGGCCGTTTTGGGGCGAGCCATGTTGCTTTTTGCTTGGACCGTGCCATTGGTAATCATTCATGTTTGGAGGAATTGATGTTCACTTTGACGAGCTTGTTGAAACCTAAAATAAATCAAATACTTAATTGGGGTTATCTCTAGGGATAGAATAATCTTGGTTAAGTCTCACTAATTCCCAAACAATAGTGTTGATTGCTTGTGTTGGTTTGTTAAGGGATTGGGAATCAAGGCAAATGATTTAGGGTCTATCAACTAAGGGATTAGGGATATAATACATTAGTGTATTGGGGATGACGATATAACAACGTAGAAGTGTGAGGAATTACAGCAAATAGGGGGATTCTGAGTACAATCTTAGCATTTCAACATATTGTTTCTGTCTACAATTGTTATCACATCAATAAGTAACTTTTTACCTTTTCTTTTAATTTTTGTTATTCAGCACATACTCTCTCTAGAAAAATATATATTTTATTTTTTATTTTGATTAGTTTGAGTTTTAGGTAGTTTAATATATAAGAACACAAAAATATCTTTATCTAAAAGATTTTAATTTGAATATTCATCCTTGCACTATTCCCTTAGGAGATGACCTGAGCTTCGGTTCAATACTGCAATTGGGATTCGGTTACACTTGGTCGATGTAAATCCTAACATAATTAAAATGTTAAAAGGTAAGGCAAAAACTTAATCATGAAATCCTGAGATTAATCTCAAAGCTGCAAAAGTACAACCTCATAAGAGGTCTACCAAGTATGTCATACAAATATTATTTACTTTGTGAAGCTTGTCAAAAGGATATACAAGTTAAAAACTCATTTTCTAGTAAAAACATTGTTTCCACCTATAAACCCTTAAAGTTGTTAAATTTTGATCTGATTGGCCCAACAAGAACAACCTCAGTAAGCAACACATAATGAATTGATAATTGTGCTAACTCTATGGGGACTTGTGTATGTGTGAACTTGAATGAATTCAATTGATTGGTGCATTTGGATGAAATTGGTTGTATGACATTCTTTTATGAGACTCATGAATATGCTTATACCTTGTGAGGTGTGAACCTACACATTGAGTGAATGTGTGTCATCATTGTTGTGCTTACCATTGATTTTGTTTGATTCCTATATCATTAGGATGTTAGATAAAGCATGAACGTGATCAAGGAACTTATTTTCTTTTATTTTAGCCTCTTAGCAAAAGAGCCAACCAAAAATATTTTAATTACCCTTGAAACCTTTTTGAGCCAAAAACATAAAATGAATTATTTTGATGAAACCTTTTAATAAAAACCCAATGTATAAAACCATTTATTCCCTCATCCTAGTGATAGGTGAGCAATCATTCAAGATAAAATTTTGATATAAGCTTGGGTGGTTTCTAAAATCAAAAGTGACAAGGTAGAAAAAAAAGACCCAGTTTCTAAAAAAAAGACAAAGTCTTCAAGAAAGAAAAGCAAAACAAAGGGCAGAGGATAGGAAAAAAAAGTGTCAACTTCACATTCAAAAAGAGAAACTTGGTTGACAAAGAAACTGGAAAGGATAGGTGAGTGCTTATGTCAAAACTTGCATATTTGTTGCTCTCCTTGATCCTTGGATGATTTTGATTGTTTAGAGAAACAAATATTTGTTGTAAGCCCAAACAAGTTACAATCCTAAAAGATCTTAGTATATGCTTACATGTGATATTTTTTTATATGAAAAATAGGATGAAAAACAAAGTTAAGTTGGGACATTTCAATGTTTGAATGAGTGGAAGTGATAATCTTGACAAATCATGCCTTAAGTGAAACACTTGAATTGTGAGGGAGCATGCAAAGTTGTGAATTCTCATTCATGAAATGGTATGCCTCTCAAAATAAAAAATTTGCTTCCATGATTTTTATGATTCCTTGTGAGCATTTTTGCATATTCCCTTAGTCTTGCTTGATTTGAAATCCATAACGATGATGTATGTGCTTGATGATTTTGACCATTTTTGTGTTTGTGTAAATAATTTTTTTCAACCTTTGTTGGATTTTGTGTTGCTTGGGACAAACAATTGTCTAAGTTTGGGGGTATTTTGAGAATTTCTTTTCTAAGCTTATTTTGTGAGTAATTATCTTAGATTTTTTTTAGAATTTTTGTTCATAATTATTTTTTTGTTAATAAATTGTATAAATTGGTTTTAGAAACTAAAAAAGATGGTTTTTGTTTAAATTTGGATGTTACAAGTGTTGATTTGAGGGGGAGATGTATGAAGAATACTTGAAGAATCAAGCAACAAGAGGCTTGGATATTTTGGCATTCAACATGGTTCAATCCTTGAAGAACAAAGTGTGTGATTAAATGTAAAAGGGTTGAAATCATTATAATGATCAAAGCTGTGCATGCATCTCATTCATACACATATTAAAGCATTGCATTAAATAGAATGTTAAACAAATTAAAGAAAAAAGCTAAGTATTTTGAAAATATAGACAAAGACTGTAATAATCGATTACAGAAATTCAGTAATCGATTATTTGCATTCATCAGTATTTTGGAAAAATAGAATTGGACTGTTTTAATCGATTAAGACAAAATCGTAATCGATTATTTTGTTCTTAAGCTTTTCTGGAAAATTATCAAGAACATTGTAATCGATTACTGCATCGTATTAATCGATTATTTGAAGCTTAGCATTCATTCATATTGGCTAAATGACTGTTTTAATCGATTACCATATGCCTGTAATCGATTACTTGCTTTGTTGGAAAATATGGTCACTGCATTAATCGATTACCACATTATGTAATCGATTACCACGTTATAACATATTAACATTCAGACTGGATTAATCGATTACCAATACCTGAAATCGATTATATTGCATACATTGATTTTTTAACATAGACTGTATTAATCGATTACCATGTGATGTAATCGATTACCATTCGTAATGAATATTCTGTGCTTTCTTGTTTAATCGATTACGAATCGTTTTAATCGATTATTTGACTCGTTATTTGAAACAAGAAGTCACCAAGAACTGTTGGTAATCGATTACAAGGTCCGATTTAATCGATTAAATGAGTTACGAAAATTCTTATAAATATAACCCTTGCCTTCTATGTAAAAAAAAAAGAAGAAACAGAAACAACTTTTCGATCTTAGAACATTTCAAGAGCTCTCTTAAGTTTCAAAAAGGTTCTTTCAAGGGTTTATTAGGTTTTTGCTTTCATCAATTCATTCATGGGTCATTAAGGAGTTGAAAAGCAAACCATCTTTTTCAAAGACTAAGGAAAGCTGTTCTACATCATTGATTTGCATTCATCTGTGATTCTTAATCATTTGCATTTCGTGCTTTGATCATCAGGTGATTTCTTTCCTTATCTTTGAAGGTGTAATATTGATATTTTGTATTCTTGTAATAGAATAGGCTATTGTAAGTGGATTTCTTGCAAGTGTAGAGATAGGGTTTCTCTGGATTCAGCTGAGTAGTGTTCTCAGTGTGGGTAATTGCTTCTAAGGTTCTACTAGTGTTGTAGATCTCTGAACTTCATCTAGGGTTGATGGAGAGAAGTGTGTAAATTGCTTGTAAGGATATTTTGTTACAATAGTGGAACTCCTCTCTAGTTTTGAGTGGGAGAACTGGATGTAGCCTCATAGTTTTTGGGGTGAACCAGTATAAATCTGTGCCTATTCTTTCTTCTCATTAGTTGTTTCTTAATTGCTTTGTTTGTGAATCAATTTCATTTACACAGAAAGTTAAATTCTGGTTTCTTGTGTTCTGGAAAAAAGGAAGTTTGATTGAATATTGATTCTTGGTGTTAAAACATTTTAAAGTGATAAAGATCCTTTGATAACTCTGATTTAAATTTTAATTGACCAAGGTTCAACCAATTCACCCCCCCTCTTGGTTGTTTTGAAGTGTTCCTTTGTTTTACAACAAGAGCAAATTTTGATCATTAAAGAATGACGAGCTGCAAACATGATCTCACTACCGTGAGATGTGTTTTCGTAGTAGCAAAACAAGACTTTTGATTAGCAAGAAAGGGTGAAGATTTGTTATAGTGAAGTTGTACTTCGCCATAGTGAATCTACAGAGCTGAAGACCTTGGAGATAGCAGACACTCGCCACAATGAGTGAACTTTTTTCCTAAGTGAACAAGGTTCAAAAGCATGAAGATCAAGTGCAGAAATCCTTAGTGTATAAGTGTAATTTTGCTGCAACAAATCATGTTTTCGCTGCACCAAAAATCCTCTAAGCACAAAAAAATAGGTAATCTTAGCTCTATATAAAGAACTTGTGACATCCTTTGTACTAACTTTTGGTTCATTTGTGAACTTCGGAAATATAATCTTTTATTTTTTTCTCTCTCTTTTCCTCCATTGTTACTCTTTCTTGAAGTTCTATTTGGATCCTTCATGATCCAAATGAACTAAATTTTATAGTTGTTGAATGATTAAAGTAGAATTCAAGTATGTAATTCTTTGTTTTCTAATCAATTCTAGTAGATAATGTGTTCCAATTTCAATTCTAGGCTTTAATGAGATGTTAAGAGTGATCAACCTAGCTTTTAGGGATTTGAATTGTGTGGAAACAAGTTCAAATCCTAGATTTGGATTGAAATTGGGCAAGGATTTGATATTAGGAATGACTCAAGCACTTGCATTTGTAGAGATTCACTAATCTAGCTTTGATTTTTTAGGTCTAAGTCATCTAAGGAATTAGAGATTTAGCTTGGAACTCAATGATTAATCACTAAGGAATTACAATTAGTCATTATAGTTCTGCTATTGGCTGCACTAGACTAGGAAATTGATTAGGAACAAATTTATATGAGAATTTTATGAATTTCATCTCAGCAACACTTGTTTATGTTTGAATTCATTTTTCGCTCAAAAATTCAAAAACGGTTTAGTTTCACTTTAGTGAATCAACCATTCGCTACAACGAAATCTCTTATTTTCAAAGAGTTAAAAATCTGGCATTCGACACAATGAATTGACAACTTGTTGCAACAAATGCTTTTAAAAATTGTTTGTTGAATTCCTTTATGTTGCACATAGTCTTTGTAGATACGATAATTCTTATAGTACTGTTTCTTTTTACAATTATACTAAGTTATCTTGCTTATTATGTCTAAAGCACAAGAACTTAATGAGTTCAATGAATTCATAGGAATGTTAGCATCGACCATTGGGTAATACTTGTTTTGGCATGAAACAAAAGTTTAAACTTGTGATCAATGCTCTGATATGAACTTCTATTTTTGATTACTCCAACAAACTCATTACATATACCTCATTTTCAATGATATGGTCTTTGAACTTCGTCATCATCAACTTCCTAATGGTCGCTTGAATTTTGCCTCCCTATAACAACAACATAAGTAAACCAAGAGTTAGAAAAATAAAAATATATAGATTTCAAAATAAAATTAAAAAATAGTACTCGAGGAAATACATTTGTGTCAAGAAACACCATTTCAACAACATATGGATTCATAATTTTTTCAATTGGAGACATGTTGCACAAACAAATGACCCTAGTCTCCATGTTTGTTTTGCATTAGTTATGTTGCAAATACTATCAAACATGGTAGGCATGACAATTGTGGAAATATAACTTATTAAAATAAGGAAAGGTATTCAATGAAAGGAATTATGTGAGTGATAATTTCAACATTGCAATACACGTATTTATAGTTGATTGGTCCTGAAAAATGAAGAAAGAAGCAGGCAAGATACGTGATTGAATTCAAATTTGAAATTTTGAATAGATAAACAAACAAAACTCTGCATTCGGATTAAAATGTTAGTTGTATGTGGATTTTGATTAGCTTTAATACACTTGTTGTCAATTTTGAAATTGATGACCATCAAAACGATAATGAAATATGCTTCAAAATAGTGTGCAAGTGAATGGGTATTACTATTACCACAATGAACATATTTCTTCATTTATTAAGTTTGGAAGGTTCTAAAACAGTAAAAGATTCAAAGTTTCCTATTCAAAGTTGACCAAAAATGATGAAACTTCATTTCTATTCATTGACTATCAATAAAGATAATACATATGACATTTGAATTTTTATACCTTTTGTCTTTAGCATATGTTATTACATCTGTAATTCAGAAAAAGAATCCCAATGAATTGGCATGAAATCGATGGTTGTTTGAGTAAAGATAAATATAATTATTGAAATATCGTATTCTCTTTTAGTTGCATTTTTTGGAGGTTAGGGTTGATAGAAATTTCTCTTTAGGCTTTGATAGAGATTCCAATGCTAAATGTGTGCTCACAATACCTATTCTCTCTTTCAAAGCTAGTATTCCCTATAATGTAATTTATAGTAAATTTAGGAGATAAGACTAGCTAATAAATTGAATGATGTACTAGATTGCAACATTACATATATCTCATGTAGGGTACAAGTTTTGTTTCAAGGTATAAAGAAAGACTTTAGGGGGAATGTGGATTTAAGAATAACACATATCCATGTGTTGCTACAAGATTTGTAAAACACATTACCAGGAATGGTTCATTCCTAGGAATATATAATAGGCTAAATTAAAATTTTGGTCTCCCTATTTTCCCAAATTGGTGATTTTGGTCCCCTAAACTTTATTGTAACATTTGGTCTTCTTAGTTTTCAAATTTTATGATTTTGGTCGCTATGTTAAATTTTATGTGTTAAATGTTATGTTATTGACATTGACCATTTATTTAGATAACTTGACATGTTTAAGATGAGTTTATTAAAATATAAACATGATTATTGTTTAATTTTAATTAAATTAAGTTAAAATTAATTTAAAAAAATAAAGAAATAAATTGTTTAGACTCCATACCACTTCTTCCCTCTTTCTGTTTTGGTCTTCTCGGGTTGAAGAAATTTGTTTTGATCATCAGAAATCAAGCACTAGCATCACCGAGCAACCTCCTGCCACAACCACAATAACACACCTCTTCTGACTGTCGATGGTCCTCAACAATAGCAGCGACTAGGACTCAGAGGTCAATATCAAAGCCACCATCATTCCCAGATTCCCATCAACACTGTTCGATGACACAGTGACACAAAGATGAACTAAAGGAAGAGATGTTGATCCAAAAGCGTGATTAGAGGTTTATATTGTTTGTTGGGAATCACTAAAGGCATTACTTCTTATTCCCATGTTAATAGGTGGGTGTCTTGCATTTCCATGAGAATGAAAATTATTTTCTATATTAACTACCTATATCTAATTCTTTCTTCACATTTCTTATTTCACCTTTATTTTTATTTAATATTTTATTTCTAATATTGAATATGACATCCAAACACGTTCATAGGAATAATATTCTAGACATAATATTTTTAGGAATATGATTCTCAAAAATACAATTTTATATCTTGAAACAAATACCTCGTAGTATATATAATATAAGTGGATGTCACATTTTTAACATTAAGTATTAAGTATATGACTTAAATACCATTTTGTTCTATGTATAATACATAATTGATTTTGTTTTGGTCTTCTAAAGATTTGTTTCCTTTCGTTTTCATTTTATGTTTTTACTTTTTAACTACAAGATTATTACTTCTTGGGGTGTTTGTTAGGAAATAAATTTTTAGTTTCATGAGGATGTTAGATTGAGAATATTTGTGTTCCATGTTTGATATCAATTTTAAAAAATGGCATTCTTGGGAAAGAAAGTTTCTCAAGAATGTTTTTTTTATATAGTTTCCAACGAAAACTTTCCTATAAAAATAGGTGGGAATCTTACTTTTTGGAGTTAAAATTTTATTTTACTATAATAAAAGTATCATATAACTCTTATTAGATTAATTATTATGGTATATTATTAAAAAACTGATAAAAATATCACGTAACTTTTTATTGAAAAAAAAAACTTATTTAAATATACCAAAAATATTTATGAGCAATCACATAGATTTTATTCATTTGAATCACAATTTCCATGATTTATGATTTTTTTTCATATCTACAATCACATCTTCTGATATATAATTATTGATAAATAGATTATCTATGATATCAAATAATTAACAATCATGAAGATTTTATTCATTTGAATCACAATTTCCATGATTTATGATTACATATGTAACAGCCCGTATGCATCCGGTTGTTAACATTACGTTATGGTCGTTAAGCGTAGTAATTAATTTAACAAAACTAATAAAGGAAGCGACAATTACAATGACGTCATCGTACGTCCACAAGAAGATAAAAACTTTGCATTATGTATGATAATAGTTCACGAGTTTACAAGCATAAAAGACCCCGGGTGTGATACCCTTCAGGGCCGAGCTACAAGCATGCGTAAATACATAACCAAAAGTACAAAGCTACATGCTCCCAAAAGACTAAGGTTCACGAAGAACCCGTCCCGACTCGGTCTCTAGTCCGGAATCCCTCGGACTGCCTCGTTATCCGGGCATCTTTCCCCGGAATCCGTCGTCCTCTTTGTGCTCATCACCTGCAATAACAATATAATCCCCAACCGGGATAAGATAATAATCTCAGTAAACTCCGGGTTTCGAAGGCTTCTCCTTTCCCAGGTTCACTTCCACGACACAAAGCATCAAAATGACATTACACAAGCTAGCCATCTCGGCTTACAAAAGAACACATCACATGTATATAATCACACGGATATGACAAGAGAGATCATCCCACTTAATGGGCACATTCCCTTGTATATCCTTGCCTGAGGAAGATCATCCAACTTAATGAGCACATTCCCTCTGGGTTCCGCGTGGACGTATATGGCTCAAAGTCCATGATTGTCAATTCTACTGGCCAGAGAATCTCAAATATCACAACAAAGCGATCACAGTGCAAATCACATGCATGTTATCAAACAGAAAGCAGTAACACCTAATTTTAATACATGTATCATGACATATAACAACCATCACTCCCTCGGAGTATGGTGGAACGCGGTCCAGATAAGGACTCTCAAGAACAGGGGGAGCTTACCTGTCCAGCGTTCCTCACTGGTTCGTCCGACCTCGTGATTTCGAACACCACGATCTTCAACGTCGCGCCCTACATACATGCATGCAAGAAATCAATAATGGTTTTCACCTGTTGCATGTAGAGGAACTTGATACATCTCCAGGTTACCAACATAAGTCACCCTGTAACGCCCCCTCAGCTATAAGGGTCATTACCAAGCATAACCACTTACAAACAGATAATCAAACAGAGTTTAAGCAGTTTGGAAGCACATACTAAAAGTGACATCCTCAAATGTCATCATCATATACACTGTACATATAATGTGGTGAATATACATATACATCTCTGATTAGATACAAAACTATACATAAAACTCCTATCAGGGTACAACAAAATCAAACCAAAGGCTAAGTACGAAACACCAGAGCCACAAGCTCATATCATCTAGCCTAAGGTGTACAAACAGCAGCTATCCCTGCATAGGCTTCTTGCCTTGGGATCTATCTGCTCCTCCTGAGGAATCACCTGCAACATAAGTCCCACAAACGGGGTGAGATATAAAATCTCAGTAAACTTAGGGCCCTTGAAGGTATTACCTTCCCCTGGTTCACTTTTAGGCACATACATAGAAATAGTACATTATCATCAATCACATTCTCATTCATCATCAGAACATTTCACCCCAGCCTGTCAACAAACAGGTGGTACACATCATTTTGCAAGGCAGAGGCTACATCTAGGTATATAGGAACATCTCCACTCACGGAGGCTACGTCTATATACTAGGAACATCTCTTGCCTGGATATCAACATATCTATCGGAGGCTTCATCTGAAACATAGGAACATCTCAGTTAAGAGGCTACATCTATGTAACAGGCACATCTCCATCTAGTGAGGCTACATCTGTGTATAGGAACATCTCCACTCACGGAGGCTACATCTATATCACAGGAACATCTCACAACCTATCACAATCAATTGCCTGAGGAGGCTACATCTGTGGTTATAGGAACATCTCCATTCGGGAGGCTACATCTATAACACAGGAACATCTCACATCAGGTCTTACGCAACCTCTCGTCATCTATCCTACTACCATAGGACACAATTCATTCATATGATTCACATTACAGTCTCATATTCAAACAGGTACAACATCAGTCAACCATTCATAGCCATACATAACAAGTCCCCAATCACTGGGTCCAATCACATTTCAGCATCTCAAACATATATAAACATCATTTCCCATCACAGGGCACAATGCACAATTCATCAGGCAATCACATCAATATACAATTTCTATATACATGCATTTGCCCACAACAAAACCATCACCTCATATTGGTGCATGGCTGAACACAATAAAGGGCATACATTCAAGAACCAAGAGCTTACCTGCTCTAGACAGATCACCGGCTCTCCCGGTCTCGTGGTCAACACCACCAGAGCTATCAAGCTCACGTCCTCAATAACGGCAAGGAAGACCCAAGGACCACCCTCTCGAGCTCCGGTGTCCTTTCCACGCAATGGGTCTCAGCCACTCCCAAGTTCTCTGAGCTTTCCTTTGGAGATTCCCAAATTCTCTAAAAAGGAGTTTTCTCAAGAAAAGGGTGAAGGATTCAAGCTTCCAAGGTGTTTTCTTCACAATCAAAGGTCTAAGGGAGATGTTTTAATGGCTTATAATTGAGATATGAAGCTTCTAGGTGCTCTAATGGCTGCCTGGCTCAAGGAAGAAGAAGAAAATGAAGCTTTTGTCCCAAATTTCGTAAAAATGGCCTTTTATAGGCCCCCAGCCCATGTTCCCACGCTAACCGCGCCATTCCCACGCTATCCGCGCCAAAAATGCGCAAGAAATGGCTTTCTGGAGCATTCCCACGCTAATAGCGCCATATCTGGCGCTAATCGCGCCAAATGAGCGAACCTGGGGGTCTCCAGGGCCATTCTGGCGCTAACCGCGCCATAATCCACGCTAATCGCGTCACATGGCCGTGTAGTGGCGCTAACGGCGCTGAATCTCACGCTAATCGCGCGGCACTATTCACAGACAAAATCCGTCGCTAATTCCGTCGCAAAATCCGTCGCTAACGCTTTTTCTGACGGAATTTAGCAAATTTTAAACCTTCTTTCTTTTTCTCTTAATTATAAACCTAGGTTATTATACACCCATAGGCGACATGCAGAACCCCAAAAAGGTTCATCATAACTAACCCAAAATTGATAGCAGTTACATTCTAAGGTTGGACCGGCGCCTCTTACCTCTAAGGTTGTTAACGAGTCTAGAGAGCAGTTTCTTAAGCTTGAACGCCCTAAGAATCACCTTCTCTTCTCTAGGCTCGAAGCTTCCATTCGTTCGTTAATGGCGGAAACGGAGAAGGAAAAGAGAAGGAACGCCTTTTTGGTGAAGGGACAGAGGAAGAAAATGAGTCGTGCACGAAATAACCCACACGCACGCTATATAAATACTCTGAGAGTAATGCACGTCGCATACGTCACTAAGTCAACACGTGTCACTCCAGTGACCTAATAGTTAACGCAGATCACGTACGTAGGGTAAGCTTGGGAAAGTACCAATTACCGGGTTGGAGAGTTAGCACTTACGACTTCCCATTGGTAAGTGTAACCCAGACGACCTTGTCCGGGATCTCGTCCTGGCCATCACTACCCGATCTCGTTCGGGTTCCTTTCTTCTCAGCGCTTATTCCCAGGATACCTACGCGATAACTCGGTCACACTCTAACCCGGTTTCCTTGTAAATAGTAACACACTCAGTACGAACTCAGCTTCAAAAGGTTCTATTTACACCCCTCTCTTATCCGAGTTCCAATTTGCACCCCCTTGTATGACACCCCTGTCACACGAATCCAGATAAGTCACATGCTAATTAGCATAATTATACTTATTACTACTTAATTCCAACATTATAATGTTAAAGTGCCACGTGGACACCCGAGACCTTACAACAGATATAACAAAACTTCTAGCCTATCAAACATCTCCTATGTTTAATATGTTTCTTGTTTCAAATATTTGTAAAAAAATTTAATTTAATTCTTTGTTCACAAATGTTTGAAAAATATTTTGTAATTAAGAAGTAAAAACAATAAATAAAAATAAAAGTAACCAAACTCTTGTGAATCTTATAGGTTTTCTAGAGGAACTCTTATTTTGCATAGTAGTCATTATAGATTTTCTGTGTTTTATTTTGAACCCGAATTACTGTTAAGTGACAACACATGATTTATAGAAATTGAAAAATAGGCTTGGCATTTACTAAATAACATATATTAAAATGAAAATCATCCAACATAAAATGGACTTGCATAATTTTTTTTATAAAAAAAATCCAAAGAGTTGAACACAGTGGTGTAAGAATATGTTGCATTCACATGAGTGAAAACTATCTATTTAGTGAGATCGACCTAAGACAAAAAAATGAAAAACATTTAACCCGAATTTTTTTAGGAGGATACTATAGAAAAATAATCAAAATATATTTATTATACCAAATGCTAACCATTAGGACATTAGTTAAAGGAAATAAAAGGAAATTTTTTCATGTAAATGCGCAAAATTGTATTATTTATAACTTTTTTATGCTCTTATGTGAATATCATGTTCTTTAGTTTCTTAATTAATGTTCTTAGAAAAATTCAATAACAATATATCCGTAAGCAATAAGTATATATATTTTTATTTAAAATTTTGTACTTGTATATCATTTAATGAACTTAGTATAACTTGTAAATACCAAAAATAAAAATTTAAAAATATCAGTTAGTAAAATAAAAAATAATTTTATAAAATTAAAATGAAATATATTATTATTTGTTTATCTATTAGAGTCAAGAGAGATTTATAACAAAGACATTCTTAATTCAAGTTACTTATATTAATACATATCATCAACAAGTGATAAATATCAAATTGAAATCTTAGATCTAACAAGTGATAATTCAAGTTCCTCTCTAATTTTTTTGTTGGTATATCTCATTTTGAGATCTCCGGGAGAGAGAAAGAAAAAAAATTTATTCTTTTTTAAAAATGAGATTATTCTTTATGTTGAAGATCTCTTCATATCTCTTATTAGAAAATCTAATAAATATAAAATCTTGAACTTAAAATCTAGCACTAAATGTACTTTTAACTATGATTATATTTAATTGACGAAAATAATTCAATTCAATCATTTTAAATAATTAGAGAATCCAATTGAACCACCTAATAATTAAAGGTCTGTTTCAACATTAAAAATAAATTAGACTATCTAAACAATAATTTAACTTATATTAAGTATAAAAACATTTAAAAGAAAATTTAAATATTGCATAACATTACTCGGAAGAGAGTGGAGTATGGACGTGTGTTAGTTGGTTAATGAAGAGTCCTCATCTTCTTCATCTGCATCGGAACCCTAATCCCTTCGGAATCGGAAAGAAGAAGAATCATCAATGGAGGAAGTGCTGTCCTCGAACGAGCAACAGAGCATGGTCTCTTCCTTCCTGGAGGTCGCTCAGGGCCAGACCGCCGAGACTGCGCGCCAGTTCCTCCAGGTTTCATCACTCTCTCCTAAATTCCCAAATTGGGGTCACTCTTGTGATTTCGAATTAGGTTATTATTGTCGTAGTGAACAGATCTACGAAATAATGTTGTTGTTGTTGTGATTGATGGTGTGACAGGCGACAAGTTGGAAGCTTGAGGAGGCTCTTCAGCTGTTTCTGATAGGGAGTGAAGGTGGGGCGGTGGCGGTGCCGCCGCCTCCGTTGTTGCACACTCCGCCTTTGGAAAATGTTGATTCCTGGACCGATCAGCAGCCTTTGAGGTAGTACCATGACTCTGATGCACTAACTCAGTGATTGTTTGTTCTGTGTGTTGTTGCTTTTTAACTTGCACTCGTTGTTTTTAGTGAACCGAGGAAGGACGCTGCGGCTGCAAGTGAAAGTATTGGCCTCAATGATGCGGAAGAAGTGCGCCCTCCCTTGCCTGTAATAAGGGAAACTCTCTACGACGACGCAATGCTGTATGGGTATGTTTTGCTTTTCCTCATTTCTTTCTTTTCTTTGTTGGAGATGCATATTATTTGGTGTTTTTGTCGTTATTTGGATTGCGTATTTGCATAACAAGCAAGCCGTTTCTCACTCTTTGTCCGTGTGTGTTTTCTTAAACTGTGAAATAAAGTCATGTGAAAAAAAGATTAATTGTTGTGACTAGGTTGGTAGTCTTGTTATCCATATATACCTGGAAGGATTCAACTCTGTTTGAGAGGTGTGTATGTTGATGCTTGATGGCGACCCACTAAGAATCATAATGCATTAATGCTGACAATTTTTTTATGGAATATAAAATGATAATTTTTTTTATGTTAATTTTGTTACCAAAAGCTCGACACAAAGAGAGATAGAGGTTGACTGAAACTTACTTGGGAAAAGGTAGTTAAATAAGACCTAATGGAGTGAGGTATAGATTGACGGACGTTATGTCTTAGGACAGAGTGGAGAAAAACTATAAGCTTGGTGGAGGGTTAAACTCATTAGTATTTTTATGTTCTAGTCGTTTCCTTTTTTAGTTCTTTTCCTCTTCATTTCTCTCCTCCTCCTTTCACCCCTCTTTTATTTTAGCTTATTTTTCCTTTCTTGTGTCTTATTTTCACTTTTTCTTCCCCTCTCCCTTTCTCTTTCTTTGTCATATTTTCCGATCTATCATTGGGTTCATCTACCACCGACCCCAATTAACTTGGGT
>CM023948.1:15335271-15428635 GCA_013407115.1 Glycine latifolia | reverse complement strand
CGATCTATCATTGGGTTCATCTACCACCGACCCCAATTAACTTGGGTTAAAGGTGATGTTGATAAAATGTATTATATAGGATCAATGGTGTTTTTATTCCCTGAAGAATTTTTAGATTTTGGTCTTTGTCTCTGACTTTTAAAACCAATAGTTTTTGTCCACGTATTTTTTAAAATACCCAAGCATTAGCACTTAACAAGTTAACTTTTTCCCCTACACAGGCACTAAAGTTTGGGTATTTCAAAAAATATAGGGACTAAAACCAATGTTTTAAAAGTCGAGGACTAAAACTAAAATTTGGAAATTTTTCAAGGACTCAAAACACCATTGACCCTATTATGTACTTGGCAGAACTATTAGATTGTCTTGCATATTAATTACTCTAAAGTATGTAACAACTGTGATCTTTTATTTTGTTTCATGGTTATAATTTGTGGTTGTGGTTAAGTTGTGATCCTTGGCATTGTTAGAGATTGTGGGAAAATGTGGCTGATGCGGTTGCAATTGCAGTTGCAGTTGTTGAAAAACCTGTACATTGTCGCCACAATTGCGGACTGCAATAATTGCAATTTAGAACTATGTCTCATAATGGAAATTACATAAATACTTGTGTGAATTGATATTGTAGTCAGAATTCAATTAATACTGTTTTATTGGTTGTCTTATCTTTAGGAAATATTTACCTGTGTTTTGGTTTGGCTCATTATAAGTTTACTTTTTTTTGCCATAATGTGGCTTTTGACATTCAAACTATCCATTCATGTTGGGTTTTGTGATGTTTATGCAGAGCATCAAGGGCTGGGCATCGTTCACATGAACCAAGTTCCCTAGTTGCATTTCGTAACTTTGAAGAGGAAATGAGACAACCAGGGGTTTGGGAGTCGGAACAAGGTGCTGCTTCTACAGCAGAGGCTTCTCGGGATAATCTTGCTTCACTTTATCGCCCTCCATTTCATCTAATGTTCAATGGTGCTTTTGATAAGGTAAAATATGCTTCTTAGTTTGGATTTTATGGTTTTTGACAAAAGTGGAAATTAGTCAAGCCTAGTTCAGCCAAAAAAATATATATTTTTTTAATTTGATTTTTAACATGAGCCTGCAAAGCCAAGCTCAAGCTCAACCTTGATTTTTAAACTCGACCTTGATTATTGTTTATAATTTTTATGCTTTTTCAAGCATAAAAATATAGAATTAATTACTCAAATCTTCACTCTATTTTCCTGATTTCTTACATACCCTCTATTTTAAAAGCTAATAAACCTTAAGACTTGCATATTTTTTTTGGCCAGCTTAAGACTTGCATATACAAGTCTTGCATTTTGAAAATCCACTACACTTAAATCCATTTAAGCATAATAAGCAAGGAACGAACAGGGTCATCAGGCAACAATCAAAACCCTAAAATGACTGTTAGTATATATTTAGATTAGATATTTTAGGTAGGTATTGTTTCATCATTCTTATTGTCTTAGTTCTGTGTTTTTTTAGCTTCATCTGCTATTATTTCACATTATTTTGTACTGCTGTAAAAGATTGTAAAACAATTTCTGTTAATAAAATTCAGAGCACTGTCTGAACACATGTCATCAACTCCATTCTTCGACTCTGGGATTATCTTTTTCTGCTAATAAATGTGAAATGTAAAATGCAAAATGTTGGGGGTGGATATCTTGGCTTACTGTATGGAGGCTTGAAGGCAAAGAGAGGACTCTAGGTGTAGTATGAGAAACTATAAGGGTACATCTGCCATTCCACAATTTTTTTAGGGTGGACTGATGCCTGATGGCTTTGTTAGTACTTTTGTTTCAATTAGATGCTAGGCACTCCTATGCTATACCATGTGGAAAATATGACTATGAGCAAAAGCAGGTTTTACCCTTTTGGGCTTTAACAAACAGACTTGATTACATGAAATGGGTGTGGGAAGCAATTTGATAAAGTTAGAGGTTGTGTGGGATACACCTGAAGAGGTGGGAAATGAGAGGTAGGCAATTATTGGCTATTGAGTTAGGATTGAGGGGGGAGTTACAGGTTTTGCAACGACCAGTTTGTACTTTGTAGTATGTCAGGATCCAAATGCAAGGTATGAGACTTGAGTCACACATTGAAGTATGGGATTCTAGTGTGCCGGGTTTATGAGGCCTTGGGCTCTATGTAATTGCTAGCTTTTGTGGTGTGGTTCTCCCGAGGTGTTTATCAATTGCTATTGAAGCTTTCCATTGTGTCTCTTAGTTCCAAACAAGCAGTGCAGGTGGTGATGCCTGCCTTATAGTGATTGTCTAGGACTAGTCAAAGGGTAGTGCTCAGTCAGCTTGTGTGGGTGCCACCTGCTAGGGCTGTTTGTGGGGGTGAAAAATGGATGGATTGGATAAATTTCTTGTTTAATTATAATGGAGTGGATAAAGACAATCCATTTAATACACTAAAATTTCATTTAACAAAATCACAAAAAACGCAATTGTGACAACATCACGTTGCTGAAGCCATGAGAAATACCATTGTGGCCACTCTACTCCTCGCTGTTACCATGTGTGTTGTGGATTTTGTGTCACTGTGGCATTAAGGAATGGGAGAGCGACAAGGTTTCAAAGCCAATTGCAGAGTGGAGTCCAGGCGGTTTCAGAATTAGGGTTTGTGTGATAGAGATGATTGCTGTTTGGGGTTGCGGGTTTTGTGCAAATTGGACCTCACCTGATAAACCGTAGTCTCTGATTATTTTTTTTATTCAATCTATATTAACACTGACGTGCATTTTTAAAACAAAAGAAATAGTTTTGTTTGTTTTATTCTATATTCTATATTAAAACTCACATGGCTTTTAAAACAGATTCAGGTTTTATTTTTTTTTACTCTTTCTTTTTCATTTTTAACTTGTTGAGTTGGGCTTCCTTATTTTAAAAAAGGCCCAACAGTAACCTGTTTATTTCCGTTGCATGCAACCTTTCAGAATCATTCTAGCACTTAAATTTCTTTCCTCTTCTAAAACGTGGTAGTGAAGGTTATTGAAACTAGGAACTAATGGGGATGATAATTTTAATGCAACCTATTTGGTTCTCTCTTGAATTTACTTTCTTTTATACTCCCTCGTTAGAAAGTTGAAAGCTGGAAGATACGAGTATAATTGGCAGGAATGAAATAGACATGATACTGGACTAATCCATTTCTCCAATTCTTCACAATTGAGTTTGTTTGGTTTGGAGAGAGAGAGAGAGAGGGGAGAGAGAGAAATGAGAGGGGAAGAAAAGGGTATTAAAAAATTAAATATAAAAATATATATTGGTTTGATTTTTATTCATCAAGCATTAGTTAAATGTGTTGAGAATCACAGTGAGATATCTGAATTTATTGTAATAGATAGAGTTTATAGGCACATATCTGATTTATGGGAAATTGAATATTCTCTAATCATGTGTATTTAATTCAATAAAGCCTATATAAACTGTTTTCAGTGGTGCATTTAGACACACATGGTTTTTGCTCAATATGCCTTTGTTTTCTCCTATTTTTAAAATGGTATTAGAGCTCACCGGAACGATGACAGTGTATGAAAGGGGGTGAATCGGGTGGACATGATTTGCTAAAAACATTTATCTTTGGGGACAGTGTTCCACTGAGCAAGCAGGGTTCTTAAGGTGCCTCTGTTAGGATCTAGATATTGACCACACTGTCTTTTATAGCCATTCACCTCAAGGATGTATCTATCTCATTGTTTACGTGGATGACATTGTCATTACAGGCAGTGATCAACATGCTATTATCAGCTTGAAATAGTATCTCTCACGCCAATTCCAAACTAAAGACCTTGGTAAGCTTCAATATTTCATAGGTATCAACGTTGCTCAATCCAAGAATGGTTTAGTAATATCTCAGAGGAAGTATGCCCTTGACATCCTGGAAGAGATTGGCCTATTGAATGCCAAGCTAATGGACACACCTATGGATCCTAGTATCAAGTTACTACCCAATCAGGGGGAGCCCTTATTGGATCCTGGGAGATACAGGAGGTTAGTTGGAAAGTTGAACTACGTCATGATCACTTGCACAAATATTGCCTTTGCAGTGAGTGTGGTAAGACAGTTCTTAAACTCTCCCTGCCAGGATCACTGGGTGAAATACATTAAGAATGCTCCTGGCGAAGGCCTTATTTATGAAGATAGGGGACATGCTCGGGTAGTTGGATACTCAGATGCTGATTGGGTTGGCTCACCCAGAGATAGGCAATCCATATTTGTGTATTGTGTGCTGATTGGAGGTAACTTGCTATCTTGGAAAAGCAAGAAGCAAAACATTGTAGCCAGTTCAAGTGCTGAAACAAAATACAAGGCCATGACTTTAGTGACTTGTGAGCTTATAGGGCTGAAGCAATTCCTCAGAGAGCTCAAGTTTAAAGAAGCTACGCAGATGACACTTAAATATGACAATCAAGCTGCTCTACATATTACCTCTAATCCAGTCTTCCATCAGAGGACCAAACATATTGAGGTTGATTTCCATTCTATTAGAGAAAAGATTTACCACTAGTTTCATCAGTTCTAGTGACCAGTTGGCTAATATCTTCACCAAGTCTCTAAGGGGACCAAGAATTGATTATATTTGTAACAAGCTGGGCACATATGTCTTGTGTGCTCAAGTTTAGGAGGAGTGTTGCGAATCAAAGTGAGATATTCTGAATTTATTGTAATAAATAGCGTTTATAGTCATATATTTGATTTAGGGGAAACTGAATATTCTCTAATCATGTGTAATTAATTCAATAAAGCCTATATAAATTGTTTTCCGTGGTGCATTCAACCACACGGTTTCTGCTTAATATGCGTTTGTTTTCTCGTATTTAAAAAAAAATGATCCCTTAGATTTGTAAATTAACGAGGATGGGATGGATTTTCTTCATCCAATCCGTTGTTTATTTTTTTTGTAATGGATGGATTTTCTTGTGGATGGATTGGATGGATGGTGATAAATAGATTGTTTTGCTATTCTTAGTTGTGGGGCGTGGTCAATGTTAGGATTCAATTGCTAGGTGTGGTACTTGAGTCCCACATTGAAAGTAGGCCAAGTGTCACTTTTGGTCTTGTATGTTTTAGTGTTTTTTTGTTTTGGCACATTAAGTTTTAAAAGTCTTGTTTTGGTCCTTTTTCAATTTTTCGTTAGCAACCTTATTGTTTTAATTTTTAAATTTTGAAATAATTAATTTAAAATAGTGGCGGCTAAAAACCGTCATTATCTTTGTTTTATTTTAAAAGAATAAAAAGTGCATCACAAACCTAACAGCATGGCCCCTTCACAAACTCAATCCAATATTGCTTCCCAAACCCAACAACAACCAATTCATTTTTTGGCACCATTCTCCCAAATCACTCTTTCCCTCATTCTCCAACACTTCCCTCCTCTTGCAGACACCATCACATGGCCCCGTCACTCACCCCTACCACTCATCACCTACACCCCTGGAAACTCAATCCCCTTCACAATCGTCGAATCCGACACTGACTTCAACACCCTCTCTTCAAACCTCTCAGAAGTCAACATCCACTGCCAAAACCTAATACCCCACTTAACCATTTCCCACGAAGAAGATTCTGTCTTAGTGCTTCAGCTCACCCAATTCCCAAACCAAGGGTTTTTCATATGAATGGCAACATACCACGCAATCCTTGATGGAAAGTCTTCAATTTTGTTCATGAAACCATGGGCACATATTTGTTCTTACCTCAATGCCTCACTAGAAGAACCATCATCATTACAGAAGCATCTAACACCTTCATTTGATAGAGTTGTTATTGTTAGATTTCATCTTAAAACCAATTGACATTAAGTGAAGTTGTCTAACAGATATATAAGCTGCACCCCGAGAGTTGATGTAGACGATGTGGGACTTTTTAACATCCCTCTGTTAGATGAATCGAAAATCTCTCTGTATTATTGAATGAATTCTGTTACACTTCTAGGGAATGAGCCTAGCCTCCCTAACCTCTCACCAAATGATTTTCCCCCCCCTTCTACTCTAACAGAAAGCTATATAAGCCACTACTACAACTGAAACGGTTAACAGCCTTATCAGCCAATTACAGGTAAGCATTTCTAATTTCCTTAAGCTGTAACTGGCATTAGCCAGTTACAGGTTTCACTAATGACTCAGGCTTCTTCCTAAACTTGCCATGAGTCTTTGCTACATATACCTCCTTTATTTGAGGCCTAACAATACTCCCCCCCAAAAGAGCCACCTTGTCCTCAAGGTGAAAGTCAGGAAACTGTTGCTTAATAAGTGACTCATCTTCCCAAGTTGCTTCAAATTCGGGTAGATCCTTCCATTGTATCAACACTTCTGCTGTTCCTGCTGAATTTCTCACATCTTTTACAGCCATAGGTTCAACTTTTAATTCCAGTTCATCAGTTAAAATTGCAGGTAAAGGTTGAGACTTTGTAGTAGGAGAAATAGCTTTTTTCAGCAAAGATACATGAAATACCGGGTGAACTTTACTTTTAGGTGGCAGCTTTAGCTGATAAGCCACTTTACCAATGACCTTTTCAATCTGGTATGGCCCACAGAATCTAGGGCTTAATTTTTCATTGATCTTTTTAGCTAAAGATTTTAGCCTATATGGCTGTATTTTGAGATAAACCCAGTCGCCTTCCTGCAATTGAATATCCCTCCTATGCTTATTTGCTTGACTTCTCATCTGGTCTTGAGCTTTAAGCAAATTCCTCCTTAGCTGGTCTAATAACTCATCCCTTTCTCTAGTCAATCTGTTCACTTCCTCCACCACTGAAGGAACAGTGGTTCCCTTCAATAATTGAGGTGGATCTCTACCATATAAAGCTTTAAAAGGAGTAAGCTTGGCTGAGCTGTTGTAATTGGAATTAAACCAGAATTCTGCCCAGCTCAAACAGGCTGGCCATTGCTTAGGTTTCTCCCCTGTAATACATTTTAAGTAAGTTTCTACTCCTCTATTAACTACCTCCGTTTGGCTATCGGTTTGAGGATGGTAGGCTGAACTGAATTTCAATTTTGTACCTGCAGTCCTAAACACCTCTTTCCAAAATTGGCTCAAGAAAATTTTATCTCTGTCTGAAACTATAGTAGTAGGAAACCCATGTAGTTTTACTACTTTCACAAATAACTCTGCAATATCCTTAGCTGTGAAAGGATGGCTAATAGGAAAAAAATGAGCATACTTGGTAAACCTGTCTACCACCACCAATATTGCATTTTTTCCTTGTGCTTTAGGTAGCCCTTCTATAAAATCCATAGAAATATCAGACCATACTTGTGTAGGAATAGGGAGAGGTTGTAATAACCCAGCTGGAGACAAAGCTTGGTATTTATTTTGCTGACAAATCTCACATTCAGCAATAAATCTCCTAATATCCTGTCTCATCCCTTCCCAGTAAACCAGGGCTGCTATTCTTTTGAAAGTTCTGAAAAAACCTGAGTGACCCCCCACCAAAGAACTATGATACTCCTGCATCAACACCTGCACCTTAGGAGATGTTTTTGACAACACTAACTTGCCATTATACCACAATTTCTTATTCTGCAAAGCATACCCTGGATGAGCAGCCTTATTCACCAATAAATCTTGCATGATGATTTTCAGTTTTGAATCAGCTAATATCTCCCTTTCCCACTCCTCTTCCTCATCATATTGAATCATAGATATTGCTGTAAAGGTCATTCTCCTGGATAAAGCATCAGCTGCCTTATTTTCACACCCCGGTTTATACACAATATCAAAATCAAAGCCCATTAACTTTGAAGTCCACTTAAATTGATCCTCTCCCATTAGTCGTTGTTCTGTCAAAAATTTCAAACTTTTCTGATCCGTCACAATAGTGAACTTCCTGCCCATCAAGTAGTGTCTCCACTTTTGTACTGCTAAAACTATAGCCATTAATTCTCTCTCATACACAGATTTTTTCTGAGCTGTTGCTGAAAGAGATTGGCTCCAAAAAGCTAATGGTCTCCCCTGTTGCATCAGTACAACACCCAGCCCTTTATTAGAAGCATCAGTTTCTATTGTGAAAAGTTGAGAAAAATCAGGAATTGTGAGGACAGGAATCTCTGCCAAGGCTAATTTTAACTGGTTAACAGCTTCCTCAGCTTCCTCACTCCATTGGAAATTATCTTTTTTTAACAAATCATACAGAGGCCTGGCCACTTTTCCATAATTCTGCACAAACCTCCTGTAATACCCTGTAAGGCCTAGAAAACCCCTTAAAGCTTTCACATTCTTTGGGATGGGCCAGCTTCTCATGACTTCTAATTTTTTTGGATCTGCAGCCACCCCCTCTCCTGAAATAATATGCCCCAAATATTCCACCTTATTCTGCCCAAAACTGCATTTCTTCTTATTCACCAGCAATTTATTCTCAATCAACAGCATTAAGACATCCTTCACATGCTTCAAATGCTCTTCTCTAGTTCTACTATAAATGAGAATATCATCAAAAAAAACTAATGCAAATTTCCTCAAATATGGCTTAAGTACCTCATTCATCAAGGCCTGGAATGTAGAAGGGGCATTTGTAAGCCCAAAAGGCATTACCATAAACTCATAGTGTCCTTCATGAGTTCTAAAGGCAGTCTTGGCAATATCTTGCTCTCTCATCCGAATTTGATGATAACCTGATTTTAAATCCAGCTTGGTGAATACAGCAGCTCCACCCAATTCATCTAATAACTCTTCAATGATTGGTATAGGAAATTTGTTAGGGACTGTCATTTTATTAAGTGCCCTATAGTCAACACAAAATCTCCACCCTCCATCCTTCTTTCTTACCAATATAATAGGGCTAGCATAGGGGCTAATACTGGGTCTAATAATTCCTGAATTCAGCATATCTTGAACCAATCTCTCAATCTCATTTTTTTGGTAATGTGGGTACCTATAAGGCCTTATATTAGGAATTTCAGCTCCTTGCTTCAATTCAATCCCATGGTCATGCTTCCTTGAGGGGGGAAGACTACTAGGGTCCTGAAATATCCCCTCAAACTCCTGCAGTAAGTCTTCCATCCATGTAGGTACTCCCTTTTCATCTTTAACAGCATTCAACTCTTGACAGTACAACATAAAACCTTCCCCTTCACTGCTCAAGATTTTTAAAATTGAGTGTAATGAAGCTACAGACCTTGTTAGGGCAGGTGCTTCCTTCAATACAATTGATCCTCCATCTTTAGGAATTTTCAAGGTCAGCTCTTTGAAATTAGCCTTTATTTCTCCCAAGGAGGCTAACCATTCCATTCCTAGCACCACATCCACCCCTCTCATATCAAATACAAAAAAATCTTGCATGATCTGCAGATCTTGTATCTGTAATTTAACCCTTCTACACACTCCTTCACATCGAATTCCATCTCCCACTTCCACTGTATAAGGTTTTGTAGAAGTCACTTCCAACTGCAATAACCTCACTGCTGTCCTTGAAATGAAATTATGGGAAGCTCCACAATCTACTAAGGTCATGACTCTTGTTCCTTCAATCATCCCCCACAATCTAATAGATTTTTTTTGTAGTTAATCCAGCTATACTATATAATGATAGTTGGATATTTTGAAACTGCTTATCCTCTTCCCCAAACTCATCTTCCTTTTCCTCCTCTTCACCCAAAATCATGACTTGTAACTGCTTATTTGGACAAATATGGCCAGGTCCAAATTTTCCATCACACCTATAACATAGCCCCTTTTCAGCTTTTTCTTGAAACTCAGCATCCGATAACCTCCTAAAAGGTCTGCCCCTATATGTTCCAGTAGGCTTCACACTATTAGAGTCACTACTAGAAACTGCTTCCTTGTTTCTGACCTGATTTGATTTGCTGCCTGGCTCCCAAGTCACAGTTCTTGATGAACTATAGACTTTTGATGAATTTCCTCTAATACTTGCAACATTCCCCTTTTCTATCAGCTGATTCTTCTCATCTATCTTCTGTGCAAACTCCATTAATTCAGCCAAAGACTTAACTGGATGAAGTTTTAATTCTGCCCTTACTACATCTTTTAATCCATTCAGAAATATCCCCTTCAAATATTCAGGCTCAGTACCTCTTAAAGGTCCTGCATAAAGCTCAAATTTCTCCCTGTATTCCTCCACTGTCTGCTCTTGTTTCAGACTCAACAGCAATTCATATGGACTTTGGCTCATCACTGGTTGAAAACGTTGAATCACAGCCTGCTTAAAACCATTCCAATTAGGGTTTTCTTCACAAAACTCCCACCATTGGTACCAGTTTAATGCTCTTCCCTCCATAGCCACCATCACTGCCTGGATTCTGTCTTCTTCCTCTACTCCTTTTACTTCGAAGTACCTCTCCACTCTATTCGTCCAACCATATGCGTCATCTCCATTAAAAACCGGTATCTCTAGTTTCCTCCATTTTTCTTCTCTATCGCGCACTGTTCCTTCGTGATTCCGCCGCTCACCTCTATCGCGATCTCTGTTCTCACTTCCTCCTTCGGCGCGTGACATGTTTCTGACCGTCACCATCAATTGCGCTAATTGCTCTCTCAATTCCGCCCTCTCTGCTCTGTCTTCTTCGTTCAATCTTCTCAACGTCGCCAACTCTTCTCGTGTTTGGATCAGTCCCTCGAAGCCTCTTTCCAAAAATTCCACTCGTGCGTCCATTCCTCCTCTCGTCGACACCATGTAAATTTCGCCGATCACTACAACGAAAGCTTCTGGATCCCGCAAATCACCAAATCGAAAGATTCTGGTTCGAATTTTGGTGAACGAACATATCTGAGTCGTGCCAAACACCAATGCGGAAGGTTCTGGATCGAATTTTTTGATGCTCTGATAGCAGTGTTAGATGAATCGAAAATCTCTCTGTATTATTGAATGAATTCTGTTACACTTCTAGGGAATGAGCCTAGCCTCCCTAACCTCTCACCAAATGATTTTCCCCCCCCCCCTTCTACTCTAACAGAAAGCTATATAAAGCCACTACTACAACTGAAACGGCTAACAGCCTTATCAGCCAATTACAGGTAAGCATTTCTAATTTCCTTAAGCTGTAACTGGCATTAGCCAGTTACAGGTTTCACTAATGACTCAGGCTTCTTCCTAAACCTGCCATGAGTCTTTGCTACATATACCTCCTTTATTTGAGGCCTAACACCCTCCCCCTCCATAGATGGCTGCCAAAATAGACGAGCCTACTAGAATAGGCAATTGACCAAGAGGGGATATAGGCTATGATACCATGTTAGATTTCATCTTAAAACCAATTTGGATTAAGTGAAGTTGTCCAACAGATATATAAGCTACATCCCGAGTGTTGAGGCAGGTGATGTGGGACTTCCTAATAGTTATAAGAGAACCTTTGGGGATCGGTGAAATCTATGTAGACTTGTGGTTGAGCTTTGGTGGAGCTACCAATGACTGAAGCTTAAACGTGTGGGAGAACCTTGGGGGAAATTAAACCGATTTGGTTATGGGTAAAATAACATCGGCTATACATTTTTATTACCTTTCAAATGGATATCAATGTAAAATGTGTTATTTAACATCAATTAAACATATAACCGATGTTGAAAAGTTCAACAAAATTACAAAATTGGCACTGCGTTTTTGTTTACAGTGGTTTATAAGTTTTGAAATAAAATAAAGATAGTGTCAGTTTTTAGCTATCACTATTTTAAATTAATTATTTCAAAGTTTAGAAGTTAACAAAATACTAACGTTAATGAAAAATTGAGATAAGGACCAAAACAAAACCTTTCGAAAAGATAAAGGATCACAATGAGACTTTTAAAACTTAATGTACCAAAATGAAAAAACAGAAGTGACATTTAACCTTGAAAGTATGGGATTCTATTGTGGGGTTTAGAAGGTTATGGGCTCTCTCACTGCAATGGCTAAGCTTTTATTGTGTGGGTCTCCTAAGGTTCTTATCACAGTACCATTTCTTTATCTGTTTTAAGGAAATCTAGTGGTCTATCTTTGCTGTAAGGAGCTAGTCTCCATATTTTGTTATATAAGTCCCACAGATTATGTATAGTGTATATACACTTGACAGTATCCAGCTGCTAGGTTTACTGGTACCCTAAGATTTTGCTATATAAAAAATTGTTTTATTCAAAATCATGTGTGACTAGTGATATTAGATGCTGGGAATAAATTTAGGCTTTTATCATTATAGATTGACTTCTACCATTTTCTGGTTTTATGGGCTTACATGCTTGACCTTGTATTTATGTCTTGAAAATAAACAAAAATTAAGCTTATAAGATAAGCTGTTTGTATCAAGCTCTTGTTTTCTCTATTCTTGAGCATATGTAAAAAGAGAGAAAGTCATTCATTAAGCTCTTGTTTGCATCTGTTTTTGCACTTCTTCTCTTGTCCAACCAAAGTCAGTCCAAGCTCCATATTTTACTGGTTTAGGCATTCACTTTGTAGTTTGTTTCTACCTAAAGTCCATACGCAAGGCATTCTACTACTTCTCAGCCAAGTATAATGTTGTATGATTTTTATGCTCATCAGAAAAGGTGTTCCAACCTCTCATCCTAATAGTTATCAGTTGCTTATCGTATTAATGCCCAGATATCCACTGTTTCTGAACTCATAAGGTTGTCGATTACTTGTAGCTCAATTGGTACTGACCCAACTGATGCTACTGTTGTGGAATTCTGCATCGATTTTGCTTACTGCACCTTGGCTCGAGTATCACCCCATCGAACAGTGTTAACCCTGAAGATGAAAACCAGACTGACCCAACATTTTCCCATTCTGTCCCAAACATTGATTTGTTCTGTAGTTGTCCTAAAACCACCTGTTTGCTGTGCATTGGGGGGAAGATTCTTCATTGTAATGATGGAATGCTTGAAGTTTAATAAGATATAGATTTTTGCTGTTTTGCATATATGAGGAATGCTTGAATTTCCACTTCTATTTTATTTTTGTTGGTCTGTAAATAGTACAAGTTGATGCCTTAATCTCATTTTGATTTCAATCATTTCCATCTGCATAGTTTATGGTAATTGTTTGCATAGAAGTTGTAGCTCCCTCTAGATGGGTAGTACATATATTTTGAAATGTAATCATACAAGTGGTTGTGAGTGATATTTGGTTTTTGTATGCAGGCGAAAGATGCTGCTTCCATGCAGAACAAATGGTTGTTGGTGAACATACAATCTACCAAGGAATTCAGCTCGCATATGGTATTATATTCTTGGTGCTCAATTTACGTTTCTCTTGATTTGTTTCAGCATTAGCTCTTCTAATATCTTGTTTGCTCTGTGAAGCTTAACCGGGATACATGGGCCAATGAAGCCGTTTCTCAGACTATTAGTACAAACTGCATATTCTGGCAGGTCAGTTGCTTACTCTGTTGACTTGAACACTGGTGGTTAAGTTCTTTTCTATTTTCAAAATGTTTTTTAGCATAGTAGCTTATAACAGAGTACATATAATTGCAGAATTGCTCACTTTCTTAAAAAAAGTTTGTAGATATTATTTTGACTCAACACTCAAAATGATACTTGTAACGATCCAACGTTAAGCTTAAGTTTGTCTTACTCATAATTTTTTTATAAAAGAATAAATTCATTCAGATTTGAAAATAATTACAAAGTTTGGAGGATTATGATCTTTGAACTTTTTTTTGCTGAGCAAAAAAAAAATGATCTTTGGACTTCTAAGTGGGCTTATGTCAGATTACATTTTCTAGAGTGTTTAGTTACAGCTTATGTGTAAATCTTATATCAGTGTCTCTTCCTGTTAACTGTTTCAATTAGATTTATAGTACTGAAAACTCTCTTTTCTTTCTAACTCTTAACTAACTTTTGTCACTGCATCTTGCTTACTCCATACTTTTGATCTATAATATTTACTAGCTGTTAGATATCACAACGGTATCATATATCTGGCACTTCCTCTTGGCAGGAATCATTAGGTTGTTACTTTATGGGATCCTGTGGTTCATTAGATTTTGAATCCCAGGGCCTGGATGATTTAAACATTGATTTCTTTGATTTTGGAACATACGTTACATAGTTCTTTTGCATCCCACTATAAATCTTATTTCCAAGCTTTGTTTAGTTGTTTCTCAAGGGACTGAGTGAGGGATTTTCTTTGACCAGGATTGGGAGGGAATAAAAGAGTCTGTTTGCTTAGTAGTGTATGCTGTTGTAGGTTTAATAAGGGAGGTTTGGGTCTTGGCAATTTGGCCTGCATAAATATTGCTTTATGTGGTAAATGACAATGGCTTTTGCCCTGTGGCAGCTATTCTAATTCCTCAGCATTTCGAATGCTTTAGTAGGTGCTGCTTCACTTGGGTTTTATTGTGATATTTTCATAAGTATTTGTTGCTGATATTAAAATGCTCATTTATAGTATATTTATATGTAATTTTCCGTTGTCGGTTTACTTTTTTTTGCAAATAGGTATATGATGATACAACTGAAGGCAGAAAAGTCTGCACTTATTACAGACTGGATTCAATTCCTGTTGTACTTGTTATTGATCCCATCACTGGCCAAAAGATGCGCTCTTGGATTGGAATGGTTCAACCTGAAAGCTTATTGGAAGTATGCAATACAATTTTTTAACTTACTATGATGTAAACTTTTTTCTTGGGGGGTTGAAACATTATTCATATGTAAATCCTGAACTTGGTTGTTTAACAATACTTACTGATTTGAAGAGTCTTGTGCTTTACTTTAGGGTCTACTAGCATTCCTTGATGCAGGGCCTAAGGATCATCATATTACCTTGTCTCACAAGCGTCCTAGAGGAAGTTCTAGCCCTCCAAAATCTAAAGGTATGTTGCTAGTATCTATCTATATTCCAGGAGTTTTTTCAGTGTTAGATGACTTGATGTTTAATGTGTCTATTGTTATATTTACTTGTTTACTTCTTTTTTTTTTTTTATCAACACTCCATATATTGGATGGACCTTACCCACCTTCCTTAATCCACTTCTGGACATTCTTTATTTCTTGAGTTTTCCTTTTTTTTTTCTGATCAGCAAAGATAATATATATATATATATATATATATATATATATAAGGAAACAAAGTACA
This sequence comes from Glycine latifolia, assembly GCA_013407115.1. NCBI lineage: Eukaryota > Viridiplantae > Streptophyta > Magnoliopsida > Fabales > Fabaceae > Glycine > Glycine latifolia. The sequence goes on along the minus strand of CM023948.1, from coordinate 15,413,614 downwards.
AGAAGTACTAGTACAGATACGAACTAAGAGAGAAAGTGCAGACCTATGGCAGCCTAATACATAGATAAAACATGAATTAGGATTCCAAAAGTCTGACTGTATAATAGTATCCCCCAAAATTAGGAAAAGACCAACTACATGCGCCATCCCCTGATTACAAAAGCGTCCCCCAAATCTATATCCGTCATTTTGTTATGACCCTTCACATAGGATTGAGTCACGGGCCTAGTCACAGAATGATCCTTCTTGCCATTTTGGTGAAAGCAAGCAAACTTGTCCTTGGAAGAGTCCCTCCTAGACTAACAAAATTTCAGAAGATTATTTCTCATTCATAATATTCTGATCAAAGTAGTCAATTGCCTCCAAGGGCGGAGCCGTTGTGTCTCACCTGGCTGTTACACGGCTAGAGCGGCACTTTTTGCAGCCAAAATTGTGGAAAACAGTGGCCAAATTTGTCATGTAATCTTGAATAATTAGTTATGATCTGAAATCTGGGATTTTTATTAGATCTTATTAAGATAGGAAAGGATTAAAAAAATAAATAAATAAACTAAAATAAATCAAGATTTAAACAAAGAGATATGCTAATCCTAATTAGTGATACTAACATGTCGTTGGTTTGAATAGAATTAAGCTTGGATCCTTTAAGCAAGGTCTCCGGATTGAGTATTGTGGATAAGAAAAACATGGTTGAAAGGGGAGACTCCACCAAAGGTTCTAATCCTATTGATAAAAATCATCTTTGTCAAATTGCCATCATCATGATCTGTTTTTATGTCAGCCTTGGTAGAATCAGATGAGAATAAAGAGGAGGATGAGGAAGTTCAAAGAGCTCTGGCAGCTTCTATGGAGAGCATGAAAGAATCAACTGCTATGGCTGGAAGAGACAATAAAGATGCAGACGTTGCAGTCAATGGGCAAGAAACAACCATGACTAAGAGACCCACATATCCAACCCTGCCTGAAGAACCCAAGGTTGAAAGACATCTCCTATGCAGAGTTGGTGTTCGGCTTCCAGATGGACGCCGGGTTCAGCGTAACTTCTTACGCACTGATCCAATTCAGGTAACAAATGTTGCTCTCGAATAACTGTAGATAACTGTGGTGTTAATTATACTAAAATCATAATCATGTTTCCTAGTTTAACTTTTAAGTTGCTTTATTTGCTTGTTAATTTGGAGGAGTGTTATCGACTCAGCTGAATTGACGAATTTTTTACACCACCCTGCTGCTCTGTTTGGTAGAGAATGGAAATAGAGTAGATGGAAATAGGAGGGAGAGGATATTTGAATTAAAGTAGTGTATAGAAGATGTGGGACCCGCACTAATTTTTGAATTTCTCTTCCTCCCTGCTTTATTTCCACTCTAAACTCCCTCTACCAAACGAAGGGTGCGTGATCATTTCAATATTCAAAAGTTAGTCGTGGTATGTGGAAATTAGTATCCAATGACTTTGCTTTTTTTGGGATGAAAGTTGATTGTGTTGGATGTTACTAGTTTATTGTCTGGTTTTGATTTTTGTTTTTCTTGAAGCTGCTGTGGTCTTTCATTTCTGCTCAACTAGGAGAAGATGAAACAAGTTCATTTAGATTAACACATGCAATTCCTGGAGCATCTAAAATTCTGGACTATGAAAGTAATTCAACCTTCCAGGAATCAGGCCTTGCCAACTCCATGATTTCGGTGACTTGGGACTGAGTTCGGGCTCATTACTGGGTGAAATTTGCAGACTTCAGATTGGTCCCATATATATGATCCCGTTTTTCATCTTTTCATGAGGTTGTTTATGTTCAAAGAAAAGGTTATTGAAACTTTTTGTGTATAGACTACGAATCCGAACGATGGGTTAAGCGATGTTAATGGAAATATATTAATTAGTAGTATCTTTTCCCCTTCATTGTTTAGTAAATTGTTAATGGTGGTAGTAAATTAACTGTTTGCTCGTTTTTAATTGGAAAACTGACTGTAATCGAAAATTAATCACTATGATTTATAAAGTGATCGATATGGGTTTTGTTTAGAAAAATGTCGTGAAACACTACTTTACTATTATAACGAGCATTGTAACGTGTAAACGCCCAGGATAATTTTTTTTATATTAACAAATTTAAACTTAAGGATTAATATTAATATAATTTTTAATTTCATATTTTTCGGTACATAATAATATAGTGGATTATTATAATTAAAAATGGAATATAATTTAAATCGTTTTACCTTCAATAACTCATTATATTATTAACAACTACTTAAATACCGTGCAAGGTATTAATTTTATAATTTATAATTATGTACATTATTATAATTTTTTAATGTATTTAATCATTATATTTTGATTAATAAATTGTGTACATATATAATGAGAGGGAGAGAGGAAGACAGAGAGAGGGAGGGAGGAGGGAGAGGTATTGTGTAAGAGTGTAATTTCATACACCATTATATTTTCTTTTACACCATTACATGAACAGTGCATTTCTGAATTTATCCTGTGTATTAAATTTAAAAAACTTCTCATGTTCTCTTCTCCCTCCTCTGCTTCTCTGCTTCTTCGTATTCGTCTGCGCTCCTCCGTGCTTGGTGCTTGGTGATTCCCTCATTGAATCATTGGTTCTGCATTTGGTACGTCGTGGTGTGTTTTGCGTGGTGGTGTGGTTTGCGGTTGGTGGCGGCGCTGGTGTGAGGTGAGTGTTGTTGATTTTGGCTCGTGACAGGTTGAAGGGCTTCATACGGATTCGATGATCCGTGAAGGTAATATGGATTGGTCAATCCGTATTAGTCTATTTTTTTAAAAAAAATGCTTTTACAATAATTAGGAACATGATTTATGAATTGTTTCCAAATATTGATGATTATAAGCATTTTAAATAATTAGGAACATGATTTTTCAATTGTTATCCATATATTGATGATGATATGCTATTGATTGTGTGTGCTTCTTTACATGTGATTTTCAACAACAAATAACTCGCAAATATAGACACTATGGTTGTGAGTACGCTTGTCAATGAAACTTGGTTGGTGACTATGCTTGTGAATCAAAGTTGTCTAACCTGGTATGGGATGCTTTTGTTAGAATTGAACTTTATAGGTGACTATGGTTGTGAATCAAAGTTGTCTAACCCGGTATGGGATGCTTTTGTTAGAATTGGACTCTATAGGTGACTTTGCTTGTGAATCAAAGTTGTCTAACCCGGTATGGGATGTTTTTCTTATAATTAGACTTTATAGGAGACTATGCTTGTGAATCAAACTTGTATAACCCAGTATGGGATGCTTTGGTTACAATTTGAATCAAATTATGTATGTGGTTTTGTTTGGAGTGATAATCTAACATATAAAGTAACTTTGTACAGATTATGGCTAGGACTAGAGGAGGAATGCATCGGCCAGTTGGTGGAGCGGCTGAGCGGCGTAGACCGACAACATCCGTTCGTCGACAAAGGGCGGGTGTTAGTGTTCCCTAGGATCCTCCAGTTGAGGATGCTCCAGTTGAGGAACCTTATATGCATGCTGATGTACCTACGACAGAGGATGTAGGTTCTGAAGGTTATCCAGGAGGTCCAGAAGACTGTTCAGTCTTGACTGATTATGCCGACCATGTGGCTATTAAAGTCTAGTCAGGAGAGGTATTTATAAGACAATGACATGTACTTTAGGATAAAATGTGAAACTTTTTTGTCATTGTAAACATGTGTTTCACTTTGTTTGCCAACAAGAGGGCGACACATATAGCGTTCAATTCTTAGAACCTTTCCGCGACCTCGATGAAGCTGCGGGATTTGCTTAGGGAGCTGGTGCTTTAGTGCATATGTATGAGAATTTGAGTTATGCATCAAAACACCACGGAAAGCATCTAGCTGGATACATTACTATATTACATGTAATCTTGTGTCTCTGTGTGTGTGTTTGGGTTTGTTATGTTTTTAATTATTTCTGACTTTAATCATTTCAACTTGTAGTGCTGGATATATGAGCATTTCCCACTGTAGGCAACGGGACGGCAGAGGATACGTATGAAGAGACGCAACCGCGTGCCTGTCACTGGAAGAGTGCGAAGGTGTTACCGTTGTCGACTTATTGTGCTCGCATCGATAGGTTGAGATTTGATGACATCTGCTGGACAGCATATGAGGACCATCATGCCCTTAGGGATTTTGACCCAATTAGTTTATTTTCTGGATTCATTAGATGGGGCCCTATCATCGTTAGGTATTTGCCAGAGAGGGTAGTCAGGCAGTTTGAACAAATTCAAGAGATTCTGCAGCTGCCTATGTCGGAAGTCCCCTCTACTGACGATGTTGATGGGCAACCAGTGACTTGGTTCTTTATCCAAGTCACTATGTCATTGGATATATGGAGTGGTTCTATCGGATCTCACACCCATTCATGACTCTGACACAGTATGCTCAGGCCCGTTCACATGTTTGACCTGGGCCCATAACTGATCCAGTTCCTCCACCTTCAGCAGATGTTCATCCCCCTCACCCAGATGTGCCTCCCAATGCATCAAATGTGACTCTGGAGGAGCAGTCGCCAGCAGATGCAGTGGTAAAAACATTTCTTGTGTTTATGCATTGTGATATCAAATTTTCTTACATTCGGTAATGTTTTTGTTTTATTGTAATTGCAGGGTGTCTGCCAACGGCTGGCTGAGGACTTGCAAGCCTTCATTGATGACGGCATGGTTACAGAGGGCTCTGAAGCATACTCTAGGACGCAACAAATGTTGCTTTTGGCCCGTAGTGTCAGGGACCACGGGCTTGTTTATAGTCGAGGACAACGACCACGAGATGCACAGCGGAGGCGCCTTTGATTTTATTTATAACTCATTTTTGTACTTATGGCCGAATTCATGTTGGACAAACTGATTTACCTTACGCATTTTTATGTTTTTGTTATGTTGGACAAACTTACCTGGTTATTTATAATTATATATTGATACAGTTATGCAAAATAAGAGTTTATTCATTGTTCAATTATTTCTACACATCTCGTAAGTCTACATGTTCAGTGCGTAACTTCATACAGTTACTATACATTTGCATTATACCAATGTAATGACTGGGCCAATGTTGGGCTTCGCTGGTACAGTGATGCTGCCACAAGAATGAAGTTAACGGCAAGGGACAATTGTCTTTTAAGAAAACCTGTTTCATACAATAAGATCACACAAATCATGCGTTTGACACATTTAGATAGTTCCATTAAAAAATTAAATAAATGTCATACCTGAACAAAGTGGTTACCAAGAACATGACCAATGCACAGAATACGATGAACTTGGGGATCTCTAGAGGGTTGGCTTCTTAGAGGGAAAAACGTCATACTTTGCTGAAGTGAAAGAGATACTACAATGACGTTATATCTTGATGCAATTACATGACTCATTTCTGTAATATCCATCCACTTATCCATAGTAACTTGTAAATAAACGGTTATTCAAATATATTTAATCTGCAGGCTTTGCCTTCTTATTAAAGGCATCTAATCATTAAACCAAACAAAGTTTACCTTTGACAATCCATCAACCAGTAGGGACCACTTTAAGGTTTCAAATCTATGTATCCCATCAAACAAGGCTATATATCCATCAGTCCATTCTCCAAGTTCTTTGAGCAAATGATTGCATACCAAAGACCAAGATTCTTCACCATAACCTAATTAGGCAGCAATTACACGATATCCACAATTACCATATGGTTTGACATCGATGATATTCAAGATATAGTTCTGCATAAATGGATGAAATTGATCTAGCATTGGAACCATCCCGTGTTGCATCTGAACATCACATGAGGAATTGGACTGTTTTGGAGTGGAGCAACTATTCTACACTGAATGAAACTCGTCTACATACTCAAAGTAAGACGGATCCCTTCTTGTTGACCTTTCATGCTTTGTCATCTTCTTCTTTGGAGCACCTTTAGTTTTTACCTTATCAGGGGGAGGGCACATGGAATTTAAATCAGGGTACGCAATTTGTTTAAGCTTACTTTTAAGAGTCATTTTGCCACACAAACCAAGCTTTTGAAAACGGTTGGATATGGATTCAATCTCTTTAGTTATGGTAACTTCAAATTCATGCATACCTTCACTTGCAAAGTTTAATCTTCGCCAATAAAAATGAACGATGTTAATTGGAATGCTCTGAAGCACAAACTTAGCTAGCTCACATGCACAAGGCAAACCGTAAGCTGTTCTCAAAACACATCCACAATGAGAAGGGTTTTTTCCTGCATAATGAACTCGCTCATACTCAGCAGCAATATGGTTTAACGCAACCCTGGACACCATGCCAACAAGTCTGTTGTACAAAGTAACTTTAAAGACATGCTCTACAACATGTGTGCTTTGCTCCAAAGATGCCTTGATTTCAGTATGTTGCAAAGTGATCATGTTGTTCATGGCATCCCAAACAGTGCACAAGTCTCCAACACTATTCTGCAGTAGGCGCTTTAAGGTCGAATGTGCAGACTCCACCCTGCAGTGTATGATATCAACAATTAATTTTAAATGCAATAAACTTATGCAAATGTCAATGTAAGCAATGTCAAATAAAAAACTTACATGTTTGTTGTTGTATTTCCAAAATGCATCACTTTGTTTGTCCATGCTGTCACAATTTTTTCTTTGTGGGGATTCAACCAAGTGTCCTTCACGTAATCAACAAACGTAGGCCACGGTGCACATGCAACATCAAACTTCATAAGACATTCATCATATTGCTTTTCAGTAGCACAATCAACAAGACTTCCCCATGCTTGCATGACATGATCCCATGCATGACTCTCTGCCTAACATAGGTTTTACATTTTGCCTTCACATTCTTGGCAATGTGAAACCGACACAATAAATTAGTTGAATCTGGAAAAATATTTTTCACAGCACTCATCAATGCTGAATCTCTATCAGTAATAATCACCTGTGGGAAGAATTCACTTTTCAAAAAAATCCCTCTAAAGCATTCAAGGGCCCAGACAACATTGTTTATGCGTTCAGCCTCTAAATAGGCAAATGCAGCTGAAAATGTCAACCCAGTTGGTGTGACACCAACAATGTCAAGTAAAGGAAGTCTGTACCTGTTAGTTTTGTAGGTACTATCTATGAGGAACACCATATGATATGCATTACTCAACTGTACTGCATCTGGATGTGCCCAAAACAAGTCACGTACAACATTTTCATCCTTCAATCGATGCCAATGAATATACATGTCGCGTTCAAGAAGTTTCATTAGCGGTTGCATTTCAGTATTATTGCCTCTTGTACGCGTCCGGTATGCATATCTTGCATTGTAAACTTGCTTCAAACTTGTTACATTATCGGCATTGTGCTCCTTCAAAGTTAACAGAATATTTCTTGGTTTGACCATGGACCTTGTCATATCACCAACAATGGTCTTCTCCTCCTCAGTTATTCGACCAGCATATGGGTGTCCATAGAATGACTTAGCCAAAACATGATTATGATTGCCACATATTAGCTTCACCATCCACCCTTGTCCTCCCGGGATTGGTGTACCTCGCAGCTTAAAAGGACACTCACATTTTCTGGTGCTAGTGGTTGAAGGTGTGAAACCTTTTTTCCATGCTCTATATTTTCCACTCATTTCACAACCAATTAACACAAATGACGTTCTTCCTATTTTTCCAATTTTTGTGTCACTTCTCATTATGACCGCTACAAAACCATTCTCAAATGCAACCGTACGAGCCCATTTCAATACCGCATCACGCGATTCAAACACCTACACAAATGGATAATTCATATTTAATATGCTAAATAAAATCATATAACAACTTTAAATACATTCAGATACACATAATTACCTCATTCGTTTGGAACGCTGCAGAACAATCAATTAAACAAGCATTATCCTCAAACGCATCGGGGTCTACACCATTGTCTTCATTGAATTCAAACGCATCATCGTCTGCTCCAATGTCTTCATCCATATTAACTTCTTCTGACATTATACTGTCATAAAGCCATTCATTGTTGTCCATCCTAACAAATAACAATTTAATTTAACATAAAAAAACTCCATGTGGAAACCTATAAAAATACACACGCATAATAATAACATTTTTAGTAACATAAATAAAATTATATTGTTTAAATTATGCATTAAACACCATGTGTAAAGGTAACATGACATTGTCTCTCATGTGAATCAAAGTTATTCAAGGTGTTTTTTTTATTATTAGTATGTGCAACTACATGTGTTTATTATTAGTATGTGCAACTACATGTGTTTAACTACATGTTTTTTTATTATTAGATGCTTATAATTAATTTGTCCTTATTTATATTGTTTCATTTTATCTATTGTTATTTTTATACAACAATTAAATTTATTAACTTCATTCAATCAAATAATTTATCAAAATAAACTCAATTTTATTCAAATACATATTTGCAACAATTTCTAAATTTTTAAAAGGCTATTATTCAGCAATTTGCAACCATACGGATTGCCTAATCCATATAAACCATACGGATTAGGCAATCTGTATAACCCATACGGATTACGTAATCCGTACGAGTTATACGAATTGACTAATCCGTATGAGTTATGCGGATTGCCTAATCCGTATGGTTTATACGGATTGAGTAATCCATCTAATCCATACGGATTACGCAATCCGTATAACTCATACGGATTACCGAATCTGTACGAAATCAACGCACACCACTCACCTTTCCACACTTCATCGACGCCTCTGCAACTCCGGCACCCACCCACAACTCCGACGAAATGAACAAAATGCCACCAAAAATCACCAATGCTTTTGAAATTCACTTCAGGCGAACCAAAATCAACAACAACAACCAAAGCTTTTGAAATGCACTTCAGCTCAACTCAAATAGGTGACCAAAGCTTCAGGGGCATTTTTGGGATTTTTAAAAAATAAATGGTATAGTAGAATTTTTTAAAGGTGTATGAAGCACCACTCATTGTGTAAAATGTATCTGGGCTGTCTTATTTCTCATATGGATACAATAGTTATGGATTGGACCTTTGGTGGGAAAGTCAGGTTTGTCACATGTTACTTACAATATGTGTTTCGTGCCCTACGCTGATGGTTTCACATACCCCAACTTATTTACATGCATCAATCCTAACATGTATATTGTCAATGTAATCCATGTAATAGTAGCCCCCAAGTTTGTGTTGTTTTGTAGATGTAATACTGGCTTAAGAGTATAGAAGCAAATATCTTCTCTCTAATAGTAGCCCCCAAGTCGGTGTTGTTTCGTAGAAGTAATACTGACTTCAGAGTATAGAAGCGAGCATGTTCCCCGTAACAGTAGCCCCAATGTTAATGTTGCTTTGTAGAAGTAATATCGGCTGAAGAGTATAAAAGTGAGTATCTTCCTCATAACAGTAACCCCCAAGTTAGTGTTGCTTTCTAGAAGTAATATCAGCTTAAGAACACCCAGGTATGAGCGCATGCCACGTGTATGTGCCCTGTCAGCACAATCCTTACGCTTCCAATGACGTATGTGTGCATAATTACACTGTAACCACAACCATTACTGGTGAAATATTTCTTTTCAATTTCAATTAAAAACCGCCAACTCTTTATTTTCTAGTTTCTTTCTTACTAACTGTTCTCGTTTCCCTTCACTTTTATTTCTTCATTCCTGTGTGTGAGTTTTGTTGCCTGTAGGTGTTTCTACTTGGCAATTTCATCTTCAATTGTCTTCATATCGTCACTCCTTATATTTTCGAGGTACTTGTCATGCCTCCCTTTGTCATTTACTACAATTTTTTTATTTTCGGGTGTGATTTTTCTATTGTATGTTTTTGTTCTACTTGGTGGACTTATGCATTTGTGTTTGTGAAGATGTTTTCTTGAAGGACTACTCTGAAGGTATCTTCAAGGCACAATCAAGGTGGTCATTCCTTTTTTGGTCGCTTTGGTGGTAACCGCTTTAGCATTCGTGCATTGCCCCCTATTACCCTTGTGGGGGTGGCATTTTTGCCTCTCAGTCTAGGGAGGAGGGTGTTTAGTTCGTGAGAGATGATGTTGAACTGGTTAAACATGGAACAACGTTCGTTCCCTAACGATGATCATTTGATACTCGTACTGTTGCTGATGTGAGTAGGCCTAAAAAGTCTGTTGGTGGTGTTGGGAAAAGAGTGGCTCGGGTGGAGAGGCCTCTTACTATTGAGCCTAATGAAAATAAGACTATACCTTACAAAGAGGTTGCAACATTTATGGCCTACTTGAGGGAGCATGATCAACCCTAGTCTTATGAAGAGAGTATTGAATTTGCAAGGGAAACTCATGCTAATCTTCACATGGCTACCTCAGAAGGAACTTCTGCTCATCATGCCAAACTTTAGGTTGCAATACTATGTTTTTCATAATGTCTGATTAAGTGGTTTTGATTAATTATCAAGTGTAATTAAATTTAAATTAAGTGTTTGAAGTAAATTAATTATTTATGTGCCGATGCCATGCTTATTGTAACGACCTAAATATTTACTTATTTTTATTTTTACTTAAGGGTAAATTTCTAAGAAACGTATAATAGTAAAATTTTTAAAACGTAAAATTTGCAAAAGATTTGTTACTCATATACATAGCCAATGTCTCTGATACAAAAGTTTATATAATACAAGTACACTACTTTTCTCAAAAATCCAGCTTAGTTCATAACTTCTTTTATATATCTGCACTACTCCAAGGCCTCATGGAACCTGTCCATCATTGTCATCTAAAAAAACATGAAACAGATCGGGTGAGAAATAAATTTCTCAGTAGGCAAAGCTAAATCCCGACCCTATTATTAGGTTAGTAAAATAAAAAAAAATCAAACACATCCACAAGCAATATGCAACTATATGAATGCATGAGATGAACTATCCCAGGGCAAATGACCTCCACATATCGTACTGTATGTGGCCACACTGAGTGTGGACGCTGCTATAGTCTTACGCAAACATGCATGAATTTTGCCATATATCCTTGCACCTGGGTACTACATATCGTACTGTATGTAGCATCAGATTCTGTTTCCCCAAAGCCTCGTACTGGACTTGGAACATGGAAACATGAATCCACCTATCTTAATCACATCAACATATCAACATCCATAAAAATCAAATTCATAAGCAAAATATATATCATATCATCATTTATATCATAAGTATGGTTACACCACCATATCTTATCCATTAAGCTTATGAGTATGGTTACACCACCATACCTTAATCAAGTAAGATTATTACTAACTTATGCATAACCAGAGAATAACCTTAACTACAGAAAAATTATGTTAGTAATCTAACTAATAATCCTCAATATAAATAATATCTAATTCCTTTAAACCTTTATAAACAAAGATTCTCACCTAATATACATCTTAATTCTCCTTTCACCTACCACCTCACTAATTAATCCTCAAAGTCAAATAATTAATCCTCAAAATCAAATCATCAAGTAGTTAAATCATTCAACTCTACACCATTCATCCTCTACTTTAAAAATTAAATCAAAATAGTTTCATAAAAATATCAACAGATAGCCTAAAGTATCATAAAAATCACCTTTAAAAGATCATCAAATGGGCTTCCATACATTACTAATATTGATGGATATAAATCATAGCCTATCTTATATCTTAAATCAATATATTCTCATCAAAGAATAAGCTTTAAACATCACGAAATTCAAGCCTAAATATCAACCATAAATCAGCCTACTAACGCATGTAAATTAATCCAAACCATTGATTAACTAGAGATTTAAGCTTAACCTACCTCAAGTGAGTTTGAGTCTTGAGAATAGAATGGATAAATGGCTTCCTTCCTTATTTCCTTGGAAAATCCTCTTAGAGATGAAACCTTGATATCCTTCTTCTAAGCTTGTCAAAACTCTTCCTAAGGTTGCTAGGTTTCTCACGAAATTTTGTCAAGAAGGTGGAGTTTTCTTTTCTTACTTGATTCTAACTCTAAAGGAGAAAGATGAAATGAAGGTAGTATGAAGAGAGGATGTTCACGTGCAGGTGTAGAGAGGAAAGCTTGGAGAATATCTTGCACTTAGGTCCTCCTTCCCCCTTATATAGTGGTTTAGGATTCACTTTATGGAAAAATATCTCCTACACCATAATGACTTACCTTTCCACTTGTCCACCCCTTTACAAGTGTCCCTACACTTGTCCAAATCATAAAGGCTCTTAATTCTCCACCATCCAAGTGTCCAAGCTCCTGAAGTTTCTCCATCTCTCTTGTATTTTCGTGGAGTAGCTTGCCAAGGAAGATTTTTATGCTTTTTCTTTCATTCTTGAGTTTATCCCAAACCTGTTTTAGTAAAATTCTAATCCTGGATTTGTTAACCGTTGGATCTCTTTAAAATTTTAAAGGTACACTACTATCCTACATATGTAACTTTTAACCGTTGGGATTGTTGAAATAACGTCTAGAGATGTCAACGTGTTCTACCAAAGGAGATAAGAGAAGATTTTTCTTCTCATCTTGTATACATATTCCAAGTGTCCACCACTTGTCTTCTTTATGAAGCTTGCCTTTACAAGTGGCTTATTCATGAATCTTCTCCCCTTTTCTACATCATTCCACACGTGAACTTCAAGCTTAAGGGGTAGGATGACAAGTTTTCCTTCCTTTTATGCCATTACATGTCATTTTTTATGCTAAAGTAAAATCTAATTCCACTTATGGTTTTTCACATGGCAATTCCTTGTAAGAAGTTAAATTTAATTTGAATTCTTTCACCTAAAGATAATATGAAATAATAGAACTCTAGAGATCTTCAAAAATTATCTTTAGTTTCATTACAAATAACTCATAACCAATCTCTTCAGAGTACTATACAGACCTCAAGCACAAGATTGTTCTTATCTTAATTCCAATTGGTCTATTTTTCCTCTGACCATTAAAATTACTAAACCATTTTATTAGATAAATCTAAACATCCTTCAATTGAGAGAAAATTCCACAGATTCTATTTCTCATTTTTCCATTTTTTCTGATTCTCAAATCCTTCTGAATATAATTTCAAAGTTGTCACCTTATAAAATTCATAGAAATTATATTCTAAGGTTTCTTGTCACAAAATCTCTTAATAATATGCTATCTAAGAGTGCTCTGTACTTCCATCAAGTTTCCACAAACTCTCAAAGGGTATCTGGTCATTTTTGGCCTAAAGGGCATTATGGTTATTCTTGGGACGTGATGGTAATTATCCAAAATGTTCAAGGGTATTTGTGTAATTTTAACCACAAAATATCTAGCCAAAATATCTAGGGGCATTCTTGTCATTTACAAAATATCTAAGGACATTTGTGTAATTTCCTCCTTAAAATATCTAACTAAAATATCTAGGGGCATTTTCGTAATTTTAATCTCAAGGGCATTTTGGTAATTATGCCATTCAACCGAGGGACATTTTGGTCATTTTGAAAAATGTCCAATGGCATTTTTGACATTTTTATCTTAGGCGTTTTCTAGTAATTTCTACTTCTTGGAAAGAGCGATATAGTTATTTTTTTTTTCTCTAAACATATTTCTATCCAATTATCATCACAATTTTTTTTTTTTATAATTTTGGGGATGTTACACTTATGATTGCATATGTTTAGTGAGTTTGGGCCTAAGCATATGATCCTTGATGTGTGTAGGGGGTGGGTGTGGTAAGAGAAAACCTGGGTGTGGAAAGAAGAATTTTAAGGGTCATAAACCCTTTTCTAACCTTTCACTATTCAGATTTTGCATTTGCAAGAAGCTCTCTTTCTCTTCTCATCTTTTTCTCCAAGAGAGACCCAAATCCAAGAAGCTTGATGTTTGATGTTCGTGATCAAAGCAAACCATTTTCCTCTCCTTTTGATGTTGTTTGGTCGAGCCTTGGAGTGGTAAGCACCCATTTTTCCTCCCTTGGGTTCCATTTTTGTTTTTCTCATAGAGTACCCATGGGAGCTCATGAAAAAGCTTTGTGTTTTGGGTTTTTGATTCTATTTATAGTCATCTTTGGGTTTATATGAAAATGGTATATGTAGGAGGGTGTTTTCCACATCAGAACTCTGTCACATTAAAGCAACCCGGGGTCTCGCTTAGAGGGATATCTTTCCAACTACCACCCCTAGGTTTTGACATTAAACGACATGTTGGAGTGGTGGGAACTACTTCCCAAGAGGTTTAGTGACCTTTCAATGTATATGGGATGTATTCTTGTTCATGGTGAAACTTGCATCTTTGAGACCGACCATGAGTGAGATGGTGGGTATGAATGTGCCGTATCTTAAACCTCAAGGAATCCAAGTTTAATTGTTGTTTTTGTGTGTAGGCACGTAAGTTGAGGGTGCTAAGAAGGGCCTCAACCTAGTGCTAGAGGTTGTCGTTGGTGGCTAACAATGAAAGGGCCTATAGAATGGATGGGTGGGAGAACTCCAAGATAACTTAAGGTCTTTGCAAGCGTTGCCAAGGTAAGTCACTACCCACGCTCATCCATTTTTGATAATACCACACTTCTTCCACATCATTAATTTGGATCTCCCCTAAATGGTTGGAACGATGACCAATGTGCCACGTTTCAAATAAAAAATTTCCACAATGTCACGCCAACAGTAAAAATTCCCAGACTACCACGTGGGCTATTTCGCCCCACATCCCAGCAAAATACGTGTGTTGATGTGGCATTTTTCTGGTGGCCACGTATTTCGCTACAACTGCCAGCGAAATAGGTGGTCAATAACAGGCAGGGCACGTGGCAGACACAAGGTATTTCGCTGGGGAGCCAAGCGAAATACGTGACAACAGGAAAAAAAAACCGTTGGGACACGTGTCACGTATGCATGATTTTGCTGTAGGAATTGGTGGTGATATCGATTATATAAACTTCAAATGGTCATAACTTTTGATAGCAATGTCCGATTGAGGCGTATGATATGTCAAAACGCTCAAAATTAAGAGAAGAAGCCCTGGGCATTTGGTCAACTATTTTTTTCTAAAAAACGCCTCTAAGTAGGTGAAAATTAGGATTTCTCTTTCTACTTTTTTTAATTATTTAATTACTTAATTTAATGCTATTTTTTTTATTTTTTTAATTAGTTAATGTTTTTTTGCTCGTTGCCACGTATTTCGCTTGGCCCCCTAGCGAAATACCTTGCGCTGCCACGTGTCCTGCCCTTGTTTGCCGGGTCACTGACACTTTGACCACATATTTTGCTGGGCCTTGTAGCGAAATACGTGACCAACAAATTGACGCCACATCAGTTGACATAATTCGCCCCACATCCCAACGAATTAGGCCGCGTGGCACTCTGGAAAATAATACTATTGGCGTGGCATTCTAGTGTTTTTTTATTTCAACAGTGGCAATCTGGTCACTATTCCTAAATGGTTAGATCATAGAATGCATCCATGTTAATGGATGTGCTTAAGTTAATCGTTCAAGTAGTGTAAATCTCCATGGAGTTGATTTTGTATTTGGTGTTGATGATTGATGGACTGATGATGATGATATTTGATGGGTGAATCATGGGGATGATAATTGATTGACTAGTTATGATGATGGTGTATGATTATTGAATCTTGATATGATGGTTGATGAACTGGTGATTATGATGAGATGCTCTACTATATGAATTTCTAAGTTTTATGCCTTAAGTATGATTTCCAAATATTACATTCTATATTTATATGATGGTGCTTATTTATGCTTTAACTGTTAAGTTATATACTATTTTAGTATGCTGATTTTTGGTAGCTTACCCTTACGTTGTTGCAGATGTGGTTCATGCCTATGTTGATCTTGTATCTGATGTACGTGGAAAGTATATGGTTAAGAGGTAGAGACTTCATGGATGCACCCCCATGTACAACATACATCCATCACAATGACATCATCAACATCAACATCATCTCTCATCTATGTCATCATCAACATCAATATCATCTCAATCTCAATATCATCAACAACATCAATATCATTTCATTTCAATATCATCAACAACAACAATATCATTTCATTTCAATATCATTAACAACATCAACACCATTTCATTTCAACATCATCATCATAAACATCACTATCATCTCATATTAATATAATCATCAACATTACAAGCAATCACATTTCACATCTATATAATATATGTCTGAGATTCACATTCCCTAGGTCTTCAGACAACACAAACCTCATTCATTCACAATCCATATTACCACAACACTAGTATTTTAGGAAAATTCTAAATTAAAGAGGAGGACTACAATATAGAAAACAAACTCTTGTGCGCATTAAAAAAATTAATAAAGAATTAAATAGGAGAACATATTATAAAATTTTGGGCAAAGTCTCTTTTGTAATTAAGACTTTTCCCAAAAGTCCAATCATTACAACAACAACAGCATTTAAGTTTTATCCATCAATAACAAATTCATCGCATCCCATTAGTTAAAAACACAGTTTTTCTTGAAAATGAACACATAACAGGGACATACATACATCAATAGTAAACATATCGCATCCTATTAGTTTAAAACATAGTTTTTCTTGAAAACCAACACACAACAGGGACATGCATACATCTCCATAATTGGGTTCCCTGACCCCCAACTATGGTATCAAAAGCTATAAACAAACAATAAACTCCCCTCACCTATCTATCTCCCTCTATTAGCTCCTAGTAACGTTGTTTTGAGATCTCTCAAGTTCACATGCTTTGGCCTAAACGCAGAGCTCTATATACCAAATTGAAGATAATTTAGTATAGATTTCAAAGACAAGGTTAACATTAACATTCGGGGTCAAATACCCACTCAAATTTTAAAAGGAGCTAAAATGGTGTTTTGGAAGTCCACATCAAAAGGACATCATTTTGAAATTTCGATCACACCAATGTGACTGAGGCTCAACGAAGGTCACAAAAATGAGATCAATATTATAAAAAGGAAACTTTTACGTCTCATTTTCAAAGGTTTTTCAAAGGAAGTGTAAAAACACCCAATAACAGTATCCAAATCACAAGAGAAATCAAGAGAGGCTTCAAACTAGCTAGGAGAAGGCATAGAAAACACGGTTACCTCGAAAAAACTGCAAAGGGAGGATTGGAGGCTCCGTTCACTACCGAATCCTCGAGTTGAGTTTTGAAGATTCCACTCCAATTAAAGTGTTCATCTCTGTGCGGTGGTTCAACGGTAAGAAATGACAGCTCGTGGCGATCACTGGTGGCCGTGGCTGGTGGAGGAGGAGGGTGAGGGTTGGGTGGCTGTTTGGGGAAGAAGAAGGTTTCCATTTTCTTGTTTTTACACTTCTGTGCATATTTATAACCGACTTTACTCGCCCAAGTGAATTTTTACTCGCCTGGGCGAGCTTACCCAATTTTTGAAATTTCACAGCTTCTGTTAAAAATTAATATCTCATGTTTCAGGTTCTATTTTGCAAATCCCAACGGTCAAGATTGATATAGGTGGGTAAGGAACATACCTTTAAAATGTGAAAGCGATCCAATGGTTAACCAATCCAGAATTGTGATTTGACCATAACAAGTTTTGGGTCAAATTCGGAATCACTCATTTCCAACACCAATCAATCAAACTCCACCTAACCTAACATCCACACCAAACATTTGCACAAAGATAATTTACACAATGATTCAACTAATCTAAACTAATCATATAAGCAAATAATACAAGAAATACATCAAACATATATTTTAAGTTATCGAAATTTCAGGACGTTACAATGTACATAATTCAGACATTTATTTATTCACAAAGAACTTGTTTCCCTTTTCTTTTTATTTTCTATACAATATTTAATTTACATGAATAACCACATTTAAAAAAAAGTATTTACATCACATTAGCCACCAAATGATAGAAATCCCCAAAAAAACACCTATTCTCTCCTAACCTAAGGTAATGTAGGAAACTTTTATCATAGGTTAGTGTTTCAACAAAATATCAAGTGTTTGGCTCAAAGGGCTTGCAAATGGTAAAACAATATACATTGGGATAGATTTTTGGTCAGTGGCTTAAAATGTACAAGAAAGAAAGAAAGAATACCTAAATCATATTCATGCATCATATGTTATGACAAATAGAAATTCATGAAAAATCAACTATAGAACATATCAGTGAGTACACTCAATGTAAAATATGTGATTGCACATAGTCACTATGGCTTAAGGCCTATTTTCATGTTTAAATCAAATCAGTGTTTTGAAAGTTGTTCTTTATCAAGTCCATGAAAAAGCATCTGAATTCATTTGGTATTTGGGAAAGCCATTAATTGTTTTTTATTCTCAATGTTTCCAAAAAAATCACTTTGTTGTGTTCCATGCAATTCCAAAGCAAGTTTCAAAATCATCAGCTGTTGATTCTTTCCAAAACATGTTATGTCCAAGAAAAATTTTCTGTTTAAGTCCCAAAAAGAGTTATATATATTCTACATTACGCTAACAGAACAAATTTATTCACTAATGTGTACTATCAAAAAGAGGGAAACTTCTGTGTACACATATCAAAGTGCACATATAAACCAGTGAAAATCACAAAAGCACGTAAATATCCAAGCAAAAATTCAAAATAGTAAATAAGGTAATAAAGTGCTCAAGTTTAAACTACAAAGCAATAAAGAAACATAAAGACAAGTTCACGAATTTTTTACGATCATAGATGGGGAGCTTAATCTCCTCCAATGAAATAATCAACAAGATCTATCATGTCTTCATCCTCATATGGTCTTCCTCTTCCTTGGTCATCCGCAAGAGCTGCCTCCTCCTGAAAAATAGGCCTGTCTCCAGGCCATGCAACAGTAGTTCTAAATTTCTCTAGGGTGGGCCAATGGTATTAAGAACACTTAAGTTTCATCAAAAATCAATTATACATACGAAACATACAAAATTACAAACACATTCAAAAACAGATAACATTTAAAAACATGACACAAACATTAGGATATTTAAAACACAGTTTCACACTAAACATAAACATATTAAAAACTATAACTCAACCTACAAATTGAAACATATACATTCAAAAGCATAATTTTCCAATAAAGACTCAAAAATAAAGTTCAAAAATATAATTTAGAAACGTAAGACATAAAATTCAAGTAACACAAATTAAAACAAAGTTTAGAAACACTGGGTTACCTCCCAGGAGCGCTTCTTTAATGTCTTTTTAGCTAGACTCCCTTGTTTTGGTTCAGGATTCCTATAATTGGACAACATGGTGAGCCAATGGCTTCTATGTTCTCCTTCAAATTTTTCACAAGTTTCTTTTCTTCTTTAGAAAGACTTGAATTAATGATAACTGGTTTCTGTGAATCACCTGCAAGAAAAACATAATTCAAATGTGGAGGTAGTGTTTTCAGCTCCATCTTTGATTCTTCATTCTTCTTTTCCTCTGTCAATACTACAAAGAAAGTTTGGTGGCAAGGAGTTTCCTTGAAAGCATCTAGTTGTTGGAGACAATCTGAACTCTGATTTTCTTCAAATTCACTTTTCTCCTTAAATGCTTCAGTCAATGTTTTCTCTAAACAATTTTTTCTTTGAATCAACCTCTTAGAGTCAGAAATCACTCCATCCAAGACATCCACTCTAAAACAATCCCTTGGTTCCTTTGGGTTAACCTATGTGTTTGCTGAAAAAGATCCACTTCCATTATCAGACGTTTGTTTTGCAAGCTGTCCAACCTGAACTTCAAGATTTTTAATGGAAGCATCAGTGTTATTCTAATTTGTGATGGACATCTGCATAAACTTGTTAGAGTCAGGGGGAGCTCAAGAGGATCAAGAAGTTGAGTCTCAAGTCTACATAAGTGTTTAGGCTTTTTTACATGCCAAATCAAGTTGATTGGTAGTTGCAATTTGTGTATGAGATGAAACTTCCAATGATCCATTGCATGAAGCTCATTCATGGTTTTTGAATTCATGTTTTCATAAAATCATAAGTCTAATGGAAAAAGATTTTCTGAAACAAATGGTTTACATGATTGTATAAAAGCACAAAGTGTTCAAAGTTTAAAGTTTTGGAAAAATCTTTTTTCTCTGCTTTAATCAATTACCAACTTATGGTAATCTATTACTTAAGCTTTGAAGAACACTTTAATCAATTACAATAGAATGGTAATCAATTACACTTCACAAAGTCACAGAAAGTCTTTCTGCTCTAATTGACTACGATTTGTGGTAATCGATTAATGGGCGCATATTTGAAAACTAAGACCGCATGTGTTAATTGATTACATGATGAATTAATCGATTACTTTGTTTATAAACATTTTCCAGAAAGCTCAAGAACACTTTAATCGATTAAACTTGTTAATAATCGATTACATTAGTGATTTTAATTGATTACATGAGTGATTTAATCGATCGCTAATAGTTACAAATTGATTTCCATAAATAATTGTTGGGTGTTTTGGAAAGAAAATATCGAAATTACAAAGTTCATTCATAAGCTTTCAGTCAAAGTCCAAAAAACTTCAAGATACAAATATTTGAAAGCAAGGTTTCTTATTGGGCAAGTTTCAAAAGAAGTTTTGTAAAGAAGGTTCTGAAACAACTTCTTCCATCTTTCAATCCAAGGTTGGTAAATCATTTGCTTAATTCATTTACTGGATCAAAGGTGGTTTCTATCTTTACACTCTGTTGTGTATTCTTTTGAGGTTATTTTTGTATTAATAACATAGGATTTCTTAGAGCTTTACTAGGATAGGTGTTCCTAGGGAATAAGAGTAGAGGTGGGTGATCTTTATGTCTTGATCACAAAGATTCTAAGGTATTAGAGGTCTTGTTCTTAATCAAGGTCTAATTAAGAGTGATTATGTAAAAATCTTGTAATAATATTTTTTTATTAGTGGAACTCTAACCATTATGGTTGGAAGAACTAGATGTAGCTTCTCAAGGTGAGAAGTGAACCAGTATAAACCATTGTGTTGACTACTTCCTTTAATCTTTTCTAACTATCTTAATATATGATTCTTTGGTGTTATCTTTCTTATTCAACAAGTAATAGTTTTTTTAATTGTATTCTTGAGCTGAGTGGTTTGATTGGTTGGTGCATTATTGGTACAATTGTGATACGATCTTGATTACTCTGATTCTTAAAGATTTTTTTAAAAGACCAAGTTTAAACCAATTCACCCCCCTCTTGGTTATTGTGTGTGTTCATACTATTTTCAAAATTGATTAGAGTATCTTCCATTTTTGACATTTTATCATGTTAAGCTTGTTGCTGTTGTTGTAAACCCCTATTTGAAGGACCTGCAAAAGAAGGGTTAATGGGACAAAAATATGCATTATTATTTTGTTGCATCCAGCCATAAGGCTGATTTGAACTTGGACCACCTTTGTAGCCTTGGTAATTTCCTTGAAAGTTCTGTTGAGGTCTGGTTTGATTTTGCAAATAATTGGACTCATTTTCCTGTTGGCAATCACCAGGTGCTAAACAGTGGTCACTCTGATTATCACCACCATAGAAATCACATCTTAGAATTTGTTGAACTTGATAAGCTTGGTGTGTTTTCTGTGATCCACCTTGCTGAAATTGTTAAGGAAATTGGCCTATATGTTTTGTTAAGGCCTCTATTTGTTGAGTCAAAAGTTTATTTTGAGCTAGAATTGTATTTTTAGTATCCAGATCCATTATACCTTTCCTTTGAACCGAAGCCCTATCATGGTGACTCTAATAATCATTGGCTGCTAGGAGTCAATGATTACAATTGCTTCCTCAGGTAACTTAGACATCATAGTACCTCCAGCTTAGGCATCAAGAATCATCTTTGTCTGAGGCCTTAAACAATTGTTGAAAATATGTAGTTGTGCAGCATCATCAAAATTATGGTTTGGGCACCTCCGCAGTAAAGATTTGAATCTCTCTCATGTCTCACAAAGAGGTTCATCAAACCCTTGCAAAAAGTAGCAATGGTTGATTTCACACTAATGAATCTAGATGGAGGAAAGAATCTCACAATGAATTTTTCCTCCACTTCTTCCCAAGTATTGAGACTTTTGTTTGGATGTGATTAAAGTCATGTCTTTGCTTTACCTGTCAAGGATAACGTGAAAGCTCTGAGACAGACAGCTTCAGCATCTTCATCAGAAGCTCCCATGGTACTGCATAACTCCATGAAGGTAGACAAATGTGTGTATGGATCTTCATGATCCATTCCAGCAAAAGGATGTGAAGCAATCAAACTGAGCAAGCTTCAACTCCACAACCCTGTTGGTGAAAGGAGGAATGACTATGTTGTTGAAATGCTTTGGTCCTCTTTGATAAGCATAGTCACCAAGAGTCCTCCACCAAGAGTCCTCCTTGGTGGTTTATTTCCTTCTCCTCCTCCATCAGCCATAATATCAATTACAAGTGGTTTTTCTAGTGAAGGAGAATCAATAGAAGAAGATTCACTTGGTAGCAATTTATCTATAGGAAATTTACCTCACATAAAGTAAAAAGTAAAAAAACTACAATAAACTATAAGTACCGAGATTAGCAAAAATAAAATATAACAAGAGATAATTTATACAAAATCAAAATAAAATAAATAACTAAAGTAAGGAAAATGGCCCATTCAACTGAAAAATTTAAATATGAAAGAATTGAGTGAGTGACTCAAGTCCCCGACAATGACGCCAGAAACTTGTTAGACTATTGGCAAGCATACTGATGTCATTGCAGGTTATAGATTTTATAAAAGAGATCGTCTCCCACAAGGACTTGAGTTACTCAGTTTCTCTAGATAAAAGTAAATAGTTCAATAGTTATGTACAACAAAATTAATTGAAATTTCATAGTTTAATGAAAATAACAGAAAAATAGAATTAGTGCGTCGGAAATACGAAAAATTATGAAAACAAGTAAAATGAATTTAATTAATTCAAGAAAAATGTAAGATTGGATGTCATTGTTCATACCCTCAGTATCCAAATAATATTAATACATATGAATCATTTTCTAACATCCCTGATGCAGCCATTAAATCACCATGAATCGATCCCTCGCATTCAAGAATCCTAAGAATATTTACCAAATATGGATTCCTCATATATGAAATAAATATCTCAGCATTACAATCATAATCTCGTTCTATTTTCAATCAAAACATTATGTTCTATTCCTAGCAACGTAGCGTAAAGAGTAAATTCATTCAGTTCAAATTCTAAGAGTACTTTCCAGTCAAACTTAAAATACAATTTCATGAAACTAGTGATCAAATAGAATCAAGCATTACAACACTTAATCAATGGACAACGAGTTAAAATATCAAAACCTTTACAAAACAATTTGAGTAATTAAGGTTAAAAGAAACATCTTCAATCTCAAAGGAGAAACCACGTTAGACAACATCAAAATGTCCAAAACCTTTAAAACCACTTTGGGCAAAATGGTAAAATACCATCTTCATTTTAAAAAAAAAACTAATTTCAAATATGTTCAAACACTAAAGGAAACAAAGATGAATAACAACGAAAATATCACAAAAGCATCACAAGTTATATAAAAAAGGAAATTTCATTAAGCACAGGGATACTGACCGAAGGATTATTAGCCTCAACATATTTTATCTGTGATAAGGTCTCAGTCTAAGGAATCTCTGCCTCACTCAACTCTTCATCTATCACAACCCATGTGATTGATACCTCATATACTTGAGGGTTCTCACATGAATAACTATGACAACCTCTTTCTCACTATGAGTCTTTAACAATGTAAACTGATTAGGGATCATTATGAGATCACACAAGCATACACATAAACTACAATTATTCTCCCCTGAAATGATTGTACTCAATGCACAATAAACACCATACCAGTGATCTCCTTAGAGAATCAACTACATATGGTTCAACAACCAATAATCATTCTTTCATGAAAATGATTTCACAATACACTACACATAAGACTAAGGACCTATTTTTCAATAAGTCTATCATACAACGTTGCCTTCCACCTTCAATGCATAAACATGATTTTGAGGTGATCAATCTCATAATCGCATTGTAGCCACTTCTAGTGGAATAGAAAACATAACCAAAGGATTTTCTAACTTAAATTAAAGAGCCAACACACAACTAAGACCCCCAAAATGTCATACTCGACTCTTGAAAAGGTATCTATAATAAAAATAAACCATAAAAGCTACACAACAAAAGGCACAATAGACATATTCCCGATAGGTTTGTTCCCAAAAGACACAACCAACTTTAATACCATAAATGTAATAACCTGTCGTCATAACATGTAACTTGGAATTAACTCAACCAAACTTTATTTTAATTCATTTAATATTATTCTATTAATTTAATTATGAAAGTACTTTTAAATTTTTTGTGTTTCAAAGGTCAAATCTAAAATGGATGATATCTAGATAAGACATCACATGATATGTAAACAATTGAATAAACCATGTGCCTTATGGTTCTCTAGCACAACATAACCATATACAACACCAGAGCAACTCAAATCTCATCAAAACATGCATATAACATAAACAACTCTAGAAAGATAAGCCACTTAAACTCTGAGTCGATCAACACTATATAACACTAAAAAGGAAATAAGAAACGGGAATAACATCTTTACATCTAGGTATGCATATCCATGAAGTCTCTAAAAGACACGGGCCTACCTCTTAACCATATACTTTCCACGTACATCAGATACAAGATCAACATAGGCATGAACCACATCTGCAACAACGTAAGGGTAAGCTACCGAAAATCAGCATACTAAAATAGTATATAACTTAACAGTTAAAGCATAAATAAGCATCATCATATAAATATAGAATATAATATTTAGAAATCATACTTAAGGCATAAAACTTAGAAATTCATATAGCAGAGCATCTCATCATAATCACCAGTTCATCAACCATCATATCAAGATTCAATAATCATACACCATCATCATAACTAGTCAATCAATTATCATCCCCATGATTCATCAACCATCATATCAAGATGATAGTGATGTTTATGATGATGATGTTGAAATGAAATGGTGTTGATGTTGTTAATGATATTGAAATGAAATGATATTGTTGTTGTTGATGATATTGAAATGAAATGATATTGATGTTGTTGATGATATTGAGATTGAGATGATATTGATGTTGATGATGACATAGATGAGAGATAATGTTGATGTTGATGATGTCATCGTGATGGATGTATGTTGTACATGGGGATAGAATGAAGGCAGTGTGTACCTGTAGTTTTTATGGGATAAAAATGCGGGTACTAGGGGGCATGTCACTCGGTTTGGAATTCCCTTGAGACTCTGGCTGATCACCATAGGGGGGAGAATGGCCAGTGCACGACAGGATGACCTCGACAAACGACTGGATCATTTTTCTAAGAAAGGCTATTTCTATGAAGATGGTACCACATTGCATTCTGAGAGTTGAGTCAGGTGCATGCATCATTCTGAGCATAATTGATTTGAATTGTGGAAAAAGGTTGATGACTAGTTTGTTGAGTGTATGTTGAACTGATTGATTATTGAGAATGATTGTGGTTATAATTATTGTTTTCTTGCTAATCATTGTTATCTGGTACTTGTTGATCTTGTATGATAAACTCACCCTTGCAATTTTTGTACCTTGTGGTTGGTACCTGTGATGATCATGAACCTTTGTTCATGGGAGTAGATGAGCAATAGTAGGTGACCTTGAAGGGAGATCCTTTTTGTTAGAGCTGCCAAGCCGACATAATAACATCGAAATTTATTTTGGGGAGAGAGTTGTTGTGTTGTATTATCAACTCTTTCTTAGTTGGTTCCTTGATTCTCTTTAATCGGGCATGTAAACCCCAAGCTTATATATTTATTAAAAGTTAAATTATGTTCTGACATATGTATGGTATGTAATGGTTTAAAATATACATACATATGCATTTATTTATATATTTGTGAGTTGTTTGATAAGTGTATTATTGCAAAAAATTTACTCATATTTTCATAATCAAATCAATAGAGTTTTCATTAAAAATTTGGAAATTATACGCTTAGAGTAGTGATATGGTTGCGATGAGGCGTGTCGTTACATACATTATGTTCTAAATTGTATAGAGTTGTTGTCAATTTTATAAGTTGGGATTTTGATATAGGAAATAGTGATAACTTGGTTGAAAAGGGAAGGGATAGGAAGAGATGATTAATTTGAGTAGCTGGCTTGTTTTTATTTTTGCTCTCTTATTCTCAAGGTATTTTTAAATATCCAGAAAAATCAAGATTTCTTTCAAGCCAGGCCCAACCCTAAAAGTCCTAATGACCCATGATGATTATGTACTTTATCTTTGATTTGATGGGAAGTGAATTGCAAAATTGATTTATGACATATCAGTGCTGGAATTGAGATGAAACACTTGCCTGTGTGAGAATTATACACCTTTCAGAAGTTTTCCTCTATTTGACTGAATCAGGTGTTTTCTCTTATGTTCTTTAGAAACAAAATGCGAATTGATCTTAATCTCATTTGGTTATGTGAATTTCATCTTTTGTGCTTTCATTTCTCATTGTTGAGTGTTTGAAAAATGTTCTTATGATCATTTTGGAGGTTGATTCTTTACAAATCATGTTCATAATTTTTGTTGTAGAAATATTGAAGCGTTTTTATATTATACTTATACTTTTGTTATTTGTAATTTTATTTCTATACTTTGTTCGAGGAAAAACAATATCATAGGTTGGGGGGAGTTGATAAGTGCCATATTTTAGTTATTTTTTGGATTAGAATGCTAACACTTATCTTTTTGATTTTAGTAGTTTTCTTATAAACTTCTGTTAATTCTAGTTGTTTTATATATTGTACATTTATAAATGTTTTGGTTTAAATATGAAAGATTCATCCATGCATTTGTTATGTTTTGATGGTTAATTGTTGGATGCAAAAACCAAGCCAGGATGAAGAATGAAAGAGTCATTTTTGAAGAATTTCAGAGTGCCACTCGCCCAGGCTAGCAATCAACTCAGCTGGGCTAGTAACATTCCTTCAGCATGAAGTTGTCAACTCACATGGGCTAGCTATCACTCGTCTGGGCGAGTTACATAACTTTAGCATAAAGGAACCAACTCGCCTGAACGAGTTAGTCTGGCACCTCTTGGACCCTTTCATTTAAAAGCCATGCAACTGAAGAAAGCAAAGGACGAGAAGCCGAAAACCAGAGGAAGAAATATGAAAGAAGAGAGAGAAGTGGAGCTGGAACTGCAAAGAATTGACCGTGGATCGCATCCTTCATATTTTCTTCTGTTGATCTTGTGCTCTACATAAAGATCGACAAGTTTCTCCGAAGAATTGGATGTAATCTTTGTACCCTTATATATCTTTTGATATATATATATATATATATATATATATATATATATATATAAATTGGATTTTAAGTTTAACTGGAAAGTACTCTTAGGATTTGAACTTAATGAATTTACTCTTTACGCTACGTTGCTAGGAATAGAGCATAACATTTTGATTGAAAATAACACGAGCTTATGATTGTAATGCTGAGATATCTATTTCATATGCGAGGAATCGATATTAGGTAAATATTCTTAGGATTCTCGAATACGAGGGATCGATTTGGGGTGATTTAATGTGTGCAACAATGATGTTACAAAATGATTCATATGTATTAATACTATTTGGATATTGAGGGTATGAACGACGAAATCCAATCATATGTTTTTCTTGAATTAATCAAATTCATTTGACTTGTTTTAGTAATTTTTCGTATTCCCAATGCACTATTATGTTATTTTCGTTGTTTTCATTAAACCATGAAATTTGAATTAATTTTTTTGTACATAACTATTGAACTGTTTACTTTTATATTGAGAAACCGAGTAACTCAAGTCTCTACGGAGATGATCTCTTTTATAAAATTTGTAACCTGCGATGATGTTGGTACGCTTGCCAATAGTCTAATGAACCTTGTAAGACATTGATCCTTAACATCTAATACTAGATTTTGAAGTCAACCATGAGATGATTCCCTTAGTGGTATGTAGTCTAGAAAGTAGTTTCCTAGTGGCTACTGGTTGGAGCTTCGAGTGATGGTTAGAATCCAATAGTTTCATAGATAAGATCTCGTACCTCAGTAAGAGTTGGTATACCAGTTTGGTGTGAGGATGGATACCTTAGTAAAGATTACGATAAAAGCAGAGAAAATAGTGTTCTAGAGTAAAAACTTATAGTGTGAGAAACTTGGTGATGATTAGAATGAGTAGAGTTATGAACCCTGGGGGAAGATCTTGTTATATCTAAAGCAGTGACCTACCCATTCCTATGTTTTTCAAAAAAATGTTTTGGAGATGTTTTTTAGACATCTTATGGGTGCGTTGTTTGAAAAACCTAGTGTAAAAGAGCTTTGATGTTTTAGATCATGTTGAAGAAGTTTTTGTTTATGTATGTTTTCATGCGATTTGAAAACTTTTTGGAAAATGGAGCAAAATGTATTTTATGTTTTTAAACTTGAAAGTTTAAGTTCGACCTTTTTGGTATTTTGAAAGCAATCTTTTGAAAAATGGAATTACATACTTTATGGCAAAATTAGTTTTCATCTTCATGAAGTTGTTTGATTCATGCTTTGGAAAAGAATAAGGTTTATGCTAAAGATCTTGATTTTATGCAAAAAGAGTTACACAATACTTGCAAGATGGAAAATTGGTTAGGGCATTCTATCTAGAAGGATTAAGGTTGGGGAGCTTGGGTGAATCACTCGACGAAAAAGGGTGACTTGACCAATGAGAGATCGCAGAGGAAAGATCAAGACCTCTATAAAATGAAGTAGTTGTGTCCTTGATCGGTGCTTATGATATTTTCTTCACAAGCAAAATTCTGGGTGAAATGTTTCTTGTTGGGGACTACTATAACACCGTGTTTTTTTATAATGTTTGATTAAGTGGTTTTAATTAATTATCAAGCATAATTAAATTTAAATTAAGTGTTTGAAGTAAATTAATTATTTATGTGGTGATGTCGTGCTTATGTTTGTGTGTGTTTAGTGAGTTTTAGTAAATTTGGTTTGACCATATGGGCCTTGATGTGTGTTTTGAGGGTAGGTGTGCTATGAGAAAGCCTGAGTGTGAAAAGGTTAATTTTAAGGGTCATAAACCCTTCCCTATCCCTCACTATTCAGATTTTACATTTGCAAGGAGGTCCCTTTCTCTTCTCATATTCTTATTCTCCAAGAAAGACCCAAACCCTAGAAGCTTGAGGTTTGGTGTTGGTGATTAAAGGAGACCATTTTCCTCTCCCTTTGATTTTGTTTGGTTGAGCCATGGGTTGGTAAGCACCTCTTTCTCATAGAGCACCCATGGGAGTTCATGAAAAGGCTTTGTTTTTGGGTTTTTGATTTTATTTGTGGTCATATTTGGGTTTTGGGTGATGTTTTTGTGATGGACCTATCGTTGGAGTGGAGGAAAACTCATTCCTTGGACCCAAAACTCATTACTTTTCCTCTTGCTCCACAAAGTTATCTTTTTGGTTCTAGATAAAACAAGATTTAATTTGGTTTGATTAATGCTTTGGTTGTGTTATTTATACTTAGAATAATGATGCTTTAGTGTTGTTATAAGTTGGATTTGATGGAAAAATATTTGGGTTTAATGTGGGATGAATGCATTTTTGAAAAACTTCAAAAATGGAAGCTTTCTAAGCTAGAAATTTGTTCTGCATAATTCTTGTTGGGTAGAACTTTTGGCCTGGTAAGCTAGAATTCAGTTTTTGAACATGTTTTCTCTGAAGTGTTATGTCTGAGCCACGTGTTTGTTGGCTCATTGGGCTAAATGTTTGGTTGGACCACGATTATTGTAACACCCTGAAATTTCGGTAACTTAAAATATATGTGTGATGTATTTCTTGTATGATTTGATTAATTTATTAATTAGGATTAGTTGAATGTTATGTGAATAATCCATGTGCAATTACTTGATATAAAGGTTATGTTATGTGGTGTTTGTTTGAGATGCGCTGTATTTGAGTGATTACGAGTTTGACCCAAAACCTATTTTAGTAAAATTATAAGTGTGAATTGGTTAACCGTTGGATTGTCTTAATATTTTAAAGGAAGGTTTCTAACTCATATATGTAACTTTTGACCGTTGGGATTATTACGCTAATATCTGGAACGTGAGAAATTAATTCTTCACTGAAGCGGAAAATTCTAGAATCTGGTTAGCTCGCCCAGGCGAATTTTTCAGGCACTTTTGCTCGCCTGGGTGAGTGGAGGCGGTGCTGAATACGTTTTTAAGCTTCCAAGTCACTAAAATGGAGGTTCTTCCTCCTCCAAACAGATCCAATCTCCCCCACCACCCTCCTACACCACCCATAGCCATCAGAGACACCCACGAGCCGCCGTTGCTTGCCACGAGACCCCGGCACGGAGAAGAACCTTTTAATCGGAGCGGAATCTTCGAAACTCTTCTTGAAGTTTTGGTAGAGAATGGAGCTCCCAATCCTCCTTTCTTGGTTTTCTTGAGGTAATCTTAGTTTCTTTTGTCTTCTTCTAGCTAGTTTAAGCCTCTCTTGATATCTCTTATGATCCGGGTACCGTTATTGGCGGTTTCTATACTTCCTTTGATAATCCTTTATAAAATGAGATGTTGTAAAAGTCTCCTATTTATGAAACTGATATCATTTCTGTGATCCTTGTTGAACCCTGATCACATTGGTGTGATCGAAATTTCAAAATGATGTCTTTTGATGTGGACTCTCAAAACACCATTTTAGCCTCTTTTTAGATTTGAGTGGATATTTGACCCCAAATGTTAATATTGATCTTACCTTAGAAATCCATATTAAATTATCTTCAATTTGGTATATAGAGCTCTGCGTTTGAGCCAAAGCACGTGAACTTGAGAGATCCCAAAATGACGTTTCAAGGAGCTAACAGAGAAATATAGATAGGTAAGGGGAGTTTATTATTTAGTTATAGTTTAGATATAGTTGGGGGCCAGGGAGTCCAACTATGAGGATATCTGCTTGTCCCTGCTGTGTGCTGGTTTTCAAGAAAAACTACGTTTTTAACTAATGAGATGCGATGTATTTATGATTGATGTGTGTTTGTCCCTCTGTGTGTGCTTGTTTTCAAGACAAATGATGTTTTTAACTAATGGGATGCGGTGTATTTATTACTAATGCTGTAGATGACAGTGAAATTGAGATACCATGGAAATGATTGATGATGTTTACATGATTTGTGATGATTTAGATGAGGTGATGCTTATGTGATTGGTAATGTCTGAATGAAATAATGTTCCAATGAGATATATGTTTATTGGGTTAATGATATTGTTATTGTGATGATTGAATTTTGGGGAAAAGTCTTAATTACAAAGGAGACTCTGCCCAAATTTTTATAATATGTTTTCTTATTTAATTCTTTATTAAATTTTTAAATGGGCATAAAAGTGTGTTTCATATATATTGTAGTCCTCCTCTTTAATTTAGAATTTTCCTAAAAATATCAGTCTTGTGATATGATGAATTGTGAATGTATGAACTTTGGATTGTCTGAAGACCTGGGGAATGTGAATCTCAGGCATATGTATTATGTATAGATGTGAAATGTGATTGCTTGTGATGTCGTTGATGATATTGAAATTGAGATGCAATTGATGTAGTTGATGATGTTTAAATGAGATAATGTTGACGTGGTTGATGATGTTGAAATGAGATAATATTGATATGCATGATGACGATATTGAGATGATATGATGTTGAGGTTGATAATGACATTGATGAGAGATAATGTTGATGTGAACAATGTCATTGTGTGTGGATATACATGGATACCCATGGGGGGTGTATGACGGGTTACCCTTGCGAGGAAGGATTTGTTCCTAGCCAGGTCATACATTGATGGTGCCCATGGTTGTAGGCTGTGCATGTACACGTGGGATGCAATGACCGGTTGGTTACCCTTGTGAGGAAGGATTTGTTCCTAGCCACGGTCAGTGCATCGGTGAGCCCACATTAGTTTGTTATGTATGTACACGGGGGGTGCATGACAGATTACCCTTGCGAGGAAGGATTTGTTCCTAGCCGGGTCATGCATTGATGATACCCATGTTTCATACTTCATTTGTATGTGTGGAAATAGAATGAAGGCACTCGCGTACCTGTGAGTTTTCAGTGGGCTGAGAACGCATATACTAAGGGGTCATCAGGTTTGGAATTCCCTTTCGACGCTGGCTGATCACCGGGTGGGGGAATGGCCAGTGCACGACAGGGTGGCCCTGATAGGCGGTGAATCATTTTTCCTGTGAGAGGCTATTTCCGGTGATGGTACCACATTGCATGCTGATAGATGAGTCAGGTGCATGCATCATTCTATGCATGATTGTTTGAGTTGTGAAATGCATTGGATGATTGGTTTGTTGAGTGTGTATTGGAATCATGGATTTTTGGTAATGATTGTGGTGGGTAATATTGTTTCCTTCCCAATTGCTGCTATCTGATGTTTGTTGGTTTTTATATAATAAACTCACCCTTGCATTTGTTGTACCGTGTGGTTGGTACCTGTGATGATCGCGAACTTTTGTTCGTGGAAGCAGATAAGCAGCAGTAGGTGACTTTGGAGGGAGATCTTCTTTTTGGTTGGATTCCTTTTTGGAGAAAGAGTTGTGTTTTGTTAATCAACTCTCTCTTAGTTAGTCTTTGGCTTTTTGTTGATATGTAATTTCAGGTGTATATACACGTAAAGCTAAAGGAAGTTCTGACATGTGGATGACATGTACTAATTTAATATATATGTATAATGTGTTTAAATATGTAATTGTAATATGTGTATGATAATTGTATTATCACGAAAAATTTACCATCATTTTCATAATCAAATTAATGAAGTTTTATTAAAAATTGAAGTTGCACGATTAAGAGTTAGTGATATCGTAGCGACGAGGCGGGTTGTTACAATTATGGCTGGCTGGGCTAGAATCTAGTTATTTTGAAATTTCTCTTGAAACTTTTCCTTCCTTCATTTCATTTTTTTTGTGATTCAAATGACTTTAAAATGTTTATGCAAATGTAATATGCTTATTTATATGATGATTATGTTATTCTTGAGGTATTTATATTATGTTGAGGTTATTGCATTGTTGAAGTGATGATATATGTATATGTCTTCATTATTGTAGTATGAAATACCCTTAATTTTGTATTGATGAAGGATTTGGGTTGTGTTGGTTGATTTCTTGATGATAAGATAATTATGTTAATTGATAAATGTTCTAAGGTTTATTTTTTGATTTCTTAATGATAAGATAATTATGTTAATTGATGAATATCTTGAGCTGTGTTGTTGATTTTTTGATGATGATATAAACATCATTTGATAAGGTGAATGTGGTGATGTTGATAAAATGATGATAATGGATAATGATATTTCCTTGTAACCATCTATGTGTGTTGTAATGGCTAGCTATGACCTTTAGAAAGTTTTTCTTTTTAAATAAAAATGGAATACTTGGGAGGGTGAATTCCACACCAGAACTCCATCTCACTAAAGCAACCCGGGGTCTCACTTAGTGGGGTATCTTCCCAAGTACCACCCCTAGGTTTTGACGTCAAATGACATGTTGGAGTGGTAAGAACTACTTCCCAAGAGGTTTAGTGACTTTCAGTGTATACATGATGAATTCTTGTTCATGGTGAAACTTGCATCTTTAAGACCAACCATGAGTGCGATGGTGGGTACGAATGTGTCATATCTTAAACCTCAAGGAATCCAATTTTAGTTGTTTTTGTTATGAGTAGGCACGTAAGTTGAGGGTGCTAAGAAGACCCTCAACCTAGTGCTAGAGGTTCTTGGTGGTGATTAACAGTGAAAGGGCCTATAGAATGGATGGGTGGGTGAACTCCTAGATAAGTTAAGGTCTTTGCAAGCCTTTATGAGGTAAGCCACTACCCACATCCATCCATTTTGGATAAAACCACACTTCTTCTGTCGAATTAATCTAGATCTCCCCAAATGGTTAAATCATAGAGTGCATCTATGTTAAGGGATGTGCTTAAGTTAATCGCTCAACTAGTGTAAATCTCCATGGAGTTGATTCTATCTTTATAGTCGATGATTGATGGACTGATCATGATGATGATATTTAATGGATAAATCATAGTGATGATAATTGATTGATTGATGATGATGATAGTGTATTGATGATGACCAAGGCATGAATGCTTGGATTGGATCATTTTCGGATGCAAATTTCAAGACCCATTGATAGTTATTAGAACTTAAAGATAAAAGGTGGGGAAGATTAAGAAGATGATAATGAACAATGCCACGATCTGTATTGGAACAATAAGTTGAGGAGGATTTGTAACGATCCACCTCGTCGCTACTGTATCACTGCCTCTTAATCACATTATTAACATGTTTTAGATGAAAATCCCTTAGCTTTTCTTACAATTATGAAAATAGTAGTAAATTTTTTGCAAACACCCCATACCCATCATCATCAAGTAAATACATAAATAAGATACGTACAAAACATCTCAAGTACATGTGTGTGTGTATATATATATATATGTACACGTACAAAACATAGTTTAATAGTAGGTACAATTGTCTATGTCTAAAATGTGTAAACTTTTTGAAACAAACACGAAACTACACAATGAAGGGTAAATCTCAAAAAGACACAGTTCTTGGCCGGGGTCTGATCCATTGTCATCCCGGCAACTCGGTGGCTTCAACCAAAAGGGGTCATCTTCCCGGTCACCTACTACTGTCTGTCTGCTCACACAAACCCGATTCATGATCATTACAGGTACCAAACCAAAAGGTACAACAAAGCAAAAGGTGAGTTTATCATGTTAAACAACAACAATAAATAACATCAGCTAGGGAAGGCAATCCAAACATCACAATATTAGCATACGATCAAAGCATTTCATCACGCAATCAACACAGACAATCATTCGACCATATTCCACAAGTCAACTTATAATGCCTAGCATGATGCATGCTCCTGACTCATCTCTTAGCATGCCATGTGGTACCATCCCGGAAATAGTCCATCCCTGTGGTCCTGATGATGCAGTAGCTTGTTGTTGCGACATCGAAAGTGCACCGATCATTCCAAGTAATAAAGTGATAAGAAAGTATCGTCTCCACGAGGGTTGAGGCACTAATATCAATTATAATTTATGATTCTTAATATTGGAACAAGAATGAAATTGTTGAGAGAATTGAATTGTGGTTTAGATTTAATTATTGTAAAATAAAGAAGATTAAAAACAATGTAATTTAAATGTTAATCAAGACTTAAGAATAATTATGGTAAAGCACAATCACCGCAGTTCACTCTATGTAATTGAACTGATAATTTAACTCTATTTAATGTAATTGTTCAGATGTATGCTTTTCTAATATAGTTAAACACTGATTCCTCGGTCATTTAACCCTTTAACCTAATTTAAGAATCCTAATCCCTTGGTAATTCCCTTTAGATTAAGCATGAAGCTAGCATAATAAGAATCTGCAATCCTTTATCCCTATCCCTAGGTAATATCGTACTGTCACTCTACTGTGTTCAGAAACTAAAACCCCAATTTTCCTATTGTGAATTATAGCCCTAAGTAACCTAATAGATTGATCAAGTATAATTAGATATAATAATGAAAGAATAAAGTAGAGTAAAACAATTATAAAAAACTTTATTAAATTCAATTCAAGAAACACAAAGTTCACATTGGCTTTTGGCTAAACCATAATTACAAAGGAATTAGCCAGACATCGTGATGTCTGGCCTAATACAATGTAAAGAAAGGAGAAGAGAAAGAAGCTAAGGTATGCAGAGTCACAAACCCCTCAATCTTGCCTCCTTCTTGTTCTTCTTGCTTCTTCTTGGTCTTGAATCCTTATTCCTTTGATCTTGCCTTCTTTGCTCTTTTTTCCAGTGTCTATTGATGCCCTATTGCATCCTATTATTGTTATATTTATATCTAGGTCCTAAAACCCTAAAAACCCATCATTCTTATGTTATTTTTAAGCTAATTCAGAAATCCCGTGACGTCCACGTGACTGGCGCGAGTTCTGGCGCGACTGGCGCGAGCCTCTTGTGTATCTGGTGCGACTGGCGCGAGCTTGGCGCGACTGGTGTGGTTCTCCAGTGCTTCTGGCGCGATTACCGTGGTATTGGCACGGTTAGCGCGAGATCTCAGACTTAGTTGGCTCTTTATTTTGCTTTTTTTCTTGCTTTTCTTGATCCTAAACATCAAAATAGCATAGAATTAATGATAAACATAAAACCAATGAATTTTACACTTATTCTAACATTTATTCACTATATTCTTCCTATTTTCCTAATAAAACTATCCTAAAAACTATATATGCTAACAGCATTTCAATAATTCCCAGATTTAGATATTGCTGTCCCTAGTAATAAAATAAAATAAAACTTAATTGTAGTGGAACTCATATTTAACAGTCAAGCATATCATCACATACACAACCTTAGAACTACTTTGGTAAATGTAATTGAATTCCATGTGAAAACAAAAATACTTTTCAAGTCCATCAATATAAGATCATAACTTGGATACCTTCACCAAGAGATATAATTCCTTCTTCACTCAAGTGTTTAAGGTAGAATATAATCTCTCAATTCCTTCAAAGCTATAATACTACCATAAGCTTGACTATATTCTTAAATTCCTAAAAATAAGAAACATGAATAAATGCAGAGTTAATCAAAAGGTCTTTTCAAGGTTGTAACTTGGCCTGGCTTCAGGTAGGAATAATTTGGATAGTA
Source organism: Glycine latifolia (assembly GCA_013407115.1). Lineage (NCBI taxonomy): Eukaryota > Viridiplantae > Streptophyta > Magnoliopsida > Fabales > Fabaceae > Glycine > Glycine latifolia. The sequence goes on along the minus strand of CM023948.1, from coordinate 15,376,882 downwards.
GCTAATCATTGAGATTAGATAGTCTTGCTGCCTTAACTTCTCAGGTACATAGTCCATTCCAGACTTGATCTTCCATGCAGTATACAGCCCTGTAATGCCTCTTCTTATCTCATCTGCAGTTTGAGGCATGTCATCTCTAAAGATATTTTTGCTGCTGATAGGCTGCATCTTATAAAAGTTGTTCCTGAAGGCACAAGATTCAAATCGATAATATGCAGTGTCTAAAAATTCCTCAATAGTCTTATGATTAAATGGAACCTCTACTCCTCGAACCCAACTGATTCTGTCCTTGTCTACATTTTCTCTGTTAACATTGGCCAGGAACTCCTTTAAAATAGCACTGGAACTTGGTTCAGGAAAACTAACCAAAGTCTTCCAATCTCTCCTGTTGATTACAGCCAAAATTGGCGAATCCTCAGGAAGAAATTCCCAGTTTATCATCTTCTCCGGCATAACCTTCTTTGGAGCATACTAGTTCTCGTACCTCTGCTGACATTCTATTGTTCTGAATCTGGTCTCATCGAAGTCAGTGGTTCTTGCTCTTTTGCTGCCAGATGCAGCACCCTTCTTCTTTTCTTTCTCTATTTGCTTACCCTGAAACTCAGAAAATTTTCATAACTATGTGCAATGAATTCCCAGATTGCTTGCAATCATATCTCGAATATATCTTAATTTCAGATTAACAACAGAGATTAACATCATATAGAATCATCATATATAATTTGAACAAACATTTAACAATTAATCTCCAAATAAATCCTTCACAATAATTCCCAGATTTATTTGGTTCTATATGATTCGTTTATAAATTCAGAAGGTATACTAAGCATCCACTTATTATTGCAATTGGGAAATAAAATCCTTAATTGGAAAATAAAATTCTAGAAACAATTGACTACCATTCCCAGATTTTATTTCCCACTTAAATTTTGAATTCCAATTGTGTGAAGTCTCAGACACAACTCTAATCTACTCATTCAAAATAAATAGCATTTGCTCAATTAACTCAAAAATTCTTCATGCCTAAACATGCTTCTTATGCTATTCCAATCCATGCATGAATTAGAGTAATCATCAAAGAATTAAACAATCCTTTAGCCATTTTACTAAAAAAAAATAATTCATGAATCTGCAGCTGGCGCGGATGGCGCCAGTCCCGCGCGAGTCGCGTGGGCTGCAAAACCTGGATATTCAGGAATGTTCATCACGTTATTGCCTTAACTTCTATCAATCAGTCTCAATAATACTCCTAACCACATGCTTTCTAATCTAAACATTAAAGAATATACAATACAAAGATTAAGAAAAAGAATGCGTACCTTATCCTTTGTCATTTGAACAACTCAAGAATTTGAAAGAAAGTCACAATGTGCTTCTAAAAAGAAAGGACTTAAAGAAAAACAAAGGTAGAACTTTCAAATGCTTGCTCAGAATTAGAACTCACTAGGATATGAATAAGGTAAATATTGCCTTGTATTTATAGACTTTTAGAATCAGAAGAGTTATGGTGGTTATAAATGTTGAGGCAGTTTCTTGCAGTTCAAAGGTTTGAAACCTCCCTGAATGGAACTTCCGAGGGTCGTGGCTGCTGAAGATAGGAAGTTATCACTTAGGGTTCAGTTATTTTTAAAATTTTAAAAAGCAGTTTCGAGTTCTCACACGAATCGCGCCACTCCCACGCGAATCGCGCTGCAGTCCAGTATGAATGGCATGAATGGTGCCATTACCATGCCACTCGCGTGGCTATCCAGTGTTAATGGCGGAATCAGCGCCAGACCCTGACTTTTTTTTTTTTTAAAACTACTTTTTATCTAAAACTTCAGAAATTAACTAAACTGAAATTAATAACATACCAATTAAGAATGTACAAATTTAATTTCAAACCAAACATCTACTTAACTAACTAAACTTAATTAATAATTCAAAAACAAAACAACTAAAAACAATGAAATTGCTTGGATTGCCTTCCAAGTAGCGCTTTATTTAACGTCATTTAGCTTGACGCATCAAACCTTTTTAATCCTCAGGTGAATTTAGTGGAATAGAAACAATGTGTCTTTCCACTTTACCTCCATGATAATGCTTCAATCGACATTCATTTACCTTGAAAGAACGATAACTATCCAATGGAGAAATCCCAATTGTTCCATATGGATAAACTTCATGTACAATGAATGGACCGGACCAGTGGGACTTCAGTTTTCCTGGAAACAATCTTAAACGAGAATTATAAAGTAATACCTGTTGTCCAAGCTCGAATTCTTTTGGGCGGGTCTTGTTGTCATGCCACTTCTTTGTCTTTTGCTTATATAATCTAGCATTCTCATAAGCATTTAACCTGAACTCATCAAGCTCATTCAATTGCAATAATCTCTTATCATTAGCTTTAGAAAGTTCAAAGTTAAGAAACTTAGTGGCCCACATAGCCTTATGTTCTAATTCAACAGGAAGGTGACAAGACTTACCATATAACATCTGGAATGGTGACATACCTATCGGGGTCTTAAAAGCTGTTCTGTATGCCCAAAGTGCATCATCAAGCTTCTTTGCCCAATCTTTCCGAGAACTTCCAACATTCTTCTCCAAAATTCGCTTTAATTCTCTGTTGGAAATTTCAACTTGTCCACTGGTCTGCCGATGATAGGGTGTAGCCACTCTATGGGTAACTCCATATTTTGCAAGCAAATTTGAGAATTGTTTGTTGCAAAAATGGGCACCTCCATCACTTATGATTGCTCTTGGTACTCCAAAGTGAGTGAATATATTCTTCCTTGAGAATGAGACAACTACTTTTGCATCGTTAGTAGGTAAAGCAACCGCTTCTACCCACTTAGAGACATAATCTACTGCCACGAGGATATATTGATTAGAATGTGACTTGGGAAATGGTCCCATGAAGTCAATTCCCCACACATCAAATAGCTCCACCTTTAATATGTTATTGAGAGGCATCTCATCTCTCCGAGATATATTATCGGTTCGCTGACAACTATCACATTTTTCTACATAGTCTCTTGCATCTTTGAAAAGCGTAGGCCAATAATATCCACATTGCAATACCTTCTGCGCTGTCCTATTTCCTCCAAAATGCCCTCCATAATCTGAAGAATGGCAATGCCAAAGAATCTTTGGCACTTCTGGGCTAGCTACACATCTGTGAATAACACCATCAGTACATCTAAATAAAGAAAAGGGTTATCCCATACATACCTCTTTGCATCATAAATGAATCTTTTCTTCTGCTGCCAATTAAGACCTCCAGGTAAAACACCTACAGATTTAAAGTTAGCCATATCAGCAAACCAAGGACCCATATCAATTACCATCATCACTTTCTCATCAGGAAAAGATTCATTAATAACTATTTCTGGTCCATCCTATAACTCCTTCTCCTGAATCCTTGAAAGATGATCAGCTACTTTGTTTTCTACTCCAATTTTGTCCTTGATCTCCAAGTCAAATTCCTGAAACAAGAGCATCCAACGCAACAATCTTGGTTTTGCATCCTGTTTAGTCATCAAATACTTGAGAGCAGCATGGTCAGTGTAAATAATAACTTTAGAACCAATCAAATAACATCTAAATTTATCTAAAGCATAAACTACAGCTAGCATTTCTTTTTCAGTAGTTGCATAGTTAACTTGTACTTCATTCAAAACCTTACTAGCATAATATATGACATGCAATAACTAATTTTTCCGTTGACCAAGAACAGCACCAATGGCATATGCACTTGCATCACACATTAATTCAAAAGGTAAATTCCAATCAGGTGATGTTAAAATAAGTGCAATAGTAAGTTTTTCTTTTAATAGATTAAATGCATTAAGGCAAACTTCATCAAAATTAAACTCACTCTCTTTAGTTAAAAGTTGACTAAGAGGTTTGGCAATTTTAGAAAAATGTTTAATGAACCTCCTATAAAAACCTGCGTGACCTAAAAAACTCTTCACCCCAGTAGCATTAACTGGAGGAGGAAGTTTTTCAATCAACATCAATTTAGCCTTATCAACTTCTATTCCTTTTTTAGAAATTTTGTGGCCTAAAACAATACCTTCACGAACCATAAAATGGCATTTTTCCCAATTCAAAACAAGGTTTGTTTCTTGACACCTTTTCAAAACTCTAGATAAATTAATTAGACATGATTCAAAACTAGATCCAAAAACAGAAAAATTATCCATAAAAACCTCTAAGCATTTTTCTACCATATCAGAAAAAATAGAAAGCATACACCTTTGAAATGTCGTTGGTGCATTGCAGAGGCCAAATGGCATTCTCCTGTATGCGAAGACTCCAAATGGACATGTGAAAGCAGTATTCTCCTGGTCCTCAGGTGCCACTAGAATTTGGTTATAGCCGGAATACCCATCAAGAAAACAATAATAATCATGACCGGCTAACCTTTCTAGCATCTGATCAATGAATGGAAGCGGAAAATGGTCCTTCCTGGTAGAATCATTGAGTCTCCTGTAGTCTACACACATCCTCCATCCCGTGATAGTTCTAGTGGGAATCAATTCATTGTTGTTATTTTGAATGACGGTCATCCCACCTTTCTTAGGGACTGTTTGAACAGGACTCACCCATGCAGTGTCAGATATAGGATAAATCATCCCTGCATCTAATAACTTAACCACTTCCTTCCTTACCACTTCTTTCATGGTAGGATTCAATCTCCTTTAAGGCTGTCTCACAGGCTTCACGTCATCCTCCATCAAAATCTTATGGGTACAAAAAGAAGGATTAATTCCTTTTAAGTCAGATATGGACCACCCAATTGCAGTCTTGTGCTCCTTAAGAACCTTTAACAGCTTCTCTTCTTCTTCTAACTTCAACTCTTTATTGATGATGACTGGAAATGTCTCATTCTCCCCCAAAAATGCATACTTCAAATTGTTGGGTAATTCCTTAAGCTCCATCTTTGGTGTTTCCTTCACAGTGTCAGCTTCTTTCTTCTCTAGCACTTCCATAATTGTCTCCACTTCCTCTTGTACTTCATCTGTACCTAATACTTCAAGATCCTCTTCCAACTTTTGATCATCTGTTTTATCTGTATGAATCAATGTATCTAAAATATCCAATCTAAAACAATCCTATTTGTCAGTAGGATGTTTCATCACATCAAAAACATTAAAAACAATAGATTCATTATCCATTCTAAGCTCTAATTTTCCTTGCTCTACATCAATTAATGCCCTAGCAGTAGCTAAAAATGATCTACCTAATAACAAAGGTATTTCACTCTCACCTTCCATATCTAAAACAAAAAAATCTATAGGAAAAATAAATTTATCAGCTTTTACCAAAACATCAGAATTACTCCGGTTGGTTTTCTCAATGAGCAATCTGCAAGCTGCAATGAAACTTTGGTGGGCTTTAGCTCGGAAATCCCTAATGACTTGCATAGGGACAACGGCATCAGATTTATGCTAGCTCCCAGATCACATAATTCTCTTCCTACATCGACATTACCTATAGCAATAGGAATGTTGAAGCTCCCTGGATCCTTCCTCTTTGGTGGAAGCTTCCTTTGGATAATTGCTCTGCACTCTTCAGTAAGTGCTATCGTTTAACATTCCTGCAATTTATGCTTCCTAGACAATAATTCTTTCATAAACTTTGCATAGTTAGGCATATTAGCTAAAGCTTCAATAAATGGAATGTTAATATGTAACTTTTTAAACATATCTAGGAATTTTGCATACTGTTGCCTCTGAGCTTGTTGCTTCAGCCTCATAGGATATGGTGGTTTCTCAAAACGAGAAAAGTCCATCGGTTTCTTCTCTGGATGACTTGAAGGCGCTTTAGCTACCTGTTCATCAAGAACTGTAGTGGTCTTCTCTTCAACTTCTCTTTGAATCATATCAGGCTTTTCTGGAGATTTGGTGACAAGTCCACTTCTTGTTGTGACTGCATTTGCTTGTTCCCTTGGGTTGACAATAGTGTCACTAGGGAATTGTCCTTGAGACCTCTCAGTCAATTGCTTAGCCAACTGACCAATTTGATTTTCAAGATTTCTGATAGAAGCATCTTGATTCTTGTGATGAGCTTGGGTCTCACTAATGAAAGCATTAGTCTCCTTGATGAAAGAATTAGTAACCTGAATATGCTCGGTGGTAGTCTTGGACAGCTGCAACATAGCCTTCTCTAGTTCTGATGGCTCCTTAGGTGGAATGGGTGGAGGCTGCAAGTAATTGTTGGATTTGTAATCCAAACCTCCTCCCTGAATTCTTGTTTGGAAATTATTATTACCTGGAGCATAATTCAAATTCCTCTGGAAGTTGGAATGATTTCTCTGATCGTACCATACTCCATTAACTTGCAATGGATCAGCTCCTACTAATGTAGGACACTCATTGGATTCATGCTCTCCCTGGCAGTATTCACAAGTAGGTAGCTATGATATAATAGTTAAAGCTTGGGCTGCAGAACCTTGCATCTTGTCAATTTTCTCATTCAATCTTGCTAGTTGCTATGATAGAAGTTTTTGTTCAGCCAGCATTGCATCACTGCTTCCTAGTTGGATAACTTCCCTTTTTGGTTGAACTTTGATGCTCTTATTTTCATTGCGAGCTAGTGAATCAATCAATTCATATGTTTGAGTAGCTGTCTTTGATCTAATCGAACCTCCAGCTGCTACATTCACTATAAGTCTTGATTCTAGAGTCATCCCATTAAAGAATATACATACTTTCCTTCCTACAGTCATGTCATACTGTGGACACTTCCTGATCAATTCTTGGAACCTATTCCAAGCTTCACATAAACTTTCTCTCTCGTTCTGGGTGAAATTGGTGATCTCGTTCACCAACCTGTTGTATTTCTCCATAGAAAAATATTGAGAGAAAAATTTGGTAACCAGGTCTTCCCATGTACTGATGCTGTTGGGAGTTTGTCTATCTAACCAACGAAGTGCTCTTCCCTTAACAGCAAAGGGAAATAGTCTTAACCTCACAGCATCATCTGATACGCCCTGGTGTCTGATTGTATCGCAGATCCACAAAAATCTGTCAATGAAATTGTGTGGATCTTCATCGTCCTCTCCACCAAATTGACTTCTTTCCACCAAAGTAATTAATGATGGATTGATATGAAATTTGTTAGCCTCAATCGGTGGTCGGACTATACTAGGATTGGGTCTTGTGAATAATGGAGCAAGAATATCCTCCATTAATTCCTCCTCTTGTACTGGTGGTCTTTCGGCCATCCTTGGGTATTCGCAGTTTGAATTAGATTTTTCTGTCTCTCGTCTCTGCTTGGCTAGTCTTCTATTTCTCCTCACAGTCTTTTCTATCTCAAGATCAAACTTAAATCTTCAGGTCCAACTAAACCTCGCATAAACTAAAGAAAACAGATCAGTAAAACAAAAAATCCAATATTAAAAACAAAATTACAAGTAAATTAGCGTAATCAATCCCCGGCAACGGCGCCAAAAACTTGTTGCGACACGGCAAGTGCACCGATCGTTCCAAGTAATAAAGTGATAAGAAAGTATCATCTCCACAAGGATTGAGGCACTAATATCAATTGTAATTTATGATTCTTAATATTGGAACAGGAATGAAATTGTTGAGAGAATTGAATTGTGGTTTAGATTTAAATATTGTAAAATAAAGAAGATTAAAAACATTGTAATTTAAATGTTAATCAAGACTTAAGAATAATTATAGTAAAGCACAATCACCGCAGTTCACTCTATGTAATTGAACTGATAATTTAACTCTATTTAATGTAATTGTTCAGATGTATGCTTTTCTAATATAGTTAAACCCTGATTCCTCGGTCATTAACCCTTTAACCTAATTTAAGAATCCTAATCCCTTAGTAATTCCCTTTAGATTAAGCATGAAGCTAGCATAATATGAATTTGCAGTCCTTTATCCCTATCCCTAGGTAATATCGCAACTGTCACTCTACTGCGTTCAGAAACTAAAACCCCAATATTCCTATTGTGAATTATAGCCCTAAGTAACCTAATAGATTGATCAAGTCTAATTAGATATAATAATGGAAGAATAAAGTAGAGTAAAACAATTATAAGAAACTTTATTAAATTCAATTCAAGAAACACATAGTTCACATTGGCTTTTGGCTAAATCATAATTACAAAGGAATTAGCCAGACATTGTGAGTTTTGGCCTAATACAATGTAAAGAAAGGAGAAGAGAAAGAAGCTAAGGTATGCAGAGTCACAAACCCCTCAATCTTGCCTCCTTCTTGTTCTTCTTGCTTCTTCTTGGTCTTGAATCCTTATTCCTTTGATCTTGCCTTCTTTGCTCTGTTTTCCAGTGTCTATTGATGCCCTATTGCATCCTATTATTGTTATATTTATACCTAGGTCCTAAAACCCTAAAAACCCATCATTTTTATGTTATCTTTAAGCTAATTCAGAAATCCCGTGACGTCTGCATGACTGGCACGAGTTCTGGCGCGAATGGCGCGAGCCTCCTGTGTATCTGGCATGACTGGCACAAGCTTGGCGTGACTGGCGTGGTTCTCCAGTGCTTCTGGGGCGATTAGCGTGGTATTGGTGCGGTTAGCACGATATCTCAGACTCAGTTGGCTCTTTATTTTGCTTCTTTTCTTGCTTCTCTTGATCCTAAACATCAAAATAGCATAGAATTAATGATAAACATAAAACTAATGAATTTTACACTTATTCTAACATTTATTCACTATATTCTTCCTATTTTCCTAATAAAACTATCCTAAAAACTATATATGCTAACGGCATATCACTTGTCAGGGTCACTCTGTCGTGCACAGGTTGCTCCCCCCAAGTGGTGATCAACCCTGGGGTGTCAGAAGGAGTTCCTAACAGACGTGGCCCCCTAGTAGGCTGGTACCCTACAACCAATCATCCTTTTTCCATCATGCAAATGTCGTATGTCCCATGGTAACCATCAATGCATGACCCAGTCAGAAACAACACGTCTTGGATAGGTTAATATGTCATACACCCCCCATGTACATACATACCATCAAAATCATAGGTTACCCCCAACATGGGCTCATCAATGCACTGACTGCGATCCTTGCAAGGTTAACCACTCAGTCCCTGCATCTCACGTGTCTATACATAGCCTATCACCACAGCACCATCAATGTATGACCCAGTCAGGAATAACATGTCTTGGATAGGATACTCGTCATACACCCCCGTGGGTATCTATGTATATCCATCCATATTCGATAACCATGGGCACCATCAATGTATGACCCAGTCAGGAACAACATGTCCTGGATAGGATACTTGTAACTACCCGGATTATAAGTTGCTAATCTGGATGTTTGATGTATGTTATGTTGATTGATTACATGTGTTATGTGGATTGATAAATTGTTTATTTATAACTTGCTATTTGAGTGCTTTTGCCTTGGTATGCGTGCTTGATGGGTATTGGACGTGAGTCAACTCTGCTGTTCTGTGGTTGCTGGTTGTGCATGCTAAGGGGACATGCATAGTCAGCCATGTTATAAGGAGTGGAGTGCGCAGCAAAGGGTGTTTTCCTTTTCTTCTTCCTTGCGCTTTTCTCTCTTTTCTCTCCTTTCTCTCTCTCAACTTACCTAAAAACCTCTCATTCTCGACCCCCTTCCTTGTTACCTTCAACCTACGAGAACCACCGTAGCTGCTGCAGAATCCCGACGCCAAGAAGAATATCGTGGTCGGAGCAGAAGTTAGGAACAAACCTTCGTGAAGCTCGTGGATGAACTTCTGGTTAGCTAAGGGGAGTTTTCGTGTTTCTTAACAACTATTGGTACCACGGTCTGGGGGCCAGGATGTGGTATGTCTTAGATCTTTTGAATGTTTTTTGTGTTGATGTTGGGTGTTCTTGAAGGGAAGTAGATGTTTTAAGAACTTCCCGTGTATGTGTACAAAGTAGGCATTTTGATGCTGAAAGGTTTCTAGGACACTTGCGGAAGTGTTCGTGAAGGTGATGAGTACCGGGATGGGTTGGCCGGGTTACACATAGCCATAAATCCTTTGTTTGATGTCGGCTACCGGGATGGGTAGGCCGAGTTAGATAAATGTGTCGAACTGATGTTTTGATGTCGGCTACTGGGATGGGTAGACCGAGTTGAGTGGGTTACGTAGCATGCATGCATGCATGTAGGACGTAACCTAGACTTTGTTGGCGGACATTTGTAGATCGGGTCACCTACCCGGTAGTTGTTTCCTCAGAGTTGTTAAGACTCATTTCCTTTTATTAAGGTATATCGGGTTCCTTACCTGGGTGATGCGTTGGAGCTGTTGAGCTCATTACCTCACCAAAGAGAAAGAGAGCTATCGGGTTGTTAATTTGGATGAGCTCCAGCCTTCTCGGGAGAAGATCCATCGGGCTCCCTTACTCGGTTGAGCTTGTGTTCTTTTTCTAAACAACCGGGTTACATACACGTGTCGCCTCTAGAAACTCATCCTTCCCTTTACAGAGAGACCGGGTTCCTCACCCCCAGGATGGGATGTCCCCTTTAGAACTGCTAAGTCCAAACCCTTTCTTGAGAACTGTCGGGTTCCTTACTTGGCAGAGCTTGTCTGCTCTTAGGAAATGAGCTACCGGTTTCCCTTAGGCCCTTGTGTAGATTGGTGAAGTACAAATCCGGGTTCTTATAAACCTCAACCAAATTCCTCCGACCTCACCCATTTTGCTACCCTTGCCTTCTCTTACCTAAACTTTACTTCTCTGATAGACCCCTACCGACCTTGTTCGCGTTATATCGACCTTGACCGACCTTGTCCGCCTTCGTCCAACCTTGTTCGGATTCTTACCTTGAGATAATATGTTTAAGTGTCAATCTGGACACCTTGTACTTCACACTGGTCCGCTTGTTTGTATATGTTTGTGAGTGACATGTGTGATTACGTTGGTGGCATTCGAACTCGGCCTATTCGAGGACTCGAGATGAAGAATGCGTTTGGATATTCTATTTATAGCAGTGAGATGCCGGGACTGGGTGGTGGTAAACCTTGCGAGGGCCATGGTCAGTGCATCGTTGGGCCCTTGTGTGGGTTGAATGTATGTACATGGGAGGGTATGAAGATCCCAGCCATGATGAGTTATCCCTGCGCCGGGCCATACAGTGATGGTGCCCATGAGAGACATACAACATTTGCATGGCGGAAATGGGGTTGATGATTGGCTGTAGGGTATGGAGGTACTGGGGGGCCACATCTGTTGGGAACTCCTTCTGACACCCATTGGCTGATCACCATGGGGAGTGATTCCTGTGCACGACAGATTGACCCTGACATGCTGCTGCATCATCTGACCACTGGGATGGCCCATTTCCGGGATGGTACCACATTGCATAATGAGAATTGAGTCAGGAGCATGCATCATGCTAGATTTTTGTGAGTTGATTTATGAAATGGTTGTGGATGACCGTATATGTTGGTATATGATGAATGCTTGGAATGTTGTATTGATATGTTAATGACTGTGTTGTTTCTTGACCGGGTTGTGCTTATTTCATGTTATACTCGTTATTTAATATGATGAACTCACATTTGCGTTGTTGTACCTTGTGGTTTGGTACCTGTGATGACCGCGAACCGGGTTCGTGTGAGCAGATGAGCAGTATTAGGTGTTTTTGGGAGAAGTCTGAGTTGTTGGAGCCGCCATGTTTTGCCGGGATGTCAATGGACATGATCCCGGGCAGGAGTTGCACTTTGTTAGATGTACCCCTTGTTTTAATGGATGCACTCCTAATTTTGCTAATTACACCCCTAACTTTTATTTTCTCTTTCTATTTGTAAAACACTTGATGTATATTTTGAGATGTAATCTTTGTACTTATAATTAAATTATGTCTGACGTGTACAAACAAGTATTCGAGATGTCTTATGAATATCTTCAAGTATGTGTATTTTGTATGATGATGGTCATTATATGCTCGCAAAAAATTTACTATCGTTTTCACAAGTAACCAAAGGGGTGTTCTTTTCATTAAAATGAGTTTATGCCATTGTTGTGAGTTAGTGATATAGTAGCGACGTGGCAGGTCGTTACAATACTCGTCATACACCCCCCATGGTACCAATGCATATGTCATCCATGTTTGATAACCATGGGCACCATCAATGTATGACCCAGCCAGGAACAACCCGTCCTGGATAGGATACTCGTCATACACCCCCCATGGTATCAATGCATACATCATTATCTCAAGCCATCTCATACGCAGACCTCAATTGTTATCAACATAATCACATACGTTCCTTACACATTATTCACAAACACCACATGAACTAGTGAGCCGGTGTGAAGTATTAGGTGTCCGGGTTAACACCTATATATAAAGGTTTTTGATGTAAGAATCCAAACAAGGTCGGACTAGGGCGGACAAGGTCAGACAAGGGCGGACAAGGTCGGGAAGGGAAAACAAGGTCGGACAAGGGCGGACAAGGGCAGACCTTGGATTTTATAAAATACCAAGGACGGACGCAGCACTATGCAATCGATTACATAAGCATTTGAAATCGATTAAAACACAACACTAGAGAAAATAAAACGAGCCCGGGGTCTCTAACCTGGCAGCTCTTGAAGTAAGAAAGGGAACAAGCTCAACAACTCTCTAGAGAAGGAACGGGCCTAGGAAATTAACCCTGTCGTTCTAGAGGAAAGGACACAAGCTCAACCGAGTAGGGGACCCGGTGGCTCTTTTACCGAGAAAGCACTAGCTCATCCAAGTTAGGGAACTCGGTAGCTCACAAGGAAGAGACACGAGCCCTGTCGAGTAAGGAAACCTGGTAGCTCACGAGGAAAAGACTTGAACTCATCAGTTCCAAAGAGAATGAACAATCCCGGGAAAGGAACCCGGTATCTCTAAGGAAGAGAAAGTGAGCTTAACAGCTCTAAGAAAAATAACCCCGGGTAAGGAACCCGGTATCTGACATCCGCCAACAATTGACTACTAAGAGTCACATCCCATATATATATACTCTACGTAGTGAGCTCAGCCTGGCATACCCAACTCGGTATCTGGCACCTTCACAAACACTACTAAAAAGGTGTTTTGGGAGTTTACAGAATCAAAATACCGACTTCACACGCATGCATAGGAGTTCTTATGCATCAACTCTCCCCATAAGAACACCATCAAACTCTTCACACAAAACACCAACCAACAAACATAAAACACATCACGTCCTGTTCATTAAAAGACATAGCTTTTCTGGGAAAAACAACACACACCAGGGACATGCAGTTATCATCATGGTCGGACTCCCTGGCCCCCAACCATGGTATCTAAAGCTATCATCAACATAATAAACTCCCCTTACCTAACCAGGAGTTCGTCCTACAGTCAAGCGATGCTGAAACACTGTCTTCGTGAGCGTGTCTACTCTCTTTCGAACCTTAAGAAGGATGTTCGTCAGCCTCTGCTCTGGCCACGAGGTTCCTCTTAATGTAAGGGGGTTCGTGGCAGATATAGTGGTCCTCGAGGGCTGAAGGTAACACAGAGGGGTTGAGGAAGAGCAATTTCTGAGCAAGTTAGAGAGAAAAGAGAGAAAGGCTCAAGGAAGAAGAAAGGGAAAAGCACCCTCTGCTACGCACTCTACTGCTTATAAACACGGCTGACAAGGCATGTCCACTTAACGTGCATGATCAGCAACCACAGAACAATAGTGTTAACTTATGTCTAACATCCAACAAGCATGCATACCAAGGCAGAACAGTACTAAACAGTAATTACCAAAATAAACCAAATAATCAAGCATTACACACACACAAAACGTCCAGCTCAACACACGCTGAAATCCGGGGTGTTACAGGATTCGCCACAAATGAAAGCTTTCTTGATAAGAATCGATTTGGGTTCAACCAATAACCAAGAAGAGGCTAAGCTCTCAATTCAAGAAAATACTTAATTTCATTAATCAAAAGTTCTCCAAAAATAGCAATATCTGAGTACTTTTAGAGTTAAGCCTCTAATAAAACCTAAAAATGCATAGTTTGGGCCTATTTTAGTCTACATTGAGGCCCATTACACAAATAAGAAATTACTAAATTACGACATTATGAAAATTATGAAAATTCCAAAAATTCTGAAAGCTATGAAAGGAATTACGCTATGCGCAACATTCGTGCTAAGTGAGTTGTCCTACAATCTTCAAGGTGCTCCAATTCAGCTCTTTGTGTCTTCCTCCATCCTTGCCCTTGTTAAACAGTTCAGCCATGGGAACCATATCACAAAGCACTTCATCAAAATATTTTCCAATGGATAATGTAAGCAACACTTGCTTATCCAAAACCAACTCACTATTGTTACTCAACCATTGCAATTTATAAGGCTTAGGATGATGGGTGGTTTTTAAACCAAGCATATCCACTAATCTAGTGCTTGCAACATTGGTACAACTTCCTCCATCAATGATAAGAAAACAAATCTTTCCATTCACCAAGCATCTAGAATGAAAAATGTTTCTCTTTGTGTATCATTTTGATCTTTGCACAAGCTTCCCATGAGCCTTCTTACCATCAAAAGATCTCCATCTTTCGGTTGAAGAAAACCATCATCCTCCCCTTCACTAGAGGAACTTTGAGAGCTTTTAGATGACTCACTATCCACCTCTCTATTCTCCAACACAATCATGGTCCTTTTGTTTGGACATTGGGATACAATATGACATTTACCCAAACACTTAAAACATTTAATTGAACTAGATTTATTGGAAGGGGGTTGAGTAAGAGAAGTAGGATTACCTCTTGAAGACTTCATTTCACTATGTTGTGAAGAAGAACCCTCCTTCTTGGAAGTGTCCTTATCCTTCCAAGATGAATAACCATATGAAGACTTCTTGTCGGCTTGTTTTCTCTTCAATTGTTGCTTCACTTTCACAGCCCTATGTATAAGTTTATCCAAGGTGTTGTAGCTTTGAAGCTCTACAACATCTTGAATATCCCTATTTAAACCATTCAAAAATCTAGTCATTGTAGCCTCATTAGTCTCTTCAATGTTTGCTCTTATCAAAGAAATATTCATCTCCTTGTAATAATCATCAACACTTTTACTTCCTTGATAGAGCCTTTGTAACTTGTTATGCATTTCCCGTACATATTGATGTGGGACAAATCTCTCCCTCATGATTCTCTTCATTACCTTCCATGTGTCCGGTCTATGTCTTCTCAATCTTTCTCTCTCCATTTGCACTTGAGTCCACCACACCATGGCATATCCTTCAAATTCTAAGCTATCCAACTTCATTTTCTTTTCTTCACTAAAATTGTGACAGCCAAAAACTTGGTCGACTTTCATCTCCCAATCAAGGTAAGCCTCCGGGTCATAAGTACCTAGGAACTTGGGAATTTTGACCTTCACATCTTCCATTCCATCCCTATTCCTCCTATGCCTATGTCTTCTACCATCTTCATAGCCATCATCACTCCCTTGAGAAGAATGAGGTGACCTATGATGTCTCCTTCTCTCCATGTCTTCCATTCTCTCATTCAACTCTTGAGTATTTCTTTGTATCTCATCAAATTTGTCTCCCATCCTCCTTTCAACATTTCTTTACAACTTATCTATTTAATTAGCCAATGAAGCCATTAGCTTAGCGGTTCTAGGCGAAAGTGGATCACTATCACTTTCGGACACCATTGCTACAAGAAAATCTTAGTAAAACAAATAAAATATTGGACCTTACCACTCACTAAGTGTTTACACTCTTCAACACTCGTGTTTCACACTTGTAATACTTTTTCTATAAGGTTCACTCTTGTCTTTTTCCACTTACTAACTCTTCTTCAGCCCTTGAAATCAACCAAAGATTTCAATTCAAGGAGTAACCAAAGTGAAAGATGAAACAAGTCCAAACTCAACTTAAAAGGTCAAAGAAAGAAAACTCTAAGATAAAACCTTGGAAATTTAGAAGACAGGCCATAAAAGCTCAAAAAGAAAGTATAACTCAAAAGGAATGCAAAAAAAAAAGAGAATTAGGAAAAAAAAAATTGGCTAAGTATAAATCACAGCAATTTATGCAAAAATAAAATACTAGAAAGAAACAATAAGCACACATTAAGAGAGAGAGGGTTGTTAAATTTTTTCTGTAACTTTTTTCACACTTGAGTCCTCATATTTTTTGATATTTTTATTTTGACCCCAAATATTTTTGAATATTTTCTCTTTGGTCCTTCATATTTCTCTTTTAGGACCAGAATCTTTTGATATTTACACAAACACCCCAATACTCTCCAGACAGAATTTTAAAGATCAAACTCAACAATTTTCCAGCAGTGCTATGAGTTTCATAAAAAACACGAAGAACATGAAGAACAACCCATATTCAAAATAACTCTGAATTCAACAAAAAGATAAGGTAAGTGAAGGCAAATGTAAACACAAATAATTGAGAATATCTGTAACGCCTCTCTTTACTCACTCGTGCTTGATTGATTTTATATAAAATTCCGTGTCCATTTTGTTTTAAAATTAGATTAGTATAAATTTTTTCACGAAAATTCTTTTCGCTTTGCTTGCTAATTTTATGATTCGTAAGTAACGTAAATGATTATCCTCATCACGATTCATTTATAACGAGAAGTATAGTTAAATATAACAGTCCGTGTACAGTCATCCAAAATAAAATACAGACTACTAACACCATAGTCCTATACGAATTACATAGCTCCAAAAACAGCAACTTCAAACGATATCGTCCATACATCAAGTCAAAACACAGCATACAATTCATCCAAGCTTCTTCATATCTCAGCTTTCACTGTTCTTCTGCTCGCCCAATTATATTGGGGTCATCACAGGTGTCAAACCACAGACACAACTCGGGTAAGTTTTTTAATAAACATGATTAGATAATTAACAAAGATTAAAATAACATCACAGATAATTATCATTTATAAATAGAAACAGACACATGAGAAATGATGCATGATTTCTTTGTTAAATGATGCATGACTGAGATCTCAGATTATCACCATAGGGTACCATAGTCCAAATAGTTTCACCCACTCTAGTGAAACCTCCCTCCACTCTGAGGGGTCATAATCAAATAGTTCCACCCACTCTAGCGGAACCTCCCTCCACTCTGAGGGGTAATCAAGGTACCATAAAATAGTTTCACCCACTCTAGTGAAACCTCCCTCCACTCTGAGGGGTCAAATGCAAATGATGATGTAATGGCTGGTTTAATTGTTCATTTACCTCTTTTATCATTTATTTCAATTTTCATATCAACTAATTCCACCCACTCTAGTGGAATACATATCAGATAGTCCCACCCACTCCAGTGGAATACAAAATATCCAGCAACTCACTCTTAAATCATCTTCGTTACAGATTCTCAACAAAGCCCATCATCAAGTGAATGTTAACATATCATACAACTAAATCAGCAACCCAATTAAATACAACATCATAAAATACAGAACAGCATACAACAACTTATTTAATTATAGATTTTACAACAGCATACAACCTATTATTATACAACAACATTAAATACAGTAACCTAATTAATCAGACAGCAACAGAGCAACATACGTCATCCAGCTAACGTCAACAACTAATTAAATACAGCAACAGCAACATATAATCTTAATTAAATACAGCAACCTTAAATTTAAATACAGACAAAGAATTCTAGGGCCAAAAAGTAGGATTATTTATTTTGGACAGCCACTTATTTATTAGACTAAATTGGGTAATCAAATTATGGACTATTTACTATTCTAATTCATTGAGGACTTTTTACAAACACATGATATGCCTAACTTTAAGGCTTATTAAATAAGGAAAAATATGGATTTGTGCAACCCATTAAATACAGCATCATAGAATATACAGCAGCCCAATAAAATATACAGCAACAGATACAACAGCATCATAATAAAATGTACAACAGCCTATAACATACAGCTTACAGCAACCTTATATACAGCAACCTAATAACATACAGCTACATTAAATTAAAAACTTAGTACATTAAATAATTAATTACAAAGACCACAAAATAGAATTAATCATTTTAATTAACCAGAATTAATCCTATTAATGAACATTTTTCATTCTAAACTAATTAAGTATTCAAGTTATAATCTATAAATTATTTTAGTTCGTTTGGGCTTTTCAACAAACACGTGGCATGCTAACTTTAAATCCTATTAAACATGGAAGAACATGGCTCAATCCCTAGAAGATTGGATGTTAAATTAACCAAATCAATTATCTAATTCATGTATATTAAAATACTTCCCGTACCTTGGCTTATTTTCCTCAAAATTAGATAACCTTTGCTTCCTTGCTCCTTTAAGCTTCACATAAAACTTGCAAGATAAATGATCTTGGCTTGGCTTTTTGATGATAGGTAGGATGATAGAAAAGGCTAAGTGAGAGGTTAAAATGAGAAGGTTATGAGGAGGGGAGGATGCACGGCCACTTTAATTTGTTTGGCAAGTGTTTTGAAAACCAAAGGATGTAGGGCTTAAACATGTGCACGATTTCCTCTTGGTTTACTTTGAAAATATTTTGAATTGTTTTTGTAATGAATCAAGCAAGGATTGCACGGTCTCAAGCTCTCTTAGAGCTTCCAAATTTCTGATCACATACCTTTTTATAGGAGGCTTAAGGCTTGATAAATATCCAAGGGTCATTATTGCTAACTTTCCATGTGGTTAGTGTTTTATTGGCTAACTTCTTTGCACCCTCCAAGTGTCTTGATTCAAGAAAGCTCTACACTTCTCCTTGGCTGTTTTATTTGCACGGTTTACAGCTGGTCCAAGATGCATTTTATTGAGTTGAATCCGTGTGATTTCCTTAAGCTTAAGTGTTATAGATTTTTGTTACTTTATTAGCCAATGTCATAATTATTTTGCTTTCTACTTGGTCCAATGGCCTTTGCCCTTGCTTCTTGGCTGTCCACATGTCTTGGTTCCACACTATTCCAAAGCTTTCTTCCTGATTCCATGAAGTGCACAGTCATTCTAGGATTTTTGGAGTAAAAATCGTGGAATAGTTTAATTTTAGTCCTAAAAATTCTACCAAAAACCCGTATTACAAAATTTTTTATTCTAAATTCTTTAACCGTTGGATCGTTTTAAAATTTTAATGGTGTAATCCTAACTCATGTATCTAATTGTTGACCGTTGGGATTTTTGAAATAATAACTATAACTTCCTCCGTGTCCAAAGCAATCAAGAGGAAATTTCTTCAATAAAATTTTCCTTAAACCATCATTGTTTCCTAATTTCCTTCTAATAACTTTTTCTAAATTTCTATTGGTTCATTTTGTTTTTAATTTTCTATTTTTTTTTCTCATTTTTTTAGAATAAAATGAAAACTGCACCTAAATTGATAGAAATCTTTTCGAATTGCTCTTCAAGTTCAAGCTCTGATTACCACATGATGACGACCAAGGCATGAACGCTTGGATTGAATCATTTTCGGATACAAATTTGAAGACCCCAGTGATAGTTATTAGAACTTAAAGATAAAGGTGAAGAAGATTAAGAAAATGATAATGAACAACGTCACGATCCGTATTGGAGCGATAATTTGGAGGAGGATTCACTACAAAGGAAAGCTTCCTTGATAAGAATTGATTTAGGTTCAACCAATAACCAAGAAGAGGCTAAGCTCTCAATTTAAGCAAATGCTTAATTTCATTAATCAACAGTTCTCCAAAAATAGCAATATCTGAGTACTTATAGAGTTAAACCTCTAATAAAACCTAAAAACGCTTAGTTTGGGTCTATTTTAGTCTACATTGAGGCCCATTACACAAATAAGAAATTACTAAATTACGACATTATGAAAATTACGAAAATTCCTAAAGCTATGAAAGGAATTGCACTAAGCGTGACATTTGCGCTAAGCGAGCTCTCCTACAATCTTAAGGTGCTCCAATTCAGCTCCTTGTGTCTTCCTCCATCCTTGCCCTTGTTAAATAGTCCAGCCATGATTCTCTTTGTCATCTCTTTTTGTATAAGCTTGGTTTTGGACCTTGTCATTGAACCCTTCAATTCATGGAGTACTTCTAGAACTTCATGCTCTTTGGATAGTCCTCTATCATGTATGATGATTCAAACTTGATGTGATGGTTGTTTATGTGTAAAAATATGTTCGCACAAGGGCAAGCGTACCTAGGCAATAGTAACATTGGACTAAAAGTATAGATATCAAAACCAAAGGACTGGTTGTGTTTCCAAACAATTAATTTTATAACCCTCAGTAACAAAAGGTTTAAATAAAATAAAGGATAGTTGTGGTCAATTGCTCAATTTAGTAAAAAAGAATCAAAGATAGAAGAATTGATATGAAAACAGTTCAATTATTAACCTTTGGTCATGGTTTAAGAATGCTCTTTGCCCTAATCAATACTCAATTGATCATAGAAATATCTTATTAGGTCAAAGGATTAAGTTCAAAACAAGGGTCATCAATTAATTAATTTATCGAAATTTTTCATAACCAGTTTGATCATGCAAGTTATGTAGAAGCAATCTCTTCCTAGATTAATCAATTACATAGATGGTCATCGTCATGCAATAGATTAAGATTTAGAGTGATCAACTTCAAATTAACAATAAAGAATAAAGAAGAGATTTAATTAACTAGAAAACGTCGAAGGATTCGATAAAATCAGAAAAAGGTACAAGAGTATGACTACATCACAATCCCAAACTAAGGAGACTAGCCGCTCATGGTCATGGAAAAACTAAAAATCCCAATAAAGAACATAGACATACCAAAAGAGGAGACTTGGCCAGAATCTGTCCCAATTTTTGTGATCTTTACGCTCTTCTGCAACTAAGAGACTCCCACACAACCCTCTTCTCTCTTAGAACTCTCAAGAACATAAATAGAACAAAAGACACCAAAGAGAAATGCCTCATTCGTTATTAAAATATTCAGTGAAGGCTCTCATTCTATCTTTCCTTAACTAAAAAATGTTATCAATTAGGATTTAAATATGGCAGGTGATCTTTGCAAACTTTAATTGATAGATGATGCAGGTAAACCACAAACATACAAAATCACCGCATGCATACAAAATTATCATGGTTTGTACAAAATTACCATGACCGTGGTCTTTTAATTAGCTCCAAAATTATGATATTTAGTTCTTTTTCACATGAAACCTCTTAAGCTCCTGCCTTTCACAAACTTACACCAAACCTTGAGTTTCTCCAAATAAAATATATCAAAATGCATGAATATGGCATGAAAGCTCACATCAAAATATAACCAAATATGAGTTTATCAACCCCTCACACTTGAGCATTACTGGTCTTTAAGCAATTATTTTGATTCAAAATTGAAAACAATTCTCCCTAGTAAAAACTTATGCATAAAACCCCCTTTATTCATTAACAAAAACCAATAACAAGCAATAAAGGTACAAAAGAAATTTTCAAGGGATCAATTAGGCTTTTAGATTAAATGTGCATATAATTTTCAAAGAGCTTTAGTTCACTGATCTCACCATCTCTCAATGTTTCCAGGTATTGAAAGAGACACTCAAATAAAATTCAACATACACATTCACAAAATTGTTCATCAATCAAATCAACTCAAACAAACTTTCAACAATTCCAAATAAGTGAGACAATTCAGGTTGTAGTTATAATGAAAGGTAGATACTAAAGGAAATATGTAGGGTTGGCATAGTGGGCCAGCCCACCAAAAATGGGTCGGGCTGGCCCTAGCCCACCAAAAATAGGTCGGGCCTAGCGGGGCCACTTTTGCAAAGTGGGCTGAAAATGCTAGCCTGCCCCACTTTAAGGTGGGTTAGTGGGCCAGCAAGCCAGCCCACATAAAAAATAAAAAATAAAAAAGTTAATTAAAAAAATACAAAAAATTATGAAAAAATACAAATGTAATTAATTTATGCTAAAAATTAATGATAAATCCATACTTGCAATCATTTTCATACCTTACCTCACATGAGAAGCCAGAAGCAACAGAAAAACAAGTCCTACTGCAAGATTCATTGAGCTTCCAAGAACAACATATATGTAACATCCTAAAAATTTTATTAAACACTTGTGGAAATGTGATGATGTTTGGATACAAGTATATTTGAAGAGAAATGACTAAATCACTCTTTCCATGAAGTGGAAATTACTAGAATACCCTTAGGATGAAAATTACAAAAATACCCTTGTATATTTTTGAAAAATGACCAAAATGCCCTTAGGAAGCATGACAAAATTACCAATATGCCCCTAGGACAAAAATGCTCAAATAACTTTAAAAATTTTGTAGAAACCTAATGGAATTATAGCATACACTTAGCTAACTAAGTATCAAAATATTTTGAGACACAACTTTAGAATAAAATTTCTAGGAATTTTTCAAGATAACAACTTTGAGACTTTATTTAAGAAAATTTAAGCATAAGAAAAACATGGAAAGATGATACATATAATCTAAGGAATTTTCTCTTAATTATAGAATATATAAACCAATTTAATAAAATGGTTTAGTAATTTTTGATAATCAGCAGAAGTATAGGCCAATCAAAAACAAGATAAGAAGAAAAATCTTCTCTTGTCTCCTTTGGTAGATCACGTGGAAAGCTCTAGAGATTATTTCATCAATCCCAACGGTCAAAAGTTATATATGTGGGATATTAGTGTACCTTTAAAATTTTAAGGAGATCCAACGGTTAACGAATCCAAAATAAGGCTTTTACTAAAATAGGTTTTGTGATAAAAAGTGGAAGGACATTTGTATGGCATAAAAGGAAGAAAAATTTATGTTCCCACCCCTAGGTATGAAGAGCACGTGAAGAAGGGTGTATAAGAGGCAAGAAAATTCATGATAAGCCACTTAGAAAGCAAGCCACATGATAGAAACAAGTGGTATGACACTTGTATGGCATGGATGCAAGATAACATAAAAATCAAGCCAAGATTTCTCCACCTCCATCTAGCCTTCACATGAACTTTGATGAAGCAAGGAGAAGCTTCATGAAATTGGACACATGTAGGGACACTTGTAAAGGCATGCCAACTAAGTGGACACTTGGAAAGGCATTCATTATGACCAAGACAAGTGTTAGGACACTTGTATGGCACAAAATCAACTTGGAAGATTTTTAAGAAAAAGTTATATTTTCTAAACACTATATAAAGGGAGGGGGGGAACCTTTGGTGCAAACCATTCTCAAGGCACTTCCTCTACCTCAATTTCGTGCTCCCTCTCCCCTCATATCACCTTCATTTCATTTCATCTTTCTCTTTTAAAACTTGAATCAAGAAAGAAAAGCAAACCCATCACTTTGAGAAAATTTTCGTGAGAAACCTAGCAACCTTAAGAAGAGTTCTTGTCAAGTTTAGAAGGATATCAAGGCTTCATCTCTAAGAGGATTTCCAAAGAAAGAAAGGAAGGAAGGAAGCCATTTATCCATTCAAATTCAAGACTCAAACTCACTTGAGGTAGGCAAAGCTTAAATCTCTAGTTAAGCCATGGTTTGGATTAATTTACATGCTTTAGTAGGCTGAATTATGGTTATTATTTAGGCTTGAATTTCGTGATGTTTGAAGGTTATTCTTTAATGAGAATATGTTAATTTAAGCCATAAGATAGGTGATGATTTATATCTATCAATATTAGTGATGTATGGAAGCCCATTTGATGAACTTTTGAAGGTGATTTTAATAATATTTTGGACTGTCTGTTGATATTTTTATGAAACTATTTTGATTTAAATTTAGAAGTAGAGGTTGAATAGGTATGTAGTTTAATGGTTTAACTATTGAATGATTCACTTTTGAGGATTAATTAATGAGGAAGTAAGTGAAAGAAGAATCAAGATTTCATACTAGGTTTGAATCTTTTCTTGTGAAGGTTTCAAGGGAATTAGATATTATTTATATTGAGGATCATTAGTTAGATTACTAACATAATTTTTCTATAGTTAAAACTATTCTCTGGTTATGCATAAAAGATGGTAATAATCTTACTTGATTAAAATATGGTGGTGTAACCATATTTATAATCCATATGATGATATGATGAAAATATTTTTCCATAAAGGTATATGTGTTTCACTTATGGATTTGATTATATTGATGTAATAAGATAGGTGGATTACTGTTTCCAAGTCCAGTACGAGGCTTTGGAGAAACAGAATCTGATGCTACATACAGTACGATATGTAGTACCCAGGCGCAAGATACATGGCAATATTTCATGCATGTTTGCGTAAGACTATAGCAGCGTCCACATCCAGTACGAGGTGTGGCCACATACAGTACGATATGTGGAGGCCATTTGCCCTGGGATAGTTCATTTCATGCATTCATATAGCTTGCATATTTCTTATGTATGGGTTTGAATATATTGATGTTTTACTAACCTACTAGTAAGTTTGGGATTTAACTTTGTCTACTGAGAAATTTTATTTCTCACAAGATTTGTTTCATGTTTTTCTTAGATAACAATCATGGTCAGGTTCACTGAAGAGCTGGAGTAATGAAGGAAGTTATGTATTAGACTGAAGCATAGAAAATACTATATTTGTATGGACTTTTGTAACAAGAACTATGACTATGTACAATATTAAGTTTATAATTGTACATTTTATGTTTTAGTAATTTCACTAATAGTTTTCTTGGAAATTTTCCATTAAGCAAATAATAACAAAGTTAATAAAAATAAATAGAAATTTAGGTCGTTACAATATACAAGTGGGGGAACAATTAAACAAAACTAGAATGTGAAAGATATATGCAAAAACCAACCTAGAATCCATGGGAAATGACATGTTACTGATAGTCTGATACTAGATTAATATATTAAACTAAAGTTAGCAAAGCAACATCCATATATTAAATTTAAAATTTGCTAAAAACAAGTTAGAAACATTACAACTTCCAAAATGAAAAATGATTAAATTGAAGAAGTAGTTGCATCTAAACATCTTCAAAAGTTATTGTGTTTGATCCCTTGGAAACAGTTGAATCCATAACCACACTACAGTTTCACCAACGCACTCATTGTCGAGCTTTAACAGCTAGTTTTCTTTTTTTGTCTTAATCATATCAATATTCGACAATTATGGTATTAAGTGAAAAATAAACGAGAATAGAATCAGGTCAATGGTACTTCACTATTCCACCAATTAGCTAGCACATGATCCTTGAAGTACCCAACCACAAACCAGAGAGAAAAGATAAAAAAAAAAACATGCAGCAGGATTAGTTAAAGCATGCAGAAACAAACAATGTGATATGGTGATATCATAGTACGGGTTTCATGTAGCCAGCTACAACCTTTTTGCTAAGAGCTAATAATCAAGAAGGAGTTGTTGCAGACCTTGATCTGGTGAACGGTGAACAGTATTGTGGGGCAGTGGGGCATAGACGAGAACGAAAACGACAAGGTACAGAGGTCGACACCGAGTCAGTCATGGTCACCGCTGAGGTCAACGAACGAACGAACGAAGTGATGATGAGGTGTAGAGGTCGACAACGATGACGAAGCTCAGAAGGTCTCTGCCTCTCTCACTTTCTCTCAGACTCTCACTTCTCAACCTCTCTCACTCTCAGCCACTCAATATTCAATAATATCTTATGAATATTTTACTATTTTTATTATATCAGCAGTAAGTAAATCACTAAAGTGTGTAGCTACAGCGTATTGTAAATGTTGGGATTGGTGGGTTGTTGGCCCGGGCTCAATTTTGGCCCATGTTTTAGTGGACCGGGTTGGCTCGGCCCGTTTACTCAGTGTGGGTTCATAATGTCAACCCAGTCCACATTTTTTTGTGGGCTAAACAGGCTGGCCCGCTGGGCTAGACCTGTTTTGCCAACCCTAGAAATATGCAACAAAAGGCTCTAAACAATTCATAAAGTAGTGACTTAAAATCCAAGGGAACAAATACCTTTCTTCTCGCATTCACATTCACCATGGTTTTCTTTCAATTGTCACTTCTCTTTTTTTATTTTCTTTTTCTATTTTTTTAAAAGGTCTTTGATCTTTCTTTCTTTATTCATCGGAGAAGAAGTTGTGATTCATTGAGCTTTCACATATGTAAAACCTGTAACATCATTATCCATTCCTTTGTCCTTTAAGTCACCAAACACAAAAGATATACTAAAAAATACAAAATAGGGTGACAAAGAATATTCAATAAAGTTCAAATTGGGCAACTAAGGAAAGATGTATCAATATTCTAATTTTAGAAAAATGCTTCACAAGCCTCAAAATTTTGGAAAAGTCAAAAGTCATCCAAGGATATGCATTTCAAGACAGAATATAGAATAATGCTATTGAATTGGTTAATTTTTACACATTGAAATAATTATTGGACCAAAAATCACATATCAGTAGCTAAGATCAAAGAAAAATGCACATATTATGCTAATGTTCCATCTTACCAAGCTACAAGTTATATAAAATCCACTTTTTATGTTAGGGTTTCTGAAACAAAATTTCGCAACTAAGGAAATTCACAAATAACATCACAATAAATCAAAATAATGTAGAAGCTTACATATCAAAATAGCTCAAAGTTGGGGAAGCATAATGTACCCCTCCCTACGCTTATACAGTGCAGTGCCATCCATGCATCCAAATTAAAAATGAAAATGCATGAAAATGGAAAATGTACTGAAAGCAAATAATGTACTAAAAAAAAGCAAAAAAACAAAAGATTGGAATAAAGAAAAACCATAACATAGATCATGTTGCCTCTTGAGAAGTGTTAGTTTAATGTCCCGAGCCCGAGTGTGAAAATGAAGTTCAATGATAGTGCTATTTGAAATTTTGAAAATATAAGGTTTGTACCTTCTACTGTGGCTAATATCATTTCATTGGGGATGGCATCAAAAGGGTACATGGTTATTGGTTCAAAGTAAGGATGCAAAGTGTACTCAATATTGTGAAATTAGAAAAATGGAAGGAACCTTTGCTATGTGGAAGGGTAAGCATTGAAAGAAGGAAAGCGACAATGATCACAAAGTTGAGAATAGGTAAATTGTTTTTTTCTATGTAGTAATTTTAAAGTTTTAATTGCGGGGAGAACTGTTGGAAGAATAATTCAAATTTCCAAAATAAATGTAACTGAATGAAAAATTTTAAGAGATACATTTCAAATGCTAATGGAATGTATCTTGACTCTTGAAGAACTCTAATATCATAATGAGAGACTAGGTGAAGAGTGAGATACTTAAGAACCACTAATTCACACTCATGATTGGAGCCATGAAGCTTTGATATATAAAGGGTTCATGTAAAAACAAAATTAGCATCAAAACCAAAGCAAGAGAAGAGAGCAAGTGCGTATGTGTGATTAATTGGAGAGAGTGTTTTTTCATGTATTGTAACTTTTAAGTGGAATTACTTTGTTATGTAGAATTAACATATAATTTAGGGTGAGTTACAATTCTTGTAATATTTAAGATAGTTAAACACTTTTGAGAATTTTCCATAGATACATACAAGAGGTGTCTAACCACATTAATTATTGTGTTCTTCATCTATTTTCTTTATTGTGTGTTTTAACTAAAATCTTTTGTTTACCTTCACTGAAGTACTTGGATACCTTTCTTCCTTGCTATGTTGAATCCTTCTTGTCAATCTTCATCGTGTTTTTCCTTCAATTTTCATAGTTTGGCTAGTGGGATGGACACCTACAAAGACAATTTGACGCTCAAGATAACAAAGTACTAAACATGGTAAAATGAATAATAAGTGAGAATAAACTATGTTACTTCAAGAATCTAACACTTTATATACACATATTTATATGTCTCAAGGTCTATGCACCTTACCTTTTAATTAAGGGAATATTAATATGAGGTTATCTAGAAGTAATATCCTGATAATGATCGGTTTATGTTAAGATAAATTAGAATATTCCTTAATCTTCGTTGGAATTGTTATGTTTTTGCAGAATCGACGCCTATTCATCCATATGTTGGTATAATGGTTTCCCACTATATAGTATGGCCAAGCGACTTTTGTAACATCCTCAAAATTGTATCTTGAGTTTATATTGAATTATGGAAGTATGGTGATGGTTAAATATTTTAAAGAAATTCACGTGGAAGCCTAGGAGAATAAGCTGCATGGAAATATCTCAGTCAAATATTAAAGAACCAATCAAAATTGGTCATTTGTACAAGCTTTCCACCTAACTACATAGTCATTAATGCATGGAATCTTTCTTTAAAATATTAAACAATTGGTGCAGTAGATATATTTGTCTATTGTCGTGAATATTTTCAGCCAAGCTCCACATGCATAAGGGGAAAGAATATTTTAAAGAAAAATCTAGTAAGATAAGGTTTAGGCATAATATCCCCAATGAAATGATTACTTAGTTAAAACCTAACTAAACTAACTTCTAAAATCAGTTTTAAGCCAACTAAAATCCTTAAAAACTGAACCAATTAAAGTAGTATAAATAGCCTTGGCATTCAAAATTTCTGCACGTAAATCTCAGCCTCAAAATATATCATACTACCACTCACTCTCTAAGCCTTTTATTCTCTATCACCTTTGTTTGCTCAAACTGTGGCCTTTTTTCTATCGTCTTATATATTTCCATTCTCTTTCTTCCACTAAAGACTTTCTTCATTGAAGTACAACCATCTACTCGGACAATCGAACTCATTGCAGGTAGGCTAGGCTTCAATCTCTAACTAAGTATTTGTTTAGATTAACTTATATGCTTAGTTAGGCAGAATTATAGCTTTTATTTGGGCTGGAAATTTTATGTTTTGAAGGATATTTTATGATGAGAATACGTTGATTTTAATCATCGAATAGGTGATGATTTATTAGTTGAAATATTAATGATACAGGAAATTACACTTGATGATTTTTAGAAGTAATTTGATGATCTATATGAATGATTAAATTTTGAAATAGAGGTTGAATGGTGTGGAGACAAATGGTTCGAATGCGTGAATATTAAGTTTAAGGATGTAGTAGTAAGATGGTAAGTGATGATTTCTTTATGTACGAGAATAATGAAGACTCGGACACACTACCTATCCTGTAACCATCTTGGATACATTATCTATATTGTAACCATTCCGGACACACTACCATATTGTAACCATCCCGGATATAAACCATCCAGGTTCAACTCAACCCGGCCATCCCAGATCTCTCTACCCATGTTATAAGCATCTAAGTTAAATCGGTCATAATTATCCTGGTTATATCATTCCCGACTTCCACATACCCCAGTCATCCTGGTCACAACTAATGATATTTCATCCCAGATACACATACCCCAACCAACCCGGATAGCTATATAAGCTATAATCATCTCGAGTGCACCTACCCCGGTCATCCCGGTCACAACTAATGATATCTCATCCCGGATGTACATACCCTGACCAACTCGGAACAACTATATAAGTTGTAACCATCCCGAGTACACATACCCCAGCCATTCTGGATTTCACTATTCAGGTTATAAGCATCAAATTTAAACCTCATCCTAGATACCTATGATATACCCATCCCGGTTAAACTTACATCGTCTATCCCAGATACAATTACTTATAGTACCCCTATCTATGTTAAACATACCCCGTCCATCTTGGGTATCTTATACATTATAACTATTCAGGATAAACTCATCCCGGACATCCTGGATATAATTACCTCATTATAACCATCCAGGTTAAACTCATTCCAGATATTCTGGTTGCAAATTACGCTCAACCTTGATATACATATCCCGGCTGCACGTTAAACGCATCCTGGTTACTCGGTCAACATCCTTTCTTATAGATACTCAGCACTGGGCAGCACATTCCGGTTATACCAACCCGGTTTCCCGGTCAACCTCCGTCCATATAGATACCAGCCTTATGTAATCTATTACAAGAGAGTGGTAATCGATTAAAAAGTCCACATACGTTTATTACAACAGATACCCATATATCCTTAAGGAAGATGGGATTTATTATGGCTTATTTGTTAGATTACTAACATGAATTTTTGTAGCTTGAGAATATTAAATTGACCTACCCAAATTGGTAGAATTTTGCTTGAATAAGGTACGATAGTTTAACCATACTTCTGGTACGTATGATGATATGATGGAAATATTTTCCATAAGATTATATGTGAATAATGGATTTTGATGTGTAAATATGATTGAATCATGTTTCTAAGTCTAGTACAAGATTTGTGAAACAGGATCTATGACACTACATCTAGTACAAGATGTAGAGAGATCAGGTGCAAATACATGGAAAGACATGCATGATTAGCGTAAGACGGCCGCAACATTCCTACATACAGTACAAGATGTAGAGGCCATGTGCACCTGTGACAAATTCATTTCATGCATTCATATAGTTGCATAATTATTTTATGGATTCATTTGAATATATTGATGATTTACTAACATACTAACATGTTTTGATGGTTTAGTTTTTGCCTACTGAGAAATTTTATTTCTCACTAGATTTGTTTCATTTATTTTATAGATGGCCTCCGTGATCCTCTTCCTTGACGCATTAGAGTGGGCATGGTATCTTGATGAAGCTGTAAATTGCTATGTTCTTATAATGCATCCTGTAATACGTATGTATGTATATTTTGGCATACATTTTCTGGTGCTTGTATTAAATAATATGTTCAACCCAAATGATCATTTTATGCATGACTATCATGATCCTCCGCTGGAGCCCATATATATTTCCTCTAGCCACAGTGTTCCTGTTGTACCTGATATTGGAGGAAATATGACTTTTGATGGTGAGGCTGATGCAGAAGAAAGTCTAAATGAAAATGTCTAAAAGGAAGGAGGAAGTATTAATATAGACATATGTAAAATAGAGAAGGATCATAACTAGTTTAATTAACATGTTTTATGATAAACTTGATAACGGATAATCTTGTAATAACAACCATATCTATGTGTAATAAAGTATATTACAACTTACATACTTGATACGTTGTAGCTAATACACGTTGCTTAAAATACTAAGATACGTTCTTTCAAAAGGGAATATTATTAAAATTAACTAGAATATTTTAGGTCGTTACAACTTTTGACTATATATGTACACTTTGAGTGGCTTTATGACAGGAAAGGGGATTTTTTTTTGTTATTACAATTTGAGGGTGAGTTTTTAATTTTTATTCAAAAAATGGTAAGTTGTAGCAGGTGTTACGACTTCTGAGTTAGAAGTCGTAATATAGGTTACGACTTGTATATTTTTTAATTTTTTTAAATTGAAGTCGTACAAAATTTTACGATTTCAATATAATTTTTTTTAAAATATATGACTTTAAACTTGAAATATTTTTTTTAATATTAAGACTTCAAATTCGTAAATATTTTTACGACTTTCAAGTCGTGACGTTTTTTTTTAAATAAAAAAAGGGTAAAATTTGTTTAAAAAAATGATAAATTTTGTTTTATTTAAAAAAATTGGTAAATTTTTTTAAAAGTTGTAAATACTTTTTTAATTTAATTATTTAATAAATACATGTAGAAAAATATAGAAAATATATTAAATAAAATAATATATTAAGAATTAGATATACCAAAAATTAAGAAAATATTAAATAAAACTATATAAAAAATTCCAAAAACATATTAAATAAAAATTATAAAGTATCTTTATACCAATATTCATATCACTCATGAAAATTGGTCTAAAAATACTTCAGATTTAGATAAAAATAACAATTAACAATGTTAAATGATATTTTACGTCGAAGACTAAAACATAATAGGACAATACTTAATATTGTTTAAATTTTAAATATTTACAAATAAATACTTTTTTATTTTTTTCTTTGATTTAATATTTGATATATATTATTTATATGTTTTTATTTAATATTTCCTATATTTTTTTAAATTTTTTTATTTAATATATTTTTTTATAATTTTTTATATGGTTTTATTTAATATTTTCTTAATTTTTGGTATATCTAATTTTAATATATTATTTTATTCAATATATTTTCTAATTTTATATTATTTAATATATTTTCTAAATTTTACCAATTTTTTGGAAAAAAAAACAAATTTTACCAATTTTTTGTAAAAAAAAGTCACGATTTCAAAATCATTAAAATATTTACAACTTTGAAGTCGTGATATTAAAAAAAATATGTTTCGACTTTAAAGGTTGTGACTTTAAAGTCGTATGTTAAAAAAATTATACTTGAGTCAAAATGTTTTTTACGACTTCTTTAAAAGAATTAAAAAATATAGAAGTCACAACCTTTGTTACGACTTCTAACTCAAAAATTGTAACACCTGTTACGACTTATCCCTTTTTGGGTAAGAATTTAAAATCCATCCCAAATGATAATAAACAAAAAAAACCCTCTTCCCATTATAAAGCCCACTTTGAGTATGTGGATAATTTTGTTGACATGTGCAATTTTTCTTAACAGTAACAATCTTTTATTGAATGACAAAGTCATTTTTTTATTTAATGCATTTTAATTAAATTCTTTATATAATATTTAGGTTAAAATATATTTTTATTCTTATAAATATCGAAAAAATTTGAATTCGTTCTTGTAAAATTTCAGCATGTTTTTCATCCTCGTAAAATTGAAATGTGTTGTTTTATGACCCGGAGACGAATTTGAGCCTATATGGCATTGTTTTAAACTTAAATTATAGACTAAAATGTGTTTTCGTCCCTATAAATATTGAAATGTTCAAAATCCATCTTGCAACCTTTTTAGTCTTTTTTCAACCTCAAAAAATTGAAACCTAACTTTTTGGCTTGGATGAAGGTTCAGGTATCTAAACCTACGTCACTCTTTCGTTGATTTTATTGATGACTATGGAAGTGGGTGATTTCTTGGTTAAAAACTGCCACAAAATGCAAAAAAAAAAACTCACAAATTTGTAAATCTCTTTATCCTAACCTCCTTTTTCTTTGAATTCCCCTTCCTTTCGAAAACCTAACACATTTACTCTTAAAACTCAATGTTACAAATACTAATTCCAATGTTCTATTGGAATCAAACATCATCGACAAACATAACAACCTAACTTCCAAATTTACCTCTCTCTCGTATTAGCTTGGTGGATGAAGAAGATGAAGAAAGTTAGGTAAGAAGGAGGTTGGGAAGAAAGATTTACAAATTTGTGATTTTTTTCCAACATTTTGTGGCCGTTTTTAACCCGCGGAAAACATCCACTCTCATAGTCATCAATGAAACCAATGAAAGAGTGACACATAGGTTCGGATTTACCAGAACCTACATTCGGGCCAAAATGTAATAGATTTCAATTTTTCGAGAACGAAAAAATGATTAAATTTTGTAGGGATGGATTCCAAATATTTTGATATTTATAGGATATTTATAGGGATGAAAAATCTATTTTACCTTATAATTTAAGTTTAAAATGTTATATAGATTTAGATTCATCTAAAATCTAGATCTAAATCAAAAAATAATATTATTTTAATTTTACGAGGACGAAAAATATACCAAAAATTTTATAGGAACATATTTCAAACTTTTTAATATTTGTAAGGATGAAAAATATATTTTAACTTAATATTTAATAAGAAAAATTTATAATGCAATATCTAAATAGTTGTGATATTAAAAAAAAAAGCAATATTAGATATAGGTAAAGCTCCTATATCTTACAACCAACGGGACCCACCTTAAAGGCCTAGCCAGCCCATGTGATATGGCAGAGAAGAAGGAAAATGAGCATACGTGTACTGATAAGTCCTCAATTGTTAAAAAATCACGAAGTAGCAAATTTAGACACAAACTAAAGCTCGTCGACACCGTCTTTTGTCAAAAAGATTATCTAAAGCAATAAAGGCACTGCTATTGCCAGCACTTGTCAATAATGCACTGAGTCGAGTGATCACCTTTTTTCTGGATCATTCATTTGTATCTACAGCGTCATGATGTAAACTTTGAAAAAAAAAAAAAAAAAAACAAACGATGTCGTAATGCAAAGTAAAAAAGATCATTTGTTTACTTGATATTTTTAGTTTTTTACCTATATTGCTCTATATAACACACACTAGCTTCTGTTGCATCTTTGCTACCAACTCCGGCTTGTTCAGTCTTCCTTGAAACCTTGTCACTCTCACAAATGGCTCGCTCCGTGCCTTTGGTTTCAACCATTTTTGTCTTGCTTCTGCTTCTGGTGACAACTGGTAGGCCTTTCTTTTTTTACGCTAATTAATATCTACACTTTTGGGTTTCTTTTATTGTGATCTTAGTTAATTAACAAGCTATTAGCTACTGTTCTTACACCTTAATTTCTTCACGCACTTGTGTGTAATATTTTTATTTTTCTTTATCAATATTTCTTGCATGTAATATTTTAGTGTACGAGGTTTCCTTTGTACCATCAGGTGTTTGATATTTATATATCCTGACGCGACCATCTTAAGGTTCAGTTAAATTGACTTCTCTCTTGCATAAAATTTTAATTTCCAAGTTACAAAATCGTGTAGTGAAGACTTTTTTATGACAAAAAAATGTTGAACTTTAGGTATTTACAAATTTAAATGAGAAAGCTTTCAAAAAAAAAGTTAAGATGGGTAAAGTTTATTTTAATTTATGTTAAAAATTTGTCCGATACCTAGCTTCTTCATTATTTTACTTTTATCTCTTTCTGATGATTTGTTAAAAAAAATCAAATTTGTGGTACATCAACTTGGTAGTGTTAAATTGTTAATAGCTTGTGTTGGTTTATGATTTGAGCAGAGATGGGGCCAACAATGGTGGCAGAAGCAAGAACTTGTGAGTCTCAGAGCCACCGTTTCAAGGGGCCATGTGTGAGTAACACCAACTGTGCCTCTGTTTGCCGTACCGAACGTTTCACTGGAGGACACTGCCGTGGCTTGCGTCGCAGATGCTTCTGCACCAAACATTGTTAATTAAAAAAAGAAGAAGATTAAGAGTGCTTTGATAGAAGATGATAGATCTATCATCTTTCTACTCGTGTTGTTAATTAACAACTTTGTGTTTGAGAATAAGGGTTACCCATTCTACTATGGGTTTCTTTGTTTGTCTCTTATTTTATCTAGTTAGAGATCTTTTTATGAAACGAGTGATGAGTGTGAAAGAATTCTGTTATCTGTGTTATTCTAGTAAATTTTATTCTGTCGTGACATTTTATATTCTGTTTTTGTTCGGCAAATAAAAGGATTTATTATGCTACATCATATTTAAGAATTTTTTTTATTCAAATGATAATACAATTTAAGAACTTAAAATAAGTGTTACATATAATTTTGTATTTTTATATTTTGTATTAAACTTATATTTGAACATATTTTAGTTAAATTTTAATTTTTTTATTAGTTAAAAATTTGATTGACTATTAAAAAAATAAGGTTTTCTTAATGATTTTATAGTAATTTTTTATGTTTTTTTAAAAGGTTATGTGAAATAATATATTTTTAAAATGTTAATTTTTAATTTTTTATATTTTTATATTTTTATTCTTAATATATTTATTGAATATTTAATTATATTTTTAAATAAATTATGGTTTTATTATTAATTTATACTTTTCTGTTATTTTAATAATTAATTTTATTAAATATTTATAATTTAATAAGTAAATTTTTTTAATTTTAACTAATTTTTAATTACTTTTTAAACATAAATTAAACAAAATAAAATTTTAACAAACCGTTCTTAAACGACAGCTTCACTTAGATGCCCCTAACAATAATTGACTTATTTAATATATAGTGAAAGAGAGATAAAAGAAAAGAAATATAAATGTAACATATACGAGGGGAAAACAGCTCATTTCTAGGAAGAGAAAAAAAAAAATTGTACTGTTGTACAACTTAAAACACAGGAAAAAAAAGAAGAGAAATAACCAGCTCATTCTGAGAGAAATTGAAAAAAGTTCATTCTAGAAGAAACTAAATAAATAAATAATATATGTTAGTTATGTGTTTAAAATAACAAGATGTTAAAGTTAAAAAGGTCATGTCACTTGGACTGTTATTGTCACACGAGAAGCGGAGATGGAATTAATAGTTCCTGCTTTGAGATTAGAGGTGACGACACTTACCGACACTCCATGGATACATGATTTCTTATATTTTTACTTGGATTTTAGATAAATCTATATAATTTATTTTTTATAATTCTTTATTCATTAACAGTTGTTAATATATTTTGAATTTTAACTAGTTGGACAAATTTATTGAAATTTTGTAATAATATACTTAATAAATAGAATAATTAAATAGGTCTTTATAAATATTTTTTTAAATTAACTTTATAAATCATTTCAAATTTCAAATTCTTTCTAATGTGAAAGAGGATAATGATTATAAATTTAGAATAAAATAAATAAAAAATAAAGTTAATAAACACTCATGTATCTATTTTTTATTCATACAAATAAAAAAAAATACTAAAGATTTTTGACATGTTTAGGGACGATTTGTCATGTTTGAAACTAATCCACTAAATATGTTGTTCTGATTACTTTGTTTGAGATTATATCAACCTATCACATCAATGTCTGCCAACTCGCCTGGGAATCAAACGGATGAATTTGGCTTCTTTATTTATTGAATTTTAGTGGCAAGCCAAATGACTGATTTATGAATCTAGTGCGTTTTTGTATTTTCTACATATTTTTACACAACTGTACCTTTTAATATTTTATATATCAAACTATTCTTCCCCCAAAATTATATACGTAAGTATCCCCCAATACCATAGCAAGTTTGAATTTGGAAATAAGGATCTGAATTCATGCCAGAATCTAGCGTGAACTATAATATCAAACGGTCCATTAGTGAACCATTGTGTTTTGTCCGTTAAATATAAATTAACAGTTAGATTAGGTTGTGGTGACGTGTAAATATAATTAGAATTATAATTAAATAAAAGTAGGTTTTTAGTGTAGTGTCATCTATAACCCTTGGGGCAAAATAGGAATTGTAACATATAAAGATGGTTACAACCAGAATTATGTTTTTAGCAAGTAATTGATTTACAAGAGAAGAAATATTGGACACGTTAACTTTAATTTATTGCGAGAGAAATTGACTTATATGAAAGAAATTATTTTAACTTATGATCTTCCCATAAATTGTCATGGTAGAAGAGTGGAACAAAGGACGAAACTTTGTTGTATGAGGTGTTGTTCTCACACTAGAATAGGTTTTGATGCCAATAGTTTGTTGTTTGAATTAGAGTTGACTTGCATGCTAGATTCTGATTGTTTTGTGTGTTAACTAGCGTGGTTAAGTATTTGAGTATTGTGTCTAAATTAAGAATGAAGAATGGTTGATTTTAATAAATGCTTGATGCCCACCATTGGTTGGTTGATGGATTGGATATGTTTCATGCTGAATATATATATAATAATATGATTACATACAAGCTTAATAAGTTATTGTATGGTTATATGGGCCCACATGGACTGGAGTCCAATAGCTTACTATATTATTAGGATTTTCCCTAAACTGGAGGTAACACTAT
The DNA here is from genome assembly GCA_013407115.1 of Glycine latifolia. Lineage (NCBI taxonomy): Eukaryota > Viridiplantae > Streptophyta > Magnoliopsida > Fabales > Fabaceae > Glycine > Glycine latifolia. The sequence goes on along the minus strand of CM023948.1, from coordinate 15,339,472 downwards.
TGAACATTCCAAAATCTGATGTATCTTGGTGTAATACTTCAAGCACCCAACACTAAACCCTTTTATCTCAAATCTCCTTACCTCCAACAATCTTGAAGTAATAGTTTCGTGTATCAGATTTGAGCGAGTAAGGTGTTGTTTCGAAGATCTCATCGAGAGGAACTCAAGGGTGTGATCACTTTCGTGTTTGGACAGAAGGATTGATCGGGATCTGAGTTTAAAACTCTACAGCTGCAACCTTTGAGGCCAGATCCTGGAAATTTCAACCAATTTCACAAGTTGAATCCTCTTCAGAAAAGTCCAAGTCACCAAAAGGTGAATCCTCTTCACAGTTAGAGGCCAAAAAGACTATCTTCAAGAAGAAGAAAAAGGGCAAGTGCCATAACTGTGGAAAGTGAGGTCACTAGGCAGCAGAGTGTAAGCTACCAAAGATGTCAAAGAACAACACACCACAAAATTAGGCTAATATGCTAATTAGTGAATTTGAGCCTTAAGCCTTCATTAGAATGATGAATAATGGAAAGGTCAGTGCCTCTTCTGAGTGGTGGTTGGATAGTGGTGCTATATGTCATACAACAAATGATGAGAATTTACTCATTGAGATCATAGAAGTGAAAGACACCGTCGAAAATTGTAATGGTAGTGAGGCAATGGTGACTCATGCTGGAACTGCTATTTTGGTGCTTTCTTCATGTAAGTTACTAATTTTTAAACATGTTAAAGTAGTACCGTTACTTAAAAGGAATTTAATATCTGTGAATTTACTCAATAAAGTTGGTATGCCTTTTAACTATGAATGATAGAGTAACTTTATCTATTAACTCATGCTACTTCGGTTGTGCATTTATGACCAATGGCATGTATAGATTGAGTTTAGATACTGATAGCATAAACCATCTTAGTTCTACTTGGACATGTGAACTATAGGAAAATGCAACATTTATCTAAAACTCACAACATTCCATTAGATACTTCTATTCGATTTGACAAATGTGAAGTGTGTGCACAGACTAAGATCACTAGAAAACCTTTTAAGTTGGTTTATAAAAGCACAACACTTCTTGAGCTTATACATTTTGATCTTTGTGACTTTAAAAACTATGTCACCAGAGGGGGTCAGAAGTACCTAATCACATTTATAGATGATTTCTCTAGATATTGTCATGTTTATTTGTTGAAATTGAAAGATCAGGCTTTTGAGAAGTTTAAGGTTTTTAAATCTAGAGTTAAAAATCAACTTAATTTGAAAATCAAGAGGTTTAGGAGTGATAGAGGAGGAGAATATACAATGACTGGGTTCAAAGAAATTTGTGCTTTGAAAGGCATAATACTTGAAACTACTGCTCCTTACTCAACTCAATCAAATGGTGTTGCAGAGCGTAAGAATAGAACTTTAATTGAAATACTAAATTCTATGTTACTTACAGTTGACATGCCTTCCTCCTATTGGGGAGAAGTTGTTTTAACTGCTAATCACATCTTAAATAGGTTGCCACACTTTAAATTGTCTAAGACACCTTATGAGATATGGCACAAACGTCATTGTAGATATGATACCCTTAAAACTTGGGGTTGTGTTGCCTATGTAAGGATACAAGATCCTAAAAGGCCTAAGGTGGGACCTAGAACAACTACTTGTGTATATCTAGGTAGTGCAGAAGATAGTGCTGCAAATAGATTTTTGGATCTATGTACTAATACAGTGATAGAATCTGGAGATGCAAAATTCTTTGAGTACAAGTTTGTTAGCAATCTTGACTTGAAGGTTTTTGGATCTACAGATATGATTTCAGAATCTCTTGTAGAATCTATAGCTTGTCCTTTTGACACTAATCTCACACAACTAGCTATTAAACCAATCCCAGTTAGAAAATCTACAAGAGATAAAGTTTCTAAGAGTTTTGGTGAGGACTTTGTCACTTACCATATAGGGGGTGGTCCATTCTTCTATCAAGGAGCAATGAGATCTAGGGAATCCTTACTATGGGCAGAAGCCATAGATGATGAAATGAGCTATTTGCTACAGAATCACACTTGGCAGCTAGTCAATTTGCCAAAAGGGGCTAAGGCTATAGGCTCTAAGTGGGTATTTGATGTGCTATTGACCTGAATCTTAGCACCTTTGCCCTGATCTTCCTTGCAATGGAAGTCACTCTTCAATTGAACTTCAAAACAGAGCATCCAACCCTTCTCTTGAGTGAGGCTGTTTATGTTTTCTAATTTTTAGAAATGGACTCTGGAAGAAGAATAGGAATGAATTTGAAATGACACCATGGAATAAGAATTCCAATAAGTCTTGCAAGAATCACCACAATAGCTGGGAGGCCATTGATAAGAAACAAGAAGTTCTTGAAGAAGAACAAAGAAAACTCTCACCACAATTCAGAAATTGTATTAATCATCCAAAGATCAAAAGATCCCTTACAATTAGTTTGTGAGTGGTTTATATAGACTACGAATTATTAAGCTAAATGACACTAAATGAAATGTAAATGTAAACTAAAATGAAGCCCAAACGTAACTTGTAAGACAAGCTTTAGCTAAGTGACCTTTGGCTTTCCAAAAATGTGCAGTGACCATCTCAGACTGGTATAATCGATTAATTCGCTATTGTAATAGATTAAATCAGTCAGAAACTGAAATAATCGATTACACTAACCAAATAATCGATTAAAGCAGTAAGGTCATGATTCCTGCTTACAACTAACATTCTTGTAATCGATTATTTCGATGAAATAATCGATTAAAGCAGTAAGGGCTTATTTCTGATTGCTTCTAAACATCCTGTAATCGATTACACTAGCAAAATAATCGATTAAAGCAGAAGCAACTTATTTACAAATGTTTTATTGAATTATTCTAACAAGTGTTAGAATTTATTGAATTAAATTGGATTTGGGACATCAAAATCCAGCTCTTGTCATCCTTGATATGGTGTGCAACTTCATGCTTGCCCAAATTGGCTTGAATATGGTCTTGAAGTGCTTGAGTCCTAGCTCTTGTCATTGGTCCTTTGAAGCTCACCAAAGGAAGTGCTTCAAGCTCCCCTTCTAGACCTTTGGCTTGTCTTGGACCTCCATCAGTATTAAAGAAGAAATTGAATAGTGACGGATCAATAGCTAGATATAAAGCACGTTTAGTAGCTAAAGGCTTTAAACAACAGAGTGGAATAGACTTTTTTTTTTTACGTTTATTCACCTGTATGTCATCTGTCAACTATAAGAATTCTTCTTGCTTTGGCATCTATTGAACACTTTGTAGTGTATCAAATGGATGTAAAGACAACTTTCTTAAATGGAGAGTTGAATGAAGAAATCTACATGGAACAACCCGAAGGGTATGTCATGAAAGGCCTTGAGGAAAAAGTTTGTAAATTGAACAAATCTTTGTATACTCTTAAACAGGCACCTAAGATGTGGCATCTTAAGTTTGACAAGGTGGTAAAGAGCTATGGATTTCAGTCCAATTATTCAGATAAATTCCTTTACTATTGTTTCAAGTCAAATAAGATAGTCCTTATATGCATGTATGTTGATAACATGTTAATTCTTGGCTCTGATCATTGTATAGTGGGTGATGTGAAAACCACTTTAGCTAGAGAATTTGAAATGAAAGATGTTGGTATGGCTAATACCATTCTTGGTATGAAAGTAAGCTTTAAAAGGCAAGTTATCTCCCTTAGCCAAACTCATTATATTGAGTAGCTACTTTCTACTTGGGGATATAGTGAGTGTAAACCGAGTGAGACACCATATGATTATAACAAAAGTCTGAGTCCTAATGAATGGACCAGTGTGGATCAGTTAAAGTACTCAAAACTGATAGGTAGTCTCATGTATGCTATGAGTTGCACTAGACCTGACATAGCCTTTGCAGTTGGCATGTTGAGTCGTTTCACTAGTAATCCTAGTAAAGAGTATTGGGATGCCCTCAGTAGGCTGATGAGATTCCTTAAAGGTACTAAAAATTATGCTTTATGTTATTTTGGTTATCCTCCAACTGTGGATGGATATTCTGATGCCTCATGGTGTTCAGAAATTGGAAATAGTAAATCCACCAGTGGATATGTATTCATTCTGGGTGGAGATGCTGTTACTTGGAAATCCAAAAGACAAACTTGTATTGCGTTGTCATCAACGGAATCAGAACTTTTTGCTTTAGCCTCAGCTGGTGAAGAGGCAGAGTGGATAAAGAATCTGAT
>CM023948.1:15321339-15334871 GCA_013407115.1 Glycine latifolia | reverse complement strand
GTGTTAGTGTGTGACCCATTAGGCCCAACATAGCTACTGACATAAATGAGTTTGGGCCCAACAAGGCCACTACTCATTTAATGACAACACAGGGCACTAGCAATGCTTTGTTGCTCCATAACTAATTAGGTAAATGACAAGATCATCCTATTAAATCTATTTGGTTTTCGTATGTATTTCCTTTCGTTCGGTTACCTTCCCATAAAACCTAGGGTAAGGAAACGTATCAGCCCTTGCGGTCTAGGGTAAGCTTTAATACGAAATAGGGAGTCTCCAATTTTACTGACTCTAAAGGCAAATCATCTCATGATTTCTTTTACTATGCATAGATTCCCGAGTCCCGTAAATGTCATCCCGATTTCTCCAGTTTACAGATAACCTAATCTCTCACAGAGATTTGATGAATTCCTTCAGCTAGTCACCCTAGACTCGTGTACTTTCAGGACATGCCTAAAAGTATACCTATGTGTCTCCATGTTTCAGGCAGACGAGGTATACAATCAAAGCATGTCTTCTAGAACACAGTCTAGGTGAAAACTTCTGGTCTAAGGAAAGACACACCCAAATAATAAGAGACTACTCTAATGATACTATCTGTGAGATTTCCTCATAGAGTCTCTTTGTGGGTCTGTTCAGTGCGAGCTATACCCTTATAGGTCCACCCACAACTTTAGCTAAGACATCTCTATGTCTGTAGCTCATGAGATCTTTACCTTGTATCTGCATACAAGTAGTTAAGCCGTGCTAGTCTTACCCAAAATTACTGATCCCCATTCTCAGTGTCTCTAGACTAGGAACTTAAAATTTAGGAGTAGACATCTGGTATCCTTGAATCCTCATGATCGTGATCCCATCACTGATACTCAAGAGACACCTATTCTATTCCAAGGGTTTTATCCAGTTACTCATATATTAATAATGATATCGAGATATAATATGAAACAAGATAAAGAGCGCTTATAATTTATTCATGACAATATGAAAAATACATGTACGTCCTAATCTAATGAAAAGATTGTCTCTAGGACATCCATATACTAACAATTCCAAATTGAAACATAGAAATAGTTGATTATATAAGAAGCCTATTGGTCTTGTTCTTAATTGAAACTTGACATTACAAGACTAGATTATTGTAAGTGAGGTGACTATTAGTCTTATTCTATGCAACGAGACAATCATTACTCTCTTACAAATAAACTTAGGTTGATGGCTCTTTATAACTTAAACTATTTAGGCCTTGTTCATAATTTATGACTCTGGCTTGATGCTTATGAACATGATATTATGATGTTTTATGACATTGATATATGTTCTTCTTTGCCTGATGATATGATGCTAAGTTCTTTTAGTAGAACTAGACATTTTTAGTAGTTTATTCAAATGATTGAATTCATGATAATATGAAATTCATATTTGAAAATCTACAGGGGATGGTAGAGATGGAGGAGAGCTTAAGAAGTTGGATCCTTAGGAGGATGACCAACTTGATATATGAATATATCATTTAGAGTAGTAGGAACTTGACAGTTCACTTGCTATTGCCCATTATGTTGGAGTCCATTTACTTGAGACTTATATTTTGTTATATCTATTTTGTGAACATTATGACTGTTATGCTTCTTTCTTATATTTGTAAGGCCTTAGACTATTTTGACTGGCCTACTTATACTTGATTGTTATGCATATGTTGGTTGTGAACTAATTTTGAGATTGATTTTAGATGTTGGGATTTGGATGAGTTTAGATTTAATCTAAAACTCTTGGTATTTATATTGTTATATTGATCTCAGAACAAATTCATGAGAATGATGACTCACTTAGTTTGATTGCAAATGATGTTTGAGTTTAATGTTTATTATTAAAACTTTTTGACGGATCCAAGTTGATTGTCTTGGACTGGATGTGGATCATTCATGTTTGTTTGAAAATTACACTGACTACCTTATTGGATTGTGCTGTATGGTGAACATAAGAGGAGATCGTTGAATATATATGATATATATTAAATAATAATATGTTCACATACAAGCTCAATAAGTTACTGTATGGTTATATGGGCCCATATGGGCTGGAGCCCAATAGCTTACTATATTACTAGGGTTTTCCCTAAGCTAGAGGTAACACTGTTGAGCATTCCAAAATCTGATGCCTCTTGGTGTAATACTTCAAGCACCCAACACTAAACCCTTCTATCTCAAACCTCCTTACCTCCAACATTTCATTTTGTATTTATATTAAGGTTACTATGGACAACAATGAGTTCTTTTGCAACATTGCCCTCTTGTCACACATGTCGCCTCCCAAAGGCAACAAAGTTGAAGCCTCTAATTTTGTGATTTAAATTTGGTTCTTGTTGTTCATGTTATAGTCAATTGAAAATAACTTACCTTCATTGAAGACATTTTGGTTTTCCCATTTTTGGTGTAGATCCATGAAAAGGTTGATAAAGTTGTAATAGTTCAATTTCCTCTACAGATGTGTGAAGCTACAAGATATTGACTCGTTGGCGTAGGTGCCAAGCGAGCCCAACCTTTTATGTGTGTCTATGCTACTACATATTATGTTTCAAATAAATGAGACATTGATTCCCTATTTTTAAAATTTTAGAAAAACATTTAATTTGTGTTGAGTTGAATGTGTCTTTAGTGAAAATTGTGTTGTGTTGTTCCAATGTAAATAAGTGTTTTGAATGAATGTGCTTCTTGGAATTTTGAACATTCATTCATGGTTATATGTATGTTGGTATTGAATGCAGGTTGATGAAGCTTCATTGATACACTATTATCTTCCTTCATTTATGATTCTCATGATGCTCTCATGTACATTTTAAAACTAGATTGTGACCATCATTTAACATACTCTATGTGACCTTGTGATGTGAACCCAAGAAGTGTTGGAGATGTCACGAGGATGATCAAGTCTTGATAAGTTAGAATTCTAAAATGAACCCAAGTGAAAAAACTCTCACAAATCTAAATTGTTTAGAATATTTACTTCATTCAACTTGGTGCTGGATGCAATGATATTACTAGACATTAAATCCCTATGTAACAACACAATTACTAGGAAAATGAGATGTTTATGCAACAACTGAACACATTTATTATCCCAAGCTAAAAGACTTTTATTTAACCAAAGTAAATGAAAAGACAAGTTATTCAACTCTCAATTCATCCAAATATATTAATTCGTCATAAAAGTACTCCTTTAGCCCAAAATAACATAATTGAGCATAATTTCAACCAACCCATGTATAGGAATAAAAACATTTCAACCAATACCAAGTTGAATGAAGCAAGTATTCTGAACAATTCAGATTTGTGAGAGGTTTTCTCTTTGGTTCCTTTTAGAACTTTTATGACTTATCAAGGCTTGATCATCCTTATGGTGTTTCCAACACTTAGGGTCTCTGTTTGTTGTAATCAAGGATTCAAGTGGATCACTAAACCTGATTGTTAGCTTTCTTGGGGTGGGTGTAATTAAAGTTCTTGTGGGTTCAAAGGTTCTAAGCCTTATTGGGTTCACATCACCTTGCGGCTAAGTTGCATGGTGAATTTCGGAATAAGGCGCTTCATTCGTATGGTTGCATTTTAGTTTGTGTACCTTGAAGGAGGACCCACATTAGAAAATAACATTGGTTATAGTTGATGGTGTGGATTTTATTTCGGCCTTTTGAGTACATTGAAAACCTTCTTGTTGAGAACTAAGAGTAATAACAATTTGGCCATCTTAAGAACCTGAATCCATTAGTACATTGTATTTGTGTAGTTTTAAGTAGGCCAAGGTGCGTTGCTTGTGCTTTGTTGGTATTGAAATTTTAGATATTTAAAAGTTGAAGGTTCTCATTGTGTAGAAAAATTATCCCTCATTGTTGTAATATATTTAAAGGTGTGAGAAATTTGTCTTTGGGCTTATCTGAATATGTTTGTGAGTCATGGATTTGAAATGCAAAATCATGTAAACCAATTGGAGTATGATTGATGTTTTTTGTTTTTTTTTTTAAACCCAACTAAATATACCTTTGATTTTAGGCCTAGTATGGTCAAGTTTTGTTGAAAGACCAAGATGGTCAACTAATGTTGTAAGATCCAAATGGATGAACATATATGCTTTTTAATAAATTTAACACTAGAACACTTTAGCAGAATGTTAATTGTCATATAAAACCCATCATCCTTGAAATTTGCATTGCTAATGTTTTTCATAATTAAAACCAGGGATGTGGATTCAACAACTTTTACAAAGGTTGAAACCAATCTAAAGATCCTAAACCACTTTCCCAAGGTGTGAGAACCGAAAACAACAACCATTCAATAAGCTAGCAAAATCAAAACCCTATCTTGGGATGAGCTGTTGTGAGTTCTTCAAGTTCACGTGGTTCATATCCAAAATAGAGATCATGTACCTCACAAAGATTATGTAGCCCTTAAGTCTGGAGAAACAATCTCTAGAAGAGAAGCAAAAAAAAGCTTTAGCAAAGCTCTTAAAGTTCAAATTGTTGAATCTAAAGCATTAGACAATAACGTTAGTGGATCAATAGATGATGAAGTGGCCATCATGTCAAGAAAGTTCAAATAGATGCTGAATAAGAAAGGAAAATTCCACCACTTCTTTAGAAAAAAGATATAAGATTCAAGAAGAAACACAAGGAGGAAGGTAATGAGATCATTTGTTTGAATGTAAAAAGCTTGGACACATGAAAACTAAGTGCCCTAAGCTTAAAAAGAAAAGATACTCTGGTGGCAAGAAAAAGAAGAGTCTGATGACCACCTAGGACGACTTAGACAATGAGAAAAGTATCAGTTCAGATGAAGAACAAGCTAACATCTGCCTGATGGCAAACACAAACAAAAAGGTTGAGGTAAAAACTTGTTCTAAATATGATGTCTCAACTAGCTCTTCATTAGATGAAGAAGAAGAGATGCCTTATGATGTTATTCTTCAAAATTGTCATATGTTAACAAATTGTTTGCAAAAACACTGACTTAAAGAAATCAAATACAACTTTAGAAGAAAGACTCTAGAAAAAAGTCTAAGTTAAGCTAGGACCTTTGGTACAATAGGTAAATCCTCTATAATTGAAAAACTAAGAGAGGAAGTAGCTTGTCTTACCAAAGGTTGTGGGAAGTTTTTGGAAAGATATAACACATTAGCTATGCTTTAAAAATACCTTCAACATCCCCACGATAAATTTGGCATAGGCTTAGAGAAAGATGCATTATCTTCTTCTTAGTCACAGTCTGATCCACAAATGTGACTTTTATGGATTCTAAGTTCAGATGCATCCACAAGAAAAAAAACAAACGCCTAAACAAACCAAGGGTACTAATGTTGTTGCAACAAAAATGTTTTGGGTACCAAAATTTTATGTTATTCTATTAAAGATATCCTTGGTAAGAAAATGTCAGGGTTAAAGCTGGTACTTGGATAGTGGCTACTCGTGGCACATTACAGAGAAAGGTATAAGTTCCTAGACCTAAAGTTCATTGAAGGTGGAGCTGTTGCCTTTGCAGACATGGGCAAAGAAAAGACTGTTCTTAGTCAAGTCATCCTATGAATTAGCTTGTAACTCTCAATATGCTCTTGAGATAAAATTGTTCAAGTTGATTCACAGGTGGTGTGAACCGAAGAGGATTAGAAGTTCACTTTGGAAACTTTCCAATGAAAGCATTTAAACCAATGCTAAGAGGCTGAGAATTGGCATCAGTGGGAATGATTCTTACCATGCTTGCTCGCAAGAGGTGGAAAACCTTTTCCATCTATTTCGAGATTGCAGAAAAGTTAAACAAATCTGATTGTTGTTGGTCCTTAGGGAGCATAGGAGCGAATTTTATATGTGTAATGACTGGAAAAGATGGTTGGAGGAAAATCTATTAGCTAAAATAATGGTTCAAGGTTAGTGTTGGAATTCTTTGTTTGGTTTCACTTGAAATTTCATTTGATGTAGGAAGGAATAGTGCTATCTTATCATATGAAAATTAGAGTGCTAATGATATCATTAAGAAAGCTCTTTGAGCCCATCAAGCCTACAAAGCTAGTAGTGACATGTTGAAGGCTTTGTCCTTACCTCACAAGTTGCAAACGAGCAATAATGAGCTTTAATGGATCCCTCCCTAACCTAGTTAGGTAGCTATAAGTTGTGATATTGTCGTGGGTTAGGTTGGGCATGTTGCAACTTGTGGTGGGGTAGTTTACGACCATAATGACGCTTTCTTGTGTGGCTTCCAGAGTAATATAGGAGAGTCCTCAATGCTTTATGCAAAAATGTCTGTGATCCTTTAGGGTTTGAAACTAGTTGGGGCTAATGGCTTTAATAGTATTCGTGTTGATTCTGATTCAATGAATGCCATTAAGCTCATGGAAAAGGTTGTAGCCAACATCATTCATGTTACAACTTGGATTAAGACATTGGTGTTGTGATTGGCCGGATTGGCCAGGTTTCTTGAAATTAGTTTTGTAGGGAGGCAAATCTTGTTGCAAACATTATAGCCAAGCAGACTTTAAAGATTCATATGGGCTATCCATGTTTTTGATTTGGATCCAAATTGTATCTCTAATGCTTTGAGAGATGAATTATCTCATAATAAATATAACAGTGGTAGTTAAACCTATGTGGTTCGCGTTCACAAAAAAAATAAGTATATGGGTTTCGAACACTACTAACATTTGGATTCCTTAGGCTCAAAGATTGTTGAATTGTTATCAATTGAGCAATTGATTAGGGTAAATAGCGTTATTAAACCATGACCAAAGGTTAATAATCAATTTGGGAATATTGATAATTAACAATATTTGGGGTCTTGTGAGAATTATAATTAGGGTAAATTGAGGTAAGTGTGAAATCATAATCCTAGGTTGCTTATTATAACTATTTTCACACCAACAACTCTTTCGATCTTTTATTCTTATTTACTAAATTGAGCAATTGACCATAACTATCTTTCATTTAATTTAACTTTAAGTGCTTAGTTTTACAAAATTAATTGTTTGAGAACACAATTGGTCATTCGGGTTTGATTTTCAAACTTTTAGTCAATTGTTACTACTACGTAGGGTACGCTTGCCCTAGTGTGAACATGTTTTTGCGCATCAAACTCTTTCTCTCTTCTCTCCATTTCTCTCTTTTCCTCCATTTTTGTTCTTTTGAGGTTCCATTTGGATCTACGATCACTTCAATGAAGGATGCGATCCACGATCAATAAGTTTTTAAAAACCAAAGGTATGTGGATTGCTACAATTAGAGCATCCAACATCAGAATGAAGTTGTATTAGAATCTACATCAGAATGATGAAGAACTTGATTTTGAATATTAAACTTTAGAATGAAGTTCAAAATGGTTAAGAATGCACCTCAAAGACAAAAATAGTTCTTCCATATGCGACAACATATACATATCAGAAGACTGAAGTTGACAACATCTCACTTTCCATATGATACCACACACACTAAGGGCACATTAGAAAGTAATTGCTAGTTGCATGAGAAGATGCAATCCAGTTGAAAGATGAACCTGTCCATGAAAAGATCTAATGAAGAACATTAGAATTAAAGACTAGAGATTTTATGTAGTCTAACCTTGGACAAAACACTAACACACCAGCAACTATACCTTCAATTTTTTTTTATGAATCAATCTACTTCAAAATGCTTTGTGCTGTGAAGATGTGTTGAGATTGATGAAGTTGTGCTACTTCAAAAAGTCATATCAATTGAACTTTGTTGAAAGGATCTACTGCTAGTATGGATTCTTTCTCAGCTAACATCAGAATCTCCATTCTGATGTAACTTTAGAATGCTCATTGGAAAGGTTCCTCAGAATGGGAACCTTAGAATGACCTTCTAGTTGTCATGATATGACAACTGTCATCTATGTCTGCTTCCTCTAGAAGTATTTGATTGAGTTGGATCCACTTCAACGATCTTCTTTGGAGCTTTAAGAGGTCAACAAAGATAATCTTGAAGTTAAGTTGAAGCCTTCCAAGTGATAGAAACTTGAGCCAAGTTCTTTGTGTGAGAAATTTGTCATTGTTGCTACAACCCTCTTAATAGAGAGTAACCCACTTTTGTAAAAGCTTGTAAACTGAGATAGATCTAAGATACAAGTGAGATATTGTAATTTCTTGAGTGGAAACCCATTTGTGCAATCAAAACACAGAGACCTTCTATTGTTGAAATTTTAGCAAGTGGCAGGCAAAGGTTGTAACCAATAAGATAGTTGGTCTAGCTGTGGCTAGGTGTAAAGTCCAATGGGGTTTCTAGAAGGTTGTTGAAATCCAATTTTTTGCTAGTGCAAGAGTGGCTAGTTGTGTTAGTGAAATCTCATATTGAAGAATAAAGACTAGACGTAGCCCAAGTTTGGGGGTGAACTAGTATAAAAATCATTGTGCATCATCTTTTTCCTCACTCTCTTTACACTGATTTTAATATGCACTTTATTTACTATTTTTTTATAACTAAGGCTGAAAAATCTTTTGACAAACACTCTTAAAATTGAACCCTTTTTTTATTTTATCAATGTCCTTTCAACTAAACAATTTGTAAAAATAGAGCTCTGAACTGTGAATTTTTTTTTCAAGAACTGCTTGCATTTTCGTTTTGAGCTTAAAGCAATTGTTTATTCTGAACTTATATCATAATACTATTTATTACTCGAAAAGAAACCAAAGTTTATGAAAACACAATTCAACCCGTTTCTTGTGGTGCTTTTGTCATTACAAAAGTGTTTCCTAGAGCTTTAAGACCATTTAGGAGAACTTGCAAACTCCTAAACATGTCATCAATAAATTCTCATTCCTTCATGGAGAATTTTTTTATTGTCTCATCAAAGTGACAACTTTTCTTAGTCTGAAATCTTTCGTTCCTCCATAATTAACGTATAATTAGTCTTAAAGTTCTTTGGTTGTTTTGTGCCTACAAATTTTGTTGTACTCATTTCTTGTCAGAGCACATCTTAGAGTGTATCTTGCTTTCGTGTTGAATTCCATGATGTTGAAGTCATCTTGAATCCATTTTGCCTCAGGTCTCACAATGGGTATATCTCAATGCATGATGATTTGCCATAACTAGTATTGTGTGGATTTGTTGATGTACATCTTCATACAATCCTTCTAGTATGAATAATCATCTCCTATTAAAGGCTGAAGGCCTTGTAAGGGAAGCTCCCTCTTGAAAATGCAAGAAACACACTAAAGGGGGGGAGGATAGGAGGTTGAATAGTGTATATATCAAAGATATAAACTTTTGACATATGAAGAATGATAAAGATAATACTATGTACAACACTGGTCATCCAGTGAGGATAAAACAATTATGTAATGAAGAACAATATGGTCATCAAGTGACAAATAAAAGATTCTTAAAATAGTTTTTCAAATAAACACTTAGTGTAAAGTGATGTTAGAAAATATAATAAGAATACTCTATAAACCTTTATGGAGAGAAGTAGAAACACTTTGTTTATACTGGTTCACTCAACTTGAGCTATGTTCAATTCACCTTTACTCACTACTCACTAGTAAAGAGTTCCATTAATCAAAACTGATTACAAAACAAGTATTCTAACCCGCCACTCCTAGCTTTACAAGTATTCTTAACACCACTTCTAGTATCTTCTTAGACTCCCCCTAAATCTAAGAACCTAAGTATTTTTTTTTTAATGTCAATTGCTTCGTTGAGGGATTTTATAGACTTCAGTGAAGTATTCGTTATGGGATATGCGTTGTTATCTTGAAAGGACCATTGTCTCACATAGAAGAACGAGATGACATGTCAAGCTCTGAATGGTGAGGATTTTATCCAAAGTACAGACAGCACCATGTGCTGTCTACTCTGAAAGCGACCTTCAAAGGAATATTCCATGAAAGCCTTATATTCTCTTCTATACCATCTTTTTTCTTAAATTCAAATGTTGGTTATTCAATTGTAAGAGAGGCAAATATAATTTAAATAAAATTGTGCATGTGCACTTTTCTTCTTCGTGATACTCGGTCTTTGAGACTAGACACACAAGTTTACCTTATGACAATGTGTTACACTGATATGTACAAGAGTGAACGCTCACTAAATATAGCACGTTGGACGCAAGGTTAAAAGAGAGCATACACTCTATAACTGTGAAATGTTAGTATATGGATGTCCTAGAGACAATCTTTTCATTAGATTAGGACGTACATGTACTGTTCATATTGTCATGAATAAATTATAAGCACTCTTTATCTTGTTTCATATCCTGTCTCGATATCATTATTAATATATGAGTAACTGGATAAAACCCTTGGAATAGAATAGGTATCTCTTGAGTATCAGTGATGGGATCACGATCATGAGGATTCCAGGATACCAGATGTCTACTCCTAAATTTTAAGTTCCTAGTCTAGAGACACTGAGAATGGGGATCAGTGATTTCGGGTAAGACTAGCACAACATAACTACTTGTATGCAGATACAAGGTAAAGACCTCATGAGCTACAGACATGGAGATGTCTTAGCTAAAGTCGTGGGTGGACCTATAAGGGTATAGCTCGCACTGAACGGACCCACAGAGAGACTCTATGAGGAAATCTCACAGATAGTATCATTAGAGTAGTCTCTTATTATTTGGGTGTGTCTTTCCTTAGACCAGAAGTTTTCACCTAGACTATGTTCTAGAAGACATGCTTTGATTGTATACCTCGTCTGCCTGAAACATGGAGACACATAGGTATACTTTTGGGCATGTCCTGAAGGAACACGAGTCTAGGGTGACTAGCTGATGGAATTCGTCAAATCTCTGTGAGAGATTAGGTTATCTGTAAACCGGAGAAATCGGGATGACATTTACGGGACTCGGAAATCTATGCATAGTAAAAGAAATCATGAGATGATTTGCCTTTAGAGTCAGTAAAATTGGAGACTCCCTATTTCGTATTAAAGCTTACCCTAGACCGCAAGTATAATAACCAAGGTTAAATAAATAAAAGAAAAAGAAATAAAAATAAAAATTTAACTATATTCCGTCACAAAAAGTGTTAGCGACGGAATTAGCGACGGATTTTTCGACTGATTTAGCGACGGCTAGGGGCACTGGAATCTGGTGCCTGGAGCGTGAATTTGGCGCCCAGAGCGCCAGAAATGGCCAGAAGGCCATTTTTCCCTGGAATTTGGCGCTGGAGGCATGAAAATGGCACCTGGAGCACCAAATCTCGGGCAGGCACCCTATATAAAGGTTTTTTTACGAATTTTGGGGGCGAAAATCAGTTTTCCCCTTCCTTAAGCCAGTTTTCCTCCATTGTTGAGTTGGAGAGCTTCATACCCGCTTATCCTTTGACCTAAACACTTGATAACCAACTAGGAAAGTGATTAGAACCTCGAGATGAGCTAGATTCCAAGCTTGATTCACGACAAGAGTCATCTGACGACGAGATTAAGTTCTCTAGGGAATTTCTCAGAGCTTGGCTTTTGAGGAGAAAGAGAACGTTTCTAGGACGCTTGAGCTTAGAGAAGTTATTCTCTAACCTTCCTCGACTGTTTAGAGGTAAGAAACTCGAGCTTTAACCGGTTATTTCTGAAAGATGATTCTTGATGAGTTTTGGTGAATTTTGAATAAATAAGCGAGTTGGAGTCGAAATTAGGCTTGGATTCTGTTGAAAAGTATGCTCAGGAGGTTGTTCTGATGAAGTTTGAGCCTTGAATCTTGAGTATTGATGAAGTTTAGTTTTGACTCTGACATTTGTATGAGTAGGAAGATTGATGTTATAATGATGGATTTGAGCCTAGGTACCTTTACAAAAGATGATCAGGAGGCTAAATAAACGGTGAATATGTGTTGAAATAGCCGTTCTGCTAAACTTGACAAGTATGGATATTTGGCCTGGTTAAGGCAAGTGAATCCTTTGAATTGGCTCATACAGAGTCTTGTAGGGACCGAGATAGATCCAGTTGAGGGTCTGTGAATCGCCTTTGAGGTGATTAGTCCTGATAACCTTAAGATAGAGAACAGAGAGGTTAAAATGGAAAGGAATCGCTTTTCTTTTCATTCTAACGGTCGAGAACCGTTATATAGTGTTTGAATGCCTTGTTAGGTTATTGATATTTATGCTTGTTGCCTTGATATAGGGCGTGACATCGAGGGTGTCAGTGGCATAGACCACGTTCCAGGGATTGGACAGCAGAGCACTGCCTTGTCAGGTAAGCTCTTTGCTCTTGGGACTATTTCCCACTGCTTGTGTTCCACCATACTCCGAGGGAGTGATGGTTATATTCATGTTGCATGTGCATTACATTGGTTATTACAGTTTTCTCAAAATGATATGTATGCATAATGCTATGCTTTGTATGTATGATTGTGTTCTGAATAGATCTTCTGGCCAGTAGATAGATATGGACCTCCCTAGGAGTAGAGCGCACCTCCTAGTTTGGTTTGCTCACGTAAAGGGTGATGATGATCCCTTAAGACCAAGAGATAGGTGGGCCCGTTGCGGATGAAACCTATTCTCGGAGGTATCATATATCATGCATCCATGCGTAAGGGGTAGCTCCCGATGGGATGACACAGCGTATGAGTTCCGGTCTCACACTAGATGCTAATGATGATGCATCTTTTTGAAAAGGGTGATGATGATCCCTTAATACCAAGAAATAGGTGGTCCCGTTGCGGTTGAAGCCTATTCTTGGATGTGCTATGTGTATGTGTATTGTTATGAGGGCCGGGAGGCCTAGTGATTGTGATACCTGTGATGCTGTTGCCATGGAAGTGAGCCAGGGGGAGGAGAAGCCTCCAAGAGCCCTGAGCTTACTGAGATTGTATCTCACCCCTGTTTGGGGATATTATTTTCAGGTGATGCTGCTGGCAGAGATGACAGGTCCCAGGGCGGGAGGCCCCAGTAAGGACAGACTCTGTGTAGCTGTTGGGACAGCTTTTTGAGAGCATTGTGGCTCAGTTATTGTTAGTTATGTTATTGTTTTGCACCCCTGCGAGGGAAGATATGCATGTGAATATATTTTGAGCCTGTATAGAGTATGTACGGAGTATATTGCATTATGTACATATGATTAACTCTCCTGGTATATCTGTATAGATAGTATAGTCTTATCTGCCGTTATTTTGAGTCATCTGGATCATTGAGACTTTTGTGATGTCTTGGCATTCGTTTCTATTACTTTGATTTAGTACCATACATAATGAATCAAGGAATATGGGTTTGAAAACGCTTCCGTGATTGTAATTAGTTGGTTTTATATTAATTACTGCGCTTATCAGATTAAGTAATATGTTAATACACCGAATGCATACGGGGTGTTACAGCAAGGGCTGATACGTTTCCTTACCCTAGGTTTTATGGGAAGGTAACCGAGATGAAAGAAAATACATATGAAAACCAAATAGATTTAATAGGATGATCTTGTCATTTACCTAACTAGTTCTGGGGCAACAAAGCATTGCTAGTGCTCTGTGTTGTCATTAAATGAGTAGTGGCCTTATTAGGCCCAAACTCATTTATGTCAGTAGCTATGTTGGGCCTAATGGGTCACACACTAACACTTTATTGTC
>CM023948.1:15276104-15321239 GCA_013407115.1 Glycine latifolia | reverse complement strand
GAATTTAAATATGAATTAACTATAGTAGTTAGTTTCATATCAAAAGGAGAAGATAAGAGCTAGATTTGAATTTGAATTCAACTAGAATCTTATCATGATCATGTCCTAGATTTTAGGAAGAATTTTGAGGGCTGATTATGGGCTTATACACGGCTGATATATGGAGGGTGGTTGAGGTACAAATGTTGGTGTAGGTGCATCAATAGCTCCAAGCATTGACATTTGAGCTTGTTGCATGTTATATAAAAGGACGACACTGAGATTGGAAAACTAGGGGGTAATGGCATTCAACATAGAGAGGCAGAATTGCTCATTCTCTTGTTGTTGACATTCTGCAAAGGACTCCATTGCTTAGCTGATCATATCTTGAACCTGGTCATGAGTGACAGTGGCGGGTTGTGCATAGTTGAGAATAGTGGGGCTAGAACTTGTTGAATATACAATAACAACATCATGTTCGCCCATATCTCAAGAAATGGCCTCATTTGAAGTTGTAGACTGCTTGAATGTGGGGTTCAACTTCATCAGCCATAGCTACATTGGATGCTTCACCAGTCTCGTCCATGACACCAGTGTTTATGAGATTAATGATGACCCCACGCACTATGGTGTTGTCCATAACTTTAGCAAATGCTTCAGCTTGGACAGTGGCAACAACTTTCTTCTCAGCAATAGCAACATCAACAACATATTCTTCAGTTATCTTCTTCTGTTGAGCCTTATGGAGCTAAGTCACATGGGCTATCATATGAGCTTTTGTCCTTTTCTTCAAGTTGTAAGTTCCCTCACATTGAATGATAAGATGTTTGAGAAGTTGTTGGATAAAGGAGTAGTAGTCATCATCTCTAGTAAAGCAGACGCAAGCGTCATCAAAGTGATACTTCTTAGTAGGTCATAACACTTGAAAACGTCACAATGTACAACATTATCACTTCCATCATAACTATAGGTTGAGGCTTTTTGAGAGTCCATCCATATGATCTAACTTCAGAAGGTTCTGTTGTCATGAGCGTCTAGAGTGCGTATCAGTTGCTTTCCATGAAACAGTGGACTCCAATTGCAGAGGTGGTACAAAATCTCTACCTTGATATGCCTTGAAGGCATCTATTCCTTCTAGTATAGCTTAAACCTTTTTTTCTTGGCGGTGTCCCATATTGGTAGACATGGACAAACTCTATCAATAACCATCTTGATGCCAGCTGCCCTAAAGATGTGCAGACCAGAAGGGTACGTTGTGGCTTGATCACGCAAGTACATCTGTTCATGTAACTTGTCAAGGGATGAGTGATCATTGAGTGAGAGTTGTATATCTATAGGATGCACTGACAGTAGTTTGGTAACGGGCGTCCACAAGTGCACCTTCTTCTAAAACTATATCTTGGAGCTTCCACTTCATGCAAAGGGTCCCTTCGTGGCTTTCCAAACAATTCCTAAGAGATACTGTACTGGGAGCTCTTCTTGTCGTTCAGCTTCTTCATACTACACAAGGCTTGAGAGTGAGTTACCTTAGTGGAAGGTCGAACTCGCTGCTTTCCAGGTGCTAGGCTGCTAGCCAATAGGGAGGCATCTTAACAATAGTTGGCTACATTGGATAAGTCCACTTTGGAGGCAAAAAATGAACAATTTCATCTAATGGTAGAGCTATAAAGGCCTCAAACAAAGTGTGCACATAGTCATAGCATGTCCAGGTGGGTGCTTCAGCAGATATGGTTTCCCTTACCACAGGTTCAAAGAAAATAGCTTCAGAGAAGGGTTGATAGGTGTGGTATTACTGTGAATGAAGGCTAGAGGGAATATCTAAGCATCAGTTAATGGCTTTGTATAATATTAGCAAGCTGATCATCAGTGGGTACAAACTGTAAATCCATTATTCCATTTTGAACATGGTCTCTTATAGAATGATGTTTAATTTCTATATTACTTTGGAATGAAATGTTGGGTTTTTTTTAAAGATTTATTGTAGCTTTATTATCACAATAGATAGGAATTTTACTCTCATAGCACTATATTCTTCAAGCTGGTTCTTTATCCATAGGAGTTGAGCGCAACAGATTGCTACTAACATGTATTATGCTTCAATAGTCATAGTCGGTGTAACGACCCGCCTTGTTGCTACTATATCACTAACTCTTAATTACTCTGATAATAGATTTTAATGAAATTCCCTTATAATTGATTATGAAAATGGTAGTAAGTTTTTCGTAAATAAATAATCATCACCATGAAGCAAATGCGTAGATAAAAGTACATTTAAACATCGCAATTCATTCACATGCAAAAACATAATTTAGTTGTACTTACAAGTATCCACATCTGAATGTACAAGTTCTTCAAAAGAAAACAAAATACTAATCTACGGAAGAGTTGACTATCAAAACACAACTCTTATCCGAAGTCTGATCCATCGTCATCCCGACGGCTCGACGGCTCCAACCAAAAAGAGATCTTCCTCCAAGTCACCTAATGCTGTCGGTCTGCTCACACGAACGAAAGTTCGCGATCATCACAGGTACCAATCCACATGGTACAAACAAAGCAAAGGTGAGTTTATCATGTAAAAACCATAAGTAATAGATAACAGTAGTCAGGGAAGGCAATCCAAAACATTACAATATCATCACAACACCAAATCCTTTCATCATGCAACCACATGGACAGTCATCCAAATACATTCCACAGTCAACCTATAATGCTTAGAATGATGCATGCTCCTGACTCATCTCTTAGCATGCAATGTGGTACCATCCCGAAAATAGTCCAACATAGGGAGATGATGCAATAGGATGTCAGGGTCACTCTGTCGTGCATAGGCCGTGTAACGACCCACCTCGTCAGTACTGTATCATATCCTTAAGCACACTCTTAATCACAGTTTTAATAAAAAATCCCTTTAAGTTGATTATAAAAATAGGAGTAAATTTTTTGCGTAATCATAAAAAATATCAAAATGCAACTATACAAGATTACAAAATACATCAAAATACTCATTCATATAAAAACATCATTCGTTTGTGATTACAAGTAATCATGTCTAAAGTGTACATAATTTTTCAGAAGAAACCAAGGATAAAATGACTAAGGGTGAGTTATCACAGCACAACTCTGGCCCGGGATCAAGTCAAATACCATCCCGGCAACAAAATACCTCTATAAGCTGGGATCTAATCTAACATCCCTCCCCGGCTACTTGGCAACTCCAACAAAAGAAAACGTCTCTCTAAATTTCCTGTTACTGCCCGCCTGCTCACACGAACAAGATTCGTGATCATCACAGGTACCAAAACCACATGGCACAAGAAAGCAAAGGTGACTTCATCATGTAAAATAATAATTAATAGATAACAATAGTTAAAGATGAGCAATCTGGTCATCGCAATATCACAACAATATCTAAGCACTTTATCACGTAATCAATTATGGACAACCCGTCAAACATTTCATAATTCATCTTATAATGACTAGTCATGATGCATGCTTTTGACTTTTCTCTCAGAATGCAATGTGGTAACATCCCAGAAATAGGCCAAATTCATGGTCCAAATGATAGTTGTAGTTGATGTCGGGATCACTCTGTCGTGCACAAGACTCATCCCCATGGTGATCATCCAAAATAGGTGTCATAAGGATCTCCCTACAGATGTGGCCCCCCCAGTACTTCTCATACTATTACAGTCAATCATCTTATTTTCGTCATTCAAATTAAGTATGTCTCTCATGGACACCATCAATGTATGACCCGACCAGGAACATTCTCTTCTCGGCTAGGATCTGTCATACACCCCCCATGTACATACACATGTCACATAGGCTCTATCAATGTATGGCCCAACCAGAAACATTCTCTTCCCGACTAGGATCTGCCATACACCCCCATGTACATATACATTGACCCATTCACGGGCCTACTGATGCATTGACCGTGGTCTTTACAAGGGTATCCACCTGGTCCCGACATCTCATGCATATCATTATCTCAACCATATATGTTCATTAAGAACA
This sequence comes from Glycine latifolia, assembly GCA_013407115.1. NCBI lineage: Eukaryota > Viridiplantae > Streptophyta > Magnoliopsida > Fabales > Fabaceae > Glycine > Glycine latifolia. Next base: position 15,317,240 of record CM023948.1, on the reverse strand, counting down.
CATCAAATGGTAACATAACAAGCTAGAGTCATGATCGGTCAAGTTTGTACAAGATTGAAAGAGGTCGGTAGAGTACGGACAGGATTTGATAAGGTCGGACCAAATCGGACAAGGTCGGACAAGGGTAGACAAGATTGGGCCTTGGGTCTTATAATTGTGTTAAAATCACAACCTACACAAAGTTGCCCGGGTTACGAATGCTGAGTAAGGGAATCCGGTAGTTTACGAAGAAAAGACACGAGTTCTACCAAGTAAGATATCCCGACAACTCACAAAGAAAAGTGATAAAAAGTACCACTACATGGTCGCTCCCTTTAAAGAAAAGAAGGGAAGGGGACCGGTATTGCTACCCGGTCACTCACGAACACTAACTTAAGCAGCGTAACCTAGGATTATGAAAAGGTGCTATCTACACCCCTCTCTTATCCAAGTTCTAATTTACACCTCCATGGGTGACATCCCGGTAGTTCTCAGAAAAGGAGATGAGCTTAATCTGGGTAGAAGACCCAGTGGCTTTTTTTCCAAGAAGGCAAGAGCTCATCCGAGTTAGGGAACCCGATGGTTCTTTCTCTCAAAGTGACTTGAGCTTAACAGCTCCAAAGTACAATCCTGGGTAAAGAACCCGGTATATTTAAGAACTCAAGATAGTTTTGGGCAGCTTATGTTCAAATAGATTCTATACTATTATTTTTGTATCCAACTATCATCACACTTCCACAAGTCAATCATAATTATAAACTCAAGATATAATTTTGAGGATGTTACAATATTCCTTTATGTATATTCATCATAATGAAGGGAAATTATAACATTTATATTGATATTATATATAAATACATATTTTACTATAGGCTAAATGATCTTTTTGTCCTTTTTTTAGTTTGATATTTAAAGTATTTATTAGGAATAAAGAACTTATTTTACCTTTATTTTAATGCAACAATAAATTGAAATAAATACAATCGAAATAATAGGATTGGTGGGGGTTGAGATTGGCACAATATAACTCTTAATAGTCACACTTTATGCAGCATGACCTATTTTTCAGCAGGAAGAGGCAACGTAGGATCTGATTCTTAATTTGGCATGTTCTAACTTGGTGCCTTTGGCTTCATCATAATAAGGTGATTTTCAATGAAGTAGTTCCTAATGTTCACACTGTCATACAACAAATTCAAGGAGTTTAATGGGTTTGGTTCATGTATAAGGGCCTTGCTCAAGTGACATTTCTTATCCGAATTGGTGTTTAAGTCCTAGAGACTATTTTCAAAGTCTACAGTATTTTTTTTTACACTTTTCTAATGTTGTTAGATTATGCTGATTTAAACTTCTTTGTATTTTTTTCTCTTACAGTATCACATTTCGTGCCTTTTTAATAAATAATTCTTGGTTTTCCTTTTAAAAAAAGTATGGTATATATATATATAAAAAAATTTGCATGTACTTAATAAATGTTAGTCATTGATTTAATTTAAAGAAAGATTAATATATATTTGAGAATTTTATTATGCCTATTCAAAGTATATATTTACTACAAAACATGTAGATCAACTTGTATGTAACCAATAGTTTCATATTTGAATCTTGGATATGCCATTACATTAAATACTTGTATCGGTGAGAGATTTTTATCGCTTATAATGATCGTAACTATCTAGTTCAAAAAAAACTGGTCTCTAATAAAAAATACATAGGTGTCCGCCCTCCATGTCAACCCTGCTATAGGAGCGTGGACGTCAACCCTCAGCAGGGTCTCGCCAACTAACAATCCATCTGTTACACTTAATTATTAAAATAAGTATAATCGCATTATCTCCTAAAAGATCTCAGATTATCTATAAGCTGTTACTTATCTATAAGTAACAGACTATCGATGAGGTACACATTAACTAGTATTTTAATTATATAAAAACATGCAATTTATCTTATCAACATATTAGTTATCAACAAAGGCACAAGGCCCATACTCCACGCTATAAATACAGATTCTATCTAACCCTTTTATATAATCCCTACATATTCCTTAACTCTCACACATTCATTCATATTGCAAATTCACCCATGGTGAACATAATTCGAGACCACCTCAGACACTTATCTTCATTTATGCTCCCATAATTGATGTACTTATTTGAGCGTTAGAGTCATTTCCTTTGTTTTGTAGATCCCCCTCTTAACAAGGTTGACTCTCCATTTGACGTGCAAGGTCTGAAATCCACCTGAACCATCTCCATCTTGGTACATGGTAGTTCTAGATCTTGGTAAAAACACAAATAATATTTGAATTTGAAGCAGTGAAAAAATGTCTTTTACTATCACATGTCAGACTTCTCAAACCACTATGTGAAATAATGATCGAAATTGTAACATACAATTTGGTCATACATTGAAACTTCCCAAACTTCTTTAGCAAGTTTTTTGGCTTTTTCATCATTGAAACCTAGAGTAGCCAAGATCAGTTGACTTGTTGATTCTTTTTGTGACCAAACTCCTAAAAGTAAATGTGTCACATTTATTTCTCCTCCTTCACCTGCGTTTTATATGATAATTTTAGTAAATATAAAAGAAAAAACAAAACAAAAATTAAAGTAAGATTATTAGATATCAAGATGAAGATCCACATTGTACAAATGCAACATCGCATCACAAGGTCAGATTACAAATATATTAGGCAATGGCTTGGGCATTGATAAGCATTTACTTACATAGAGAGATGGTTATTTAACTAACTGAGCCATAAGTTGGATAACATTTGACCTAAATATTAGGATCTTTAAAAGTCAATTTAAGGTTATAGCTAAAAAAAAAAGAGCTTTAAAAATAAAGTTGTTAGTAATTTTATAATTTTTTTAACTTCAATGTTACTTCTTAATTAGAAACTGTTTGATAATGTGTTTTTGGGTCTTGGGATTTGGAATTGACAAAGAGAAGGAGAAGCTCATAAAATTAGCTACAAGCCTCATTTATGTTTATTTCAATAGCCAAAAAGCACTTTTTTTATAGAGCTTTTTTCAAATGCATTTTGTTTTGACACAACTTCTAAAGAGTAAGAGAAACTCAAAACTATAGAGGCATAAAGTTATACAATTATTATTAAAGTTGATTGCATTTGATAAGGTTAAACTTCACCTTAAGACATGAGAAGGAGAGATAGTGGTATCTATCTTCATCCAAGGCAAGTAAGACCATATAAGCAATATCTTGTGATGAAAACATTTTTGCAAAATAAAGGGACATCTAATTACGTAACACATCATAATTTATTAGGTAATCATAATAAGCAATTTATTTCATTTTATCTTCCTCAAATTTATCAAATTCCTCTTGTATACACTGACGAGGGTGTCCTTTTAACCAATATTGAGTCCAAATAAAAGCTTTCACCATTTTGGTGTTAGAGAGCTACAAGATGGATCAAACACTTTTCCATCAGTGCTAAAATATTGACATACTTTCTAACATATTAACACATTCTAATATCAATTAAAATTTATTAAAAATTACAAATTTTAAAAATTCATAAAATATAAGATGAGACCTACCAAAATTTGTAATTAAATTCTCATAAATTTCAGTTAGTTCTAGAGAATATGTTAAATATTGTTAACATTTCATAAACTATAAAGCTTTGTTAATGATAATTGTGGATCTTAAGAACAAAATCCTTGTTCAAACCCTAATCATATTCACAAATTTTCCAACCTACAATGACAGACAAGCAGTGGCCATAACAGGTGAATTCATGTCATTGCTTTGTATCATGTGGCAAGTCAGACAAGCCACTATCATGTTAAAAAATACATTAGATCATGGACCCAATTTTAACATTTAAAAAACTAGGAGAACCAGGTGCATTATGCATGTAATTAGAACAAGGGATAAAAAAAGAAATTTTACTGACTAAAATAAGAGGTTTAAAATACAATTTAAGTCTAATGTTTTGGAAACCTAAAAAGAATTATGTACAATTCTTTGAAGCTTATATAACTTTAAAAATTATCAACTAACTATACACTAGCTTGTTGCTGCTGATAATCCTGCTCAATATATATGGACAAAGGGTTTCATTAAACAAATTGTTATTTGCTATCTTTCAATTGGAAAACTCAGCCCTACGCTGCGATTCAAAATGTGTTGTTGATTGAGTATTTTTAGTTTACTATTTTTCTATTCTTCTTAGCTTATTTGACTTTTCTTGGACTTATATTTTCCCATTCTAATTCAGTATTTGCCTTAGGCAAACAAGTGGGCTTAATTGATAATTGTTGCTTATTTTGAAGTTTTTCTTACTTGACCTATCTTCCTTGTGTAGGACCTAGAGAGCTCTACAAAATTCCAAATGACTTATATAAGTAGTCCCTAGAAAGATAAGGAAAAGATCTACAATTTTGTTGCAGAAAGCCAAGGCCAATTCTGTCATTTTGAAGATCATTTTAGGCTTGAAAGTCAGAACCACTGCACTTGAATTTTGGGCTGCGAATTGGTGTAATTAGTAATTAGTTATATTAGATGAGCCTAATCATGGCCCATCCTTTCCTACTGACCCAGTCACTATATTTTAGTTATTTTAGTTATTTGGATTGACACACTTTATTTTCGCAAAAACATATTTTGTAGTTACTTAGAAGTTTTTAGAATTAAAACCCTTTCTCTTATTTTCTCTCAACTATTCTTCATTGTTCTTCATTGTTCTTAATTTTCATTTATGTTCTTCCATTTTCCTGCACTAAGTTCGTGGGGCTTCCATTGATGATGATCATAGAAGGCTAAACAATCAATCAATCCAAGGATATAGCCCAAGCAAGGAGAATTTGAGTTCTGGTTTGGTATTTCAATTTTTGTATGAATGTTCACTTTCTTCTTCAATCCTCTATTTGATTTTCATGATTATGGATGTGTTTAGGATTGAAAACGTATTAGGTTATGAATTTATTTCCTAATTTCAAAATTTAATCACAGATTATTTGGATGATATTTCAATTAGGTTTGTGGTTTCAATTAATTTAGGGGTTGTGAAAATGTAAAAGTAACACACATGCACCGGGGTATGCAACATGTTGAGTCTTTGCAATTCCTTAAGTGTAAAACCAGTGCCTGCCAAACCTTCTTACAAGGTTGGCACCCCCTAGAATTTTGCAACTACTAGCATGTGCGAACATCTTTTTAATTTTACGAAAATGTGGGTAAGTGCATGGTTGAGTTTTGATTGAGTGACATAGAGATGCATGTTTAAGAACATGCAAAAGTTTATGTAACTAACAACAAATTACACATAAAGGAAGCAAACATGCATATATATATATATATAATGACAAGAATGGAAAATAAAATTATATAAACTATGAAACAAAAAAAGGAGGTATTCTTAACATTTAACAACAATCTAGAAGCCACGAAACAATAAAAGTCTGAAAACTAGGTTCATGTTTCATACCATTGCTGAGCTCTGCTGCAACTCTTGATTCCCTCAAGGAGATAGTGCTGGTGAATAAGCTTCACTCAACGTGTGTGCATGGAAATTAACACCTCTCTCGTTGTAGCATGCAAAGCAGAAAGTGAATTCAAGGCAATTCTCACATTTCCAGTAGCGCTGGGACACATTGTTTTTAGAGCAAACATGGCATGTTGTTCCAACAGTCAGAAGAGTAGGATTCTTCATAAGCTAGAGGATCATCATTGAGGAATACTTGGCTCTGCGGAGTGAGTCAAATTGAAACTTATTCCTTTGGCAAAAGCTCAGAAAGGTTTGTCTGAAATCGAATAACCCATTATCAAGGATGATATCATTCTCCTTAGTATCACCAAGGACGTCATCCATGATGACCTGGAAAGACACAATTCAAATATACGTATGTGTTAATTATTCGCTTTTGGCCTGCATTACGTAGCTTTTTTTTTCTAATACCTTTTTCTTAGTATCTCAGTTTTTGACTTAGTTAATAAGTGGTTCCTACACTTTAGGAGCAAGTAGTTTGTTATCCAAGATTGTTGAAATCTTGGTAACACGTTAGTTTTTTTGCTTTACTTGAAATATTATAAATGTACTGTTGCTGATAAATAAAAAAGAATATTCCCCACTCCTCATTTGAATCCATATTTGGATTTTCTGTTTTTCTTTTTTGCCATAAAACCTATAGTATGTTGTCTCAAAAACTCAATAAGGATGAGACAATCTCTAGTATGAACTTAGCTTCAAGTTTAGGAAGGTACCTAATGAAGTCTATGCCTCTCACCTTTGGCTAAAATGTGTGAGTGACCAGTATGACATCTGAAATATTAAATATGAGAAATAAATGACATAAGCACTTTTGGTTTCTTAAATATCCTGATACCAAACATATAAGAAGAAAGAATAGTGATATGCAACATATATATGGAAAAAGGTAAAAAGAGAAGATAGCATAATCAAATTCAATTGACATATCTTACAAGGAAATATTGAAAAACACGATGAACACACTTCAATTAACCAAGAGGGGGGGTGAATTGGTTAAAACATATATTTAGAAATTTTCTCTAAACAATTTGCAGAATTGAAAATTGGATCGTATCACTCAATCACCTTTTGTAAAACCAGAACTTTTCTTTCAATCAAGATCCACCTTGTTATACGTGCAATGACAGAAACACTTTCTTTGTTAATTATACTTTGATTACCCAAATACAAGCAATGAAAGATACATAAAATTAGAATAAAAGACTCAGCAATTTATACTGGTTCACCTCACTAACATGGAGGCTACATCCAGTGTCTTCCAACCAACACTTGGTCAGAGTTTTCACTAAATCAAAATATTCTTTAACACATCATTTCTAAAAATCAGAGATCTTGAACTCACACAAGATGTGTTTCTCACTCAGTAAATCAGTATCTTGGACTCTTAGAAATCTTTTGAAACCTTTGGGTAAGTCACATATGCTCAGAGTAATTTGTTCAATGTTTATTTATAAAGAACAGACCCATAAAGCTTTAAATAAAAACTGATTTAACAGAATATAATTGATTAAAATGATAGTGTAATAGATTATTTTACCATAAGTAATCTATTAAAATACCAGATAATCGATTAATATGTTCTTGAGCTTTCTGGAAAATATTTCATGAACAAGATAATCGATTAAAGCAGTCATCATGTATGTGAAATAAGTTGTGGTAATCGATTACTGATTATGGTAATCGATTAAACCAGTAATGCATATTGAATAAAGAACTAAGATAATCGATTACATAACATGGTAATCGATTAAAGCAGTGATGCATGATTTTCATATTGTACTATGTAATCGATTATAAGAAGCTTGTAATTGATTAATATGTTCTTCATGGATTTTCCAGATTTAGAACAATGCCTTTAATCGATTAAAAACATTGTGTAATCGACTAAAGCAGTAAGTTTTCATTTTTCCAAAAACATAACCATAAGAACTTAGATACTTTTAAAATCATTGAATAGATTTCACATTTTAATGAAAATATGTATGCATGTTAATGAGAATGCAAATGCAATGCAAGGATCACAAGATTAGCCTCTCACACACTTAATCAAATTACAATTTTCTTGGCATGTGAAAAGTTCAAAACTTTCTTTTAAGGCACAAGCTTATTCTTTAGCTTCAAGTTCTTGCTGCTCCCCCTATATCCAACAATCTCACCCTTTTTGGCTTTGAACATGCCAAATATCAATTGTCCATTCCATTTGTTTAGCTTTTAATTGCTTTTGAGGGATGGATGATAAGAGATCCATACTTGATAATCCTGAAATTTAAATAAGCTTTTTGCAAGAACAAGTGTTAAGTATGATGCTTGCATTTAATTTTTGCTCCCCCTTACTTAAGCATTTTTCCAATCAAAGAAAAAGTAGAGCAGAGTCTCCACACTAAATCTCACTTCTCTCACTTCCCTAACCTACCTAATACTACTATTTACTACAAAAACTAAAGAAAAAGCTTAAAAGAAGCAAAGAGGAGAGAAAAATGGAGTTGAGAGAGTTTGAGAGGGATGGATTTGGCCTTGGGGGGTGTTTGGCTATTTATAGAGGGAGATCTGGCCGACTCAAGTCGCTTGGGCGAGCGTTTTAGGCTGTTTTCGGTCGCTTGGGCGAGTTAGGCCCACTTGCATATCTTTTTACACGTTTCCAGCTGTCCCAAGTGGCCCAAATTGGTGTTTAACTCGCCCAAGCGAGCATTTTTTACTATATTCACTCGCCCAAGCGAGTTAAAAGGCACGCTGGACTATTCTGATGGGCCTTTTGCTTTCTGCACCTCCCTGTTTGCTTTCTTCAGCCAGATCTGCTTGCTTTTTGTTTACAGAAGTCCCAGAAATTCACGGAATCTATCAAAATTTAAAACATGTTGGATTAATATTCCGAAATATGACGAATGGCATTTATGCAAGCATTAGGAGCTATTTAACTAGGTTTAAGGTAATTTTATAATAAAAACTTATGAAATCAAACGATAAGTGCCCGCATTTAAAACATGATTTTAACTAATTTAGGGCACTTATCACTTTTCAAAGACAAAAAAATAGCAATGTTCATATGGAGAATATGGAAAAAAAAGGGAAAAAATGAACTTGTATTAATAGAAATAGAACATGCAGTACATTAAACAATGGAAACTTAAACTAGAAATCATTAATCAAAGCATAACAGCAACAAAAATTAGACCAAAAACATAAAGAACACACAACCTAACTAAGTTTATCAAACTCATCAAGAGCAAGCCTAGCCTCTATGTTTTCAAGTCTAGATTTAATCTCTTTCATGGATGAGTTAGTCTCAACCCTTTGCTCATGGTGTAGAGACAGTAAAACATCCATCTTTTGAATCATGAGGGATTCAAAAGGGCTGTAAGATGGTTGAGCATGGCCTTCAACTTCTTCTTCTTCATCACCTTCTTCTTCAGCACCAGCAGGAGGAATTTGTTGTCCAGCCATCTGTCATCCATAGGGAGTCTTAAGCATACGAAGCTTGTTAAGATGCTTCTCTTTAATGAGGCTATTGCTGGAGTTAGTGTTGTGATGTGTTGCAAACACATCTTAGTTATTAGGCTAGTTTAGGTGATAAATTAGTTAAATAATTAGGAAAATAGGTTAGAATTAGTTAAGTTTATTAAATTATTGTTTTTAATTCTATTCATTACCAATTGAGTATTTTCAGGCCAAAAGAGGAGTTCAAAGCAAAAGAAAGAAGAAAATTAAGCTGAAGGACTCGCGCGGATCGCGTCAAATCCGGCACAAGTCGCGCCATTATGGGAATTCCAAGCATTAAGCACGAACAACCAGCGCTATCCGCGCCAGTCCCACGCCATCAGCGCCACAAAAGACCAGGATCAGGCATTCATCTCGAACACTCCACGCGGTTAGCGTGGAGTGCCGCGCTATCAGCGCCATGCTTTCGAAGACCTCGCGCGGATCGCGCTGTGAAGATTCTGTTTCCTTGATTAATATATCTGCTTCGGATTTGAGTGCGTTTTCAGGCTTTATTACGGTAATTAAAGGATTCTATAAAGGGGAAGCCTCTAAACAGAGTCTGGCATCAAGTTTTTACAGGGAAAAACATCTTCTAAACCTCTGGGATTCAAGAATCAAGGCTAGGGTTTCTGCACAACTATGAATTATTCTACTGCTTTGTTGTTCTTGAGGCCTATGACAGGCTGAATCTTTTATTGTGGGAAGGCCATGAACTGATGAGAATTCCTCTGTAATTTGACTGGTATTGAATAATATGTTTTGATTGTTTTATTCTTTTCTGTTTCAATTTCTATTCTTATTTGAATTTGATCACTTCAATTAAGTAATTAGGGTTAGGATTCGCAACGGGAACATTGGAGTTCTAATTTCTGACCTGTTAAGAATAACATTTGTTCATTACCTAGGAATAGGGATGCGTGAATGCAGACTTATAATATGATCTCTTAAATGCTTAAACTGATAGACTTCACTAAGGAACTAGGTTTTCAATTCAGGTTAAAGGGTTAATTCACTAAGGAATTAGGGATTAACTAATCTAGGAGAGGCTTATTCTCTGAACAATCATAACAGGAACCCATATGATAGATTTTCTAATTGCTTAGTTTGACAGAATCGCTAAGAGCTTAGGGTTCTCGATCAAATTAAAGGGTTGAATTGCTAGTTATCTAGGGTTTACAATTTTAGGAGAGATTTATCATGTGTACACGTTAAATTAACAAATCAGTCAAATGAAAGAGGAGGAATCAGAAGGAATTGTGCCTAACCACAATTAATCTCTCATTGGTAAATTTGCTTAATCGATTTACTGCATTTCTTTAATTTCTGTCTTCACATTTAAACAACCAATCCAATCAACAACATTTCTCTGCGTATTTACCGTTTTGCTCTCAATCGCACTAATTTACTATTGCTGTGAAATCACCCCAATCCCTGTGGAGAACGATACTCACTTACCTAATCTTTATTACTTGGAAACGATCGGTGCACTTGTCGTACACTTTTATTTTCGCAACATGTTGTCAACAACCTCATTAGAGACATCTATTTTGAAGTAATCAATGAATCTGGATACTAGAACAACATATGGAAATGAATAATTAACCAATCTCTTAGCTTTCAGCATAGTTTCCTCAATGATGAGGATCCAGTTCATTTGAATGGAGTTCTTCATTCCATACACAAGCTGTATGTCATCATCTGTGGCTTGGGCATGATTTGTGGACCTAGGTGTTAAGATATAGGTGATTATGTAATGAAGAAGTCTATCTTCATGAGTCATAGGACCACTGCTAAGCCTTAGCTTCAGCCTCATTTAAGGGTCAAGAAGCATCCCTCTATAGGTCTCCACCCTGTTGTAGCCCTCAGCCTCCTCCTCAAATTTCCTTTCACCTTCAAAGGAAATACTAGCCACTTCTTGCCAAACTTCAGGAGTGATTTCCATGGCCACCCCATTAACTTGAGATAGGATAGTCCCATCCATAGTTGCTTTAGCATAGGTGTAAAACACCTTTACTAATTCAGGGTAAAATGTACCCTTCAACTCAACAAATTTCTTCAATCCCTGGGCTTCAATCATAGCAGGGAATTGAAAACCTTCCTTAATAAACCATGCAAGGTCAAGATGTTTGGGTGGGCAGATGAGTTTTGTAGCATTAAATTGTAGGTAATTCATTTTCTCATGCTCACAGGGAAACCAATGATCTAACCTACTCACAACAGGGTTAGAGGATTCAATACTCTTTCTCTTAGAGGTCTTTGATCTCTTAGAGGCAGACATAGTGAATTTAGGAGTAGAAACTAACTGGACAGGGTTTTTAGACTCAGAAGAAGAGAAAAAGATAAGCATAACTAGGCTTAAGGTATAAGAAGAGAATGGTGTGATTGCTTTCTTCAAATAAGGCTGTATTTATAGAAATTTTGAGCTCCAAAATTTGAAATTTGAAAGTGTTACAGCAGTTTCAAATTTACCCACTAACATAAAAGCTCAGAAGTTTCAAATTTTGAATTTGGTGGCAGTTGGACAGTTTATATTTCCAAGAAATCTTGCAGATTTTGCAGTAACGCCATGGATAATTGATTACATAATCGCGTAATCAATTATTCTAGTGAAGTCTTATGTTTAAAAAGATTTTGCTTCTTGTGTAATTGATTAATTTGCGGTCGTAATCGATTATTCCAGTGAAGTTTCAAGTTTCTAAAAGATTTTTTTCATGTGTAATCGATCACTACTTTGTTGTAATTGATTATTCCAGTGAAACTTATTTTTCAGAAGTCATTTTAAACAAAGAATAATCGATTATTCTGCCACGGTAATCGATTACATAAGCTCAATTTTGTTTCTAAAAAACATTTAAAGATCAAATAATCGATTATTACGAGGCTTAATTGATTATTACAATAAATATATCAGATTCAACAGTAATTATGCAGCAATTTCGAATTTACTTTATTTGAGATGAAAAGCCAATTAATTATGTAGATGAACACATAAACAACATGCTAGAATACACTCGACTCATCAAGAATTCCTAGCATGTTTCTAAGTGTAAAGAATCTATCTCTAGCCAAAGGTTTTGTGAAAATATCAGCTAATTGATTGTTAGTTTCAACAAACTCAATTTTGATGTTACCCTTTTGGATATGATCTCTGATAAAGTGATGTCTTATCTCAATGTGTTTGGTCCTTGAGTGCATAATCGGATTTTTGGATATGTTGATGGCACTAGTGTTATCACACAACAAGGGTATCTCATGTATCTCAACAACAAAGTCTTGAAGTTGTTGCTTCAACCAAAGACTTTGTGCACAGCAGCTTCCAGCAGAAATGTATTCAGCTTTAGCAGTAGATAAGGCAACACATGATTGCTTCTTGCAGTGCCAAGAAATCAAAGAGCTTCCCAACAAGTGGCCTGTACCACTAGTACTTTTCCTATCCAATTTGCACCCTGCAAAATCAGAATCAGAATATCCAATCAAGCTGATAGATGTACCTTATGGATACCAAAATCCTACTCTTGGTGTAGACTTGAGATATTTGAGGATCCTTTTGACTGCAGATAGGTGAGACTCTTTGGGATTTGCTTGGTATCTAGCACACAAGCATACACTTAACATAATGTCAGGTCTACTTGCAGTTAAGTATAACAAAGATCCAATCATTCCCCTGTATTTGGACTCATCAACACATTTTCCTTTGTCATCTAAATCAACATAGGTAGATGTTGCCATTGGTGTTGCAACATCCTTGCTCTTTTCCATTTCAAACTTCTTGATCATTTCCAGACAATCTTGGCTTGACTAAGGAAAGTTTCATTCTTTAATTGCTTGACTTGTAGTCCTAGAAAGAATGTGAGTTCCCCCATCATTGACTTCTCAAACTCGCTCTGCATTGAGATAGAAAATTCTCTGCACATAGATTGATTAGTTGAACCAAATATAATGTCATCCACATAGATTTGAACCAACAAGATATCATTTCCTCTTTTCTTGATGAACAAGGTTTTGTCAACTTGTCCTCTTATGAAAGATTGGTCAAGTAGAAATTTGCTCAATCTCTCATACCAAGACCTTGGTGCTTGTTTCAAACCATATAAAGCTTTTCTTAATTTGAAAACATGGTTAGGATGTTTGTAATCAATAAATCTAGGAGGTTGATCTACATATATTTCTTCCTCAATGTAGCCATTTAAAAATGCACTTTAACATCCAAACAATTTAAAGTTCATCAAACATGCATATGCAAGCAACAACCTAATGGCTTCTAATCTAGCAACTGGAGCATAAGTTTCATCATAGTCTATGCATTCCTCTTGGTTGTATCCTTTAGCAACCAATCTAGCCTTGTTCCTTACTATGATGCCACTTTCATCTAGCTTGTTTCGAAAAATCCATTTTGTGCCAATAAGTTTATGAGTAGAGGGTCTAGGAACTAATTCCCAAACTTTGTTTCTTTTGAATTGATTCAATTCATCATGCATAGATATTAACCAATGTTCATCCAGCAAGGCTTGATCAATGCTTTTTGGTTCAATCTGTGAAACAAAAGCCATGGTACAACAAAGATTTCTTAAAGAGGATCTAGTAGAAACTCCCTTGGATACTTCCCCAATTATGTTGTCAAGGGAAAGATCTTTAGTTGTTCTCCAATCCTTGTGCTTTTGTAAAGGAGTTGACTGTTCTAATTCATCATTTGGTTCTTCTTTTTCTTTCTCATTTAGATCATTCAGTTGCAAAAATTCTTCCATTTTTCCTGCATCAATATCACATTCCAAATCCTCCTTAAAGGGATTAGACTCATCACATATGACATGGACTGATTCCTCAACACACAATGTTCTTTTATTAAAGATCCTATAAGCTTTACTTTGCAAAGAGTAACCAAGAAAAATTGCTTCATCAGCTTTAGAATCAAATTTACCAAGAGAATCTTTACCATTATTTAACACAAAACACTTGCAGCCAAATGCTCAAAAATGAGATATGTTTGGTTTCCTTCCTTTGTATAGTTCATAAGGGGTTTTCTTCAAAATAGGCCTTATGAGACTCCTATTCAAAGTATAACAAACCGTACTTACAGCATCCGCCCAAAAGTACTTAGGCAAGTTTGTTTCATTTAGAAGTGTTCTTGCACCTTCCTCAAGGGATCTATTTTTTCTCTCCACAACACCATTTTGTTAGGGTGTTCTTAGAGCTGAAAAATTGTGATTAATTTCAAATTCTTCACAAAACTTTTCAAAGTATTCATTTTGGAATTCTCCACCATGATCACTTCTAATTGAAACTGTAACACCCTGAAATTTCAAGTTTCTAAGATAGATGTTTGATGTGTGTTATGTTGCTTGATTGTTTAATTTATTTCATAATTTGCTATTTTGTTAGGCTTTTGTCTTGGTATGAGTGTTTGGTGAATGTTAGGTTAAGTCAACTGTGTTTGGTCTATGGTTGTTGTACGTACGCGCTAAGTGAGCTTGTCAAGCCATCTATATATAAGTAGAAGAGTGGCACAGCGGAAGCGTGTTCTTTCTTCTTTTGTGCTTTTCTCTCCCTTTTCTCTCTAACTTTCCACACCCTAAAACCACTCCCTTCAACCACTCAAAACCACCGTAGCTTGTCACGAAACCCCTACGCCAAGAGGAACCTTGTGACCGGAGCAGAAGTCTTCGAAAACCCTTCTTATGAGAATGGAGACCCAACCTTTCTTTTCTGGGCTTCCTTGAGAGCGCTATGTTGAACAAGATGACTCTTCAAAGGATAGTGTTATAACATCGCTAGACTGCTAGCATATATTAGTTTTTAGGGTTAATTGAGCAAGTATTCATTCAATAATTAATAATATAGGATAGAATTAGTTAAGTTATGTAAGATTGGGCCTTGAAGCCAAAGGAATGTGAGAAAAACAAAATTTTTAAAGCGGAAACACACATACCACACAAGAATCATTCCTTAGGACATAGATGTTACATTGTTTATATTCGAAAGTTGATGATCAAGGATAGGCTTGAAGATACAAGCCCTCTAATGTTGATCCACACCACTTCTTGTCAAGACTCAAGAACTCTTCTTGAAGGCTACCAACAAACACCAAAGGAGGCAGGCTAGGCACACCAATGGAGAGGAAGAAAATTATGTTTTAAAGTGTTTTTACTTATCTAAGAGGCTCACCAATAGATGATATTGGTGGCTGAATTTTCAGCCAACACTCACACAAAGGGGCACGTGAAAATAGAGGAAAGTAGATTAGGATTTTTCCTATCAAAAAATTAGAGAACTATGATCACAATAGCACACTTTATAGAAGAGTTTGAGTCAGATTTTTAACCAAAAAATTTGATCATGAAGCATCCCACACGTGAAGATAAGATAGAGTTGTTGCATTTCAAAATTTTCAACAACCTCCTATCTTATCTTCCTAAGACCAAGTCAATTACTTGGGATTTAATTTTGCCAAAAGATAATCATATATCAGCCGTGTATAAGCCCATAATCAGCCCTCAAAATTCTTCCTAAAATCTAGGACATGATCATGATAAGATTCTAGTTGAATTCAAATCCAAATCTAGCTCTTATCTTCTCCTTTTGATATGAAACTAACTACTATAGTTAATTCATATTTAAATTCAAATATTTAAATTCAAAATTTAAATTATCAAATTTAAATATTAGATAATTAATTTGACTATTTAAATTAATTAATAATGTCTTGGACTATCCAAGCCCATTAACTCCATTCATGCGCCCCTCTCTCTTTAAGATAAGTATCCAAACTCTTTCTTGGGCCAACAACCGTTATTAGGCCCAAAACCTTTAATGCTATAATGTCATGACAATAAAGTGTTAGTGTGTGACCCATCAGGCCCAACATAGCTACTGACATAAATGAGTTTGGGCCCAACAAGGCCACTACTCATTTAATGACAACACAGAGCACTAGCAATGCTTTGTTGCCCCAGAACTAGTTAGGTAAATGACAAGATCATCCTATTAAATCTATTTGGTTTTCGTATGTATTTCCTTTCGTCTCGGTTACCTTCCCATAAAACCTAGGGTAAGGAAACGTATCAGCCCTTGCGGTCTAGGGTAAGCTTTAATACGAAATAGGGAGTCTCCAATTTTACTGACTCTAAAGGTAAATCATCTCATGATTTCTTTTACTATGCATAGATTCCCGAGTCCCATAAATGTCATCCCGATTTCTTCGGTTTATAGATAACCTAATCTCTCACAGAGATTTGACGAATTCCTTCAGCTAGTCACCCTAGACTCGTGTTCTTTCAGGACATGCCCAAAAGTATACCTATGTGTCTCCATGTTTCAGGCAGACGAGGTATACAATCAAAGCATGTCTTCTAGAACACAGTCTAGGTAAAAACTTCTGGTCTAAGGAAAGACACACCCAAATAATAAGAGACTACTCTAATGATACTATCTGTGAGATTTCCTCATAGAGTCTCTTTGTCAGTCCATTCAGTGCGAGCTATACCCTTATAGGTCCACCCACGACTTTAGCTAAGACATCTCTATGTCTGTAGCTCATGAGGTCTTTACCTTGTATCTACATACAAGTAGTTAAGCCGTGCTAGTCTTACCCGAAATCACTGATCCCCATTCTCAGTGTCTCTAGACTAGGAACTTAAAATTTAGGAGTAGACATCTGGTATCCTTGAATCCTCATTATCGTGATCCCATCACTGATACTCAAGAGATACCTATTCTATTCCAAGGGTTTTATCCAGTTACTCATATATTAATAATGATATCAAGACAGAATATGAAACAATATAAAGAGCGCTTATAATTTATTCATGACAATATGAAAAGTACATGTACGTCCTAATCTAATTAAAAGATTGTCTCTAGGACATCCATATACTAACAAGTTATTCATTTGTTTGTTTATTATCTCATTTAATATTATTTTTGTTAATTAGGAACCAACAAGAGAGGAAAATAAGCCAAAAGAAGCAGCTTGTGCTTTCAAAAAGCCTGCGCCATCCGCGCCAATCACCACGCGAGTAGCACCAAGCTTCCAGGGCAGATGATTCATTTCGAACATCCCACGCTATCAGCGTAGGACCCCGCGCTAGTAGCGCTTGAATGTTAGGAAGAGGATTCTAATTCGAACATCTCACGCGATTCGCGCCACAGTTACGCAGTTTCCTGTTTTAAGGGATTTGGCATGAAAATAGCTGGGGAAAAAGGTCCTTGTTACTTGAATTAAATATAGGAACGTGTGGGGACCAAAAAGGGACACTTTTTGGCACAGAAGACATATACAGAGACACAGAAACACAGGGAGAAGTTAGAGAGAAGATCAAAACCAGAGATTAAAGGAAGATTGAGAACTTTGTAATGCTTCTACTGTCTTTGTGTTTCTTAAGGTTAGATATGAGTATGTCTTGAAAATACAATGAATACCTAATCAAACAAACCAAGAGGGGGGTAAATTGGTTTTTACCTCCTTTTTAAAATTTTCTTTCAAAACAACGTAACAGCGGAAGAATTTAAGTGGATCGTATCTTTAAACAAAACCAATTTAGAAAAAAATCTTCTCCACTAATCAATTAACTCTTGTGCAGTCCCAAAGTCTAAATGATAAGCAAATTGAATACTACAAGAAATCAATGAAAAATAAACTGAAACTTTAGATACACAAAAGATTTATACTGGTTCACCTCTCAACCCCGGAGGCTACATCCAGTTCTTCCAACCCAAACACGGTTAGAGTTCCACTATAACAAATCTCTTGTTCTTTACAAGCAAACAACAAGGTCTCTTTTACCTACCCTAGGCAAAAATCAAAATCTACTCCCTAGATTCTTCAACAGACCAAGAACCAAAGATCCCCTCTCTGTTCTTCCCCTAGAAAACACTTTCTAAACTTGCTTTAAAGAACCCCAAATGTTATATGGAAAATTCACAAAGTTTACACAACAAACAATAACAAATACAAAAGCTTAAGGTTTAAGAAAGGTATCACCTCATGTTCCTCTTCAACTAAAATGATATGAACGAATTAATCAACCTGAGATGATGTCTACCATGCTTTCTTGAAACTTCTTTTGTCACTAACTTGCATGAATATTCAACCACAATGAGTAAGATGACTAAGCACACATCTAGACTTTAACCCTTTTGAATCATTCTCTAATTTTTGACTTTCAACACTTTTAGAACTCTTAGAGAATGTAAAATACTCAGTAGGTACAAATGCTCTCTGTTATGTATTATTTTGCAAAGACACAACTGTTCTATTTATAAAAAAATAGATTTAACTAACTGTAATCGATTATTTCGTTGTAATAATCGGTTATTTTATCTCCTGTAATCGATTATCTCGCCATATAATCGATTAAATTGTTCATCACAAATCTGGAAATCTTGAACAAACAAAATAATCGATTATTTACCAATTTAATCGATTAAGCCAGAACTGGACACAAAATGAACAATGCAGGTTTAATCGATTACGATTATCTGGTAATCGGTTATACCAGTTTATCAAGTTATGATGCAATATGCAGTTGCTTATGTAATTGATTATTTTCCCTTATAATCGATTATTTCAGTGAGTTTCACAAATCAGTGTCAAGCTTGTTTAATCGATTACAAGGAAATGGTAATCGATTAAACTGTTCTTAAATCATTTTCCAGAAACTCAAACAAGCTTGTAATCGATTATTATGCTCATGTAATCGATTAAAGCAGTGAAAAATTATTTTATACTTAACTAAATGCTTTTATGAAATCCTATTCTTTTGCATATACTCATATGATTAAAACCTATTAACTAAATGCATCAATGCATGATTTACTTAAGAACTTTCAGAGGAATATAAGGATTAACCTATGAACCAAGCTTTAACCAAAATTACAAATGCCATCATATTTGAGTGGGCTTGTAAAATATCAAAACATGATTCCTTCCTTCATCCTTGAATCTTTTGCTTCAGCTTCTCGATTCTAACATGTCTAGCTAAATTTCTTTATTGTGGTTAGGGCCAGAACCAATGTGAACTCCTCTGTAACTTGATTGGTATTAATATGAAATTCTGATAATTGTTTTATTCTACTTTGTTCTTCATTGGATTATTCTTTATTAGTTTTGGTCATTCTAGTAAAGTTCTGAGGGTTAGAGTTTACAATAGGGGTATTGGGACACTAATTCCTGAAAGCAGTAAAATAACAGTTTTTACATTGCCTAGGGATAGGAATGTATGATTGCAGAAATTACATTATGTATTCTCTTAATGCTTAGCTTGATAGGGAATCACTAAGGAATTAGGATTTCTAATTGGGTTAAAGGGTTAAATTACTAAGGGATTAGGATTTAGCAAATTATATGGAAATACATTCTCTGAACAATTAGAAGTAATTGAAATTAATAACCAAGTCAAGTAAAGGAGGTAGTGAACAAAGGGGGTTGTGCTCTGGCCACAATTATTTCTCATCACTGCGTAATGATCAATTTAAATTCGTTTTGACTTTTCGTTAATTTTCTGTTATTTCCTTACTTTGCGTAATTCCTAAAATACAACCATATCCTCTTCCAATTTATTATTTGTCTTCCAATTTCTAAGATAATAAGCTGCGATAAGATTGCATTCAATCCCTATGGAGATGATACTTTACTTACTCACTTTATTACTTGAAACAAACGGTACACTTGCCGATCGCGCAACAAAGTCCAACTATGAAGATAACTGCATGTCCCTATTGTGTGTTGATTTTCAAGAAAATCTATGTCTTTTAACGAATGGGATGCAGAATGTTATTATTGATGCTATTTTGTGTGAAGATATTGATGTTATAAGTATCCCATGTCCATGAAGTTGATGTTTGTTGTTGTGAAATCACAAAACACCTTTTGACGGTGCGTTTGTGGAGGTGAAGGCTACCGGGTTAGTGCTATCATTTCCCTTTCTTTAGACTTATCGGGTTCCCTTCTCGGGCTCATTCCTTCTCTTTAGAGATGTTGAGCTCATTTCCCCTTCTTTAGAGTGATCGGGTTCCTTACCTGGGCTTGTTTCTTCTCTCTAGAGATGTTGAACTCGTTTCCCTTCTTTAGAGTGACTGGGTTCCTTACCCGGGCTTGTTTCTTCTCTCTAGAGATGTTGAACTCGTTTCCCTTCTTTAGAGTGACCGGGTTCCTTACCCGGGCTTGTTTCTTTTCTCTAGAGATGTTGAACTCGTTTCCCTTCTTTAGAGCCGGGTTCATTACCCGGGCTTGTTTCTTCTCTCTAGAGATGTTGAGCTCGTTTCTTTCTTTAGAGCTGCCGTGCTAGTGTTGCCTGGTTAGTGAACCATCTCGGCTCACTAGTTTACATTGTGTTTAAGATTGATGTGTAAGTAATGATTGTGTATAATAATGTTGGAATAGTGAAGGTTGGTATATGAGGTGATAGCATTGATGATGTTGGAGTTGTGTGCTATGCATTTACCAGATGGTGCAATGATCGGTTGGTTACCCTTGCGAGAAAGGATTTGTTTCTAGCCACGGTCATTGCATTGGTGAGCCCATGTTGGGGCGGTATGTATGTACATGGGGGGTGCATGGTGTGTCACCCTTGCGAGGAAGGATGTGTTCCTTGTCGGGTCATGCATTGATGATGCCCATGTGACATACTTCATTTGTTTTAAGGAAATAGGATGATTGGCTTTAGAGTACGGAAGTACTGGGGAGCACAACTGTTTGGAACTCCTTTACTGAGACCCATGGCTGATCACCAGTGGGGGGGAGTGGCCTGGCCCATGACAGAGTGACCCTGATATCCTGCTGCATCATCTCCCTATTTTCGGGATGGTACCACGTTGCATGCTTAGAGATGAGTCAGGAGCATGCGTCATTCTAAACATTATAGGTTGACTGTGGAATGTATTTGGATGACTGTCCTTGTTGTTACGTGATGTTTAAATGTACTTTTATCTATGCATTTGCTTCATGGTGATTGTTATTCATTTGCGAAAAACTTACTATTTTCATAATCAAACATAAGGGATTTTCATTAAAGTCTATTATTAGAGTAATTAAGAGTTAGTGATACACTAGCGACGAGGCAGGTCGTTACAATAGGTGGTATCAGAGCAGGTCGAACCTTTTGGCCAGTGAGTTGTGAGTCTGCTATGTTTTTTTGTGCATGTTAGGTTTTTTGTTGAATGTTTGAGTGTTGAAGTGATGAATTGTTTTGTGCTGACTTGGACTGT
Organism: Glycine latifolia; assembly: GCA_013407115.1. Lineage (NCBI taxonomy): Eukaryota > Viridiplantae > Streptophyta > Magnoliopsida > Fabales > Fabaceae > Glycine > Glycine latifolia. The sequence continues at coordinate 15,296,065 of CM023948.1, read as the reverse complement.
TTGTGTTTGAAACTTGCGTATAGTGTTGTTATTAGTGTAGTCACAGTATATTTATATTTCTTATGTCTGCTATACCATAAATTTCAATGCCTTGTTATGAGTTATCAGACTGGCCATCTGTATAATTCGTGATAATGTAAAGGGACATTATGGCAAGCATTCAGGAATACAAAGAATGAAGAGATGGTGTAGGATGGTTTTGTGTTTGTTGGTGTGTATTCCTTCTAGGTTTTCACTTCTTGCTATGCGCAGGAAGTGATGGCTGGTAGGAATGACCGTGCTATAGCTGGTGCCTCTAAGCCTTAGCTCAGGCTTTGGGGAACCAGAATAGAGGAGAAGCTGTGGGAGTTGTGGAATATCAAGGGATGGACCGCTTTCAGCGCAACAATCCTCCTTCTTTTCGTGGAGGGTATGACTCGGATGGTACCCAGAACTGGATACGGGAGATTGAGAAGATTTTTCGGGTTATGGCATGTCCAGAGGAGCAAAAAGTTGCTTTTAGTTCCTACACTCTAGTAGAAGAAGCTGAGTATTGGTGGGATAACACTCACCAATGCATGGAGGCTGAAGGTCAAGTGGTAACTTAGGAAACCTTTAAGAGGGTATTTTTGGAGAAGTATTTTCCTGAAGATGTTAGGAACAAGAAGGAGATGGAATTCCTGGAACTTAAGCAAGGAAACATGACGGTAGCTGAGTATGCAGTTAAGTTTGAAGAGTTGGTAAGGTACTTCTCTCACTACCAAGGAAGAGATGGTGAAAGTTCCAAGTGTGTCAAGTTCCTGAATGGCTTGCGACTTGAGGTGAAGCAAGTTGTGAACTATCAAGGTGTCTTCCAATTCCCATAGTTAGTCAACATGTGCAGAATATGGGATGAGGATTCTCGAGACAAAACTACCTATTATCAGAATATAGGCCCAATGAAGGACAAGAAGACCGGGTTGCCAAACCGTAGAAAACCTTACACCATCCCTTCTAAGCCATATGGTCAACGTCCAAACAATCAAAGAGCTACTGCTTTGGGATTTACTGGTGGTAATGGTAGCAGACCCATTACCTTTCCAACCCGGATCACTTGTTTCAAGTGTGGTAAGCCCGGGCATGTCTCTACTAACTGTATGCAAGGAGACCTATTTTGTTACAATTATAAGCAGAAGGGCCACTTTAAAAGGGACTGCCCATATCCCAAGAGAGAGCAGAATGGTTGAGGCCTGCATAACCAACTCGGACATCCGAAAGCCACAAGGAAAGTCTTTACTCTTAGTGGTGCTGAAGCTTCAAAATCCAAAGATCTAATCCAAGGTAAATGTTTCATAAGCGGAATTCCATTACTTGTTCTTTTCGACTCTGGTGCAACCCATTCGTTTATATCCTGGTTATGTGTAAAGAAACTTAAACTTTCTGTGTCTTTTTTGAATGATGAAGACCCCGACTAGTGGGTTTGTTTTAACTTTCGAGGTTTGTTTGAATTGTCTTGTAGAAATTTCTGATAGAAAATTCTATGTTGATCTGATTTGTTTGCCTCTTAGCCAGATTGACGTTATTTTGAGAATGGACTGGTTATCTTTCAACCATGTTTTGTTGAATTGTTTTGATAAAACTGTTGTGTTTAGAAATTTGAATGTGAGAAATAGTGGGATGTTTATCTCTGCCAACCAGATTATGTCATCTTTGAAAGAAAATGCTAAAGCGTACATGATCTTGTCAAACCTAGAAGTAGAGACCAAGGTTTCTCTAGGGGACCTTCCCGTTGTTAAAGAGTTTCCAGGAGTGTTTCCTGAAGATATATCTGGTATACTACCTGAGAGAGAGATAGAGTTTTCTATAGATTTGGTGCCTGGTGCTAGACTCATATCGGTAGCCCCTTATAGGATATCTCCTATAGAGTTAGCTGAGCTTAAGAAGCAATTGGAAGAATTGTTGGATAAGCAGTTTGTGAGGCCTAGTGTGTCTCCATGGGGAGCACCAATGTTGTTAGTGAAGAAGAAGGATGAAACCATGAGGTTATGTGTAGACTACCGCTAGCTGAATAAGGTGACGATTAAGAATAAGTATCCTTTGCCTAGAATAGATGATCTTATGGATCAGCTGGTAGGAGCTTGTGTGTTTAGTAAGATAGACCTTAGGTCGGGTTACCATCAGATCCGTGTGAAGTATGAGGATATTCGAAAGACTACTTTTAGGACCCACTATGGTCATTACGAGTATTTGGTTATGCCCTTTGATGTGACTAATGCTCTTGGTGTGTTTATGGATTATATGAATAGGATATTTCACCCTTATCTTGATAGCTTTGTTGTAGTTTCATAGATGATATTTTGCTGTATTCTAAGACTAGAGAAGAGCATAAGGAGCACTTGAGGATTATGCTACAAACCCTTAAGGATCGACAACTTTACGCTAAGTTGTCCAAGTGTGAGTTTTGGTTGGAGAAAGTGAGTTTCTTAGGACATGTGATATCCTAATGAGGTATAGTTGTAGATCCTTCTAAGGTAGAAGTTGTTCTTAAGTGGAATAGCCCCAATTATGTGTTCTAGATTAAGAGTTTTATGGGCTTAGCAGGATATTATCGGAGATTCATAGAAGGTTTCTCCAAGATACCTTTACCTTTGACCAAGCTAACTCGTAAGGGTCAAGCTTTTATGTAGGATGCTCAGTGTGAGCATAGTTTCCAGACCCTTAAGGAAAAGCTAACAACTGTGCCTGTGTTAGTTTTGCCTAACCTAAGAGAACCCTTTGAGGTGTTTTGTGATGCATCAAAGATGGGTTTAGGAGGAGTGTTGATGCAGAATGGCCGAGTAGTGGCCTATACTTCTAGATAACTTAAGGCGTATGAAAGGAATTATCCTACCCATGATTTGGAGTTAGCTGTTGTAGTGTTTGCTCTTAAGATATGGAGGCATTACCTTTTTGGCTCCAAGTTTGAAGTGTTTAGTGATCATAAGAGCCTAAAGTATCTCTTTAGTCAGAAAGAGTTAAACATGCGACAGAGGAGATGGTTAGAGTTTCTTAAGGATTATGATTTTGAGCTTAGCTATCATCCCAGCAAAGCTAATGTAGTGGCTAATGCCTTGAGTAGGAAATCCTTGCATATGTCTGCTTTGATGGTTAGGGAGTTGGACCTTTTGGAATAGTTTAGAGACCTTAGTCTGGTGTGTGAGCTTACCCCTAGCAGTGTGAGATTAGGAGCTTTGAGGATTACTAGCGGATTACTAGGAGAGATCAAAGAAGGCCAGAAGTCTGATCCTTTTCAGAAAACCCAGTTAGAAGCTATAACATCAAGAAGAGATAGTAGTTTCCATGTGGGATCAGATGGAGTCTTGGGGCTTTAAGATAGAATCTGTGTTCCCAATATATCGGAGCTTAGGAAAGTGATCTTAGAGGAAGGGCATAGGAGTAGTTTAAGTATCCACCCCGGTGCCACCAAGATGTATCAAGATTTCAAGGCTATGTTTTGGTGGCCAAACATGAAGAAGGAGGTTAGTGAGTTTGTGCACGCATGCTTAGTCTGTTAGAAGGCTAAGATAGAACATCAGAGACCACTGGGTAAGTTGCAACCCTTGCAGATACCCCAATGGAAGTGAGATAGTATCTCCATGGATTTTGTTGTAGGATTGCCTAGGACCCAGAAGGGCTTAGATTTTATCTGGGTTATTGTTGACAGGTTGACAAAATCTGCTCACTTTATCCCCATTAATATTCGGTTCTCCTTAGAAAAGTTAACCTCCCTGTATATTAGTTAAATTATCAGATTGCATGGTGTGCCATCTAGCATAGTATCTGACTGGGATCCTAGATTTACTTCTAGATTTTGGGAAAGTTTGAACAAAGCTTTGGGAATCTGGCTTAGGCTAAGCTCGGCCTATCACCCTCAAACTGATGGTCAGACTGAGCAGACCATTCAGTCTCTAGAAGACCTTTTGAGGGCATGTGTTTTAGAGCAGAAGGGTAGTTGGGATAGTTTCCTACCATTGATAGAGTTTACCTATAACAATAGTTTTCATTCTACTACTGGAATGGCTCCCTACGAAGCTCTGTATGGTAGGAGGTGTAGGACACCCTTGTGTTGGCTAAAACCCAGTGAGAACCTTGTTTTAGACTCGAAGTGGTGCAACAAACCACTGAGAAGGTCCAGTTGATCCGGGATAGGATGAGGACTGCTTAGAGTGGGCAGAAAAGTTATCATGACAAAAGGAGGAAAGACCTAGAATTTGAGGTTGGTGATCATGTATTCTTAAGGGTTACCCTGTAGACCGGGGTTGGCAGAGCATTGAAATCCCGAAAACTCACACCCCGGTTTATTGGTCCCTTCCAAATTCTCAAAAGAGTCGGCCCTATAGCATATCAAATTGCATTACCTCCATCCCTTTCTAATCTTCATAATGTATTCCATGTGTCCCAACTCCGTAAATATGTTTATGATCCTTCTCATGTGACCGGGTTAGATGACATTCATGTTAGAATCAAAGAAGCTGAAGCAAAGGATTCAAAGATGATTGAAGTAAATGAGTTTTGATATTTTACATGCCCAATCAATTTGATGGCATATGTAATTGTGTTTAAGCTTGGTTCATTAGATAAAGCTTTATAATCCTCATTAGCTATTGATAATTCATGCATTCATGCATTCATTTGATAGGAATTAATCATGTAGTAATAAGCAAACTTATAGAATTTCATAAAGGCAATTAGGAATTGTATAAAACATTTTTTCATTGCTTTAATCGATTACTTAGGTGAAATAATCGATTACTGAAGTGTGAATGTTTTCTGGAAAATGCCTTATGAACATTTTAATCGATTACCATTGGCTTGTAATCGATTAAATTAGCTTTACACAGAATTAGGAACCTCCTATGATAATCGATTATCTTGGGAAATAATCCATTACATAAGCTTCTGCATAATTTTACACAGCATGTTCATCTGGTTTAATCGATTACCAGATGTTAGTAATTGATTAAATATGCATTGTTAAGTTTTAGGCATGGTCTGTGTTAATCGATTAAATGGGTACTTAATCGATTACATGTGTGCATTGTAAAACTTAGTTTGTCTGGCTTAATCGATTACAAGGTGATTTAATCGATTATTCTATTCTTATCAGATTTCCAGAATTCTGATGAATAATTTAATCGATTATATGGTTAAAATAATCGATTAAATTGACGAATTAATTGATTACAGTTAGTTAAAACAGTTTTTTTATAAATAGAAAAGCTGAGTCTGAGTGAAAAAAAAAGAGAGAAAAAGAGAGATATTTGTGAATACTTCTGTAATACACATTCTCTAAAGCTCTTAAGTGTACTCAAGGCTGAAATTAGTGAAAAACTCATATGTGTTGAGTGTCATTGAGATTTACAAGAGATATGAGTCTTGATACTCATTGTTTGAAGAAATATTCAAGCTAGTGCATAAAGAAGCAATCAAGAAAGTGTGGTAGTCATCTTTTTCATATAATCTCGGGTTGATTGAATCGTTCATATCATTCTAATAGCTGAGGATTATGAGGTGATATCTTCCTTGTACCTAAAGCTTGAGTTTAGTTGATATTTGTTGTATAATTGTGTTGTATTTCCATATAACATTTGGATTCTTTAAAGCTTTTTCTAGAAAGGGTTTCTAGAGGGAAGAACAGAGAGGGGATCCCTGGTTCTTGATCTTTTGAAAAGTCCATAGGGAGTAGATTTTGAATTTTACCTAGGGAGGGTAAGAGAGATCATTTTGTAAGCTTGTAAAGAACAAATATTTGTTATAGTGGAACTCTAACCAAGATTTGGTTGGAAGAAAACTGGATGTAGCCTCCGGGGTTGAGAGGTGAACCAGTATAAATCTTGTGTGCATTAGATTTCAGTTTATATTTCATTAAATTCTTGAAGTATGGAATTTGTTCATCATATAAACTTGGTTACAGCACAAGAGTAATTTGATTGATGAAGTAAATTGATTTCTAATTGGTTTTAAATTGATACGATCCTTTTGAAGTCTTCCGCTGTTATAAATTTTGAAAGGAAATTTTAAAACTCTGAGGTAAAACAATTTCACCCCCCCCCCTCTCTTGGTTTATTTGCATAAGTGTTCTTAGCCACGGTCATTGTATCGGTGAGCCCATGTTGGGGCGGTATGTATGTACATGGGGGGTGCATGGCGGGTCACCTTTGCGAGGAAGGATTTGTTCCTGGTCGGGTCATGCATTGATGATGCCCATGTAACATACTTCATTTGTTTTACGGAAATAGGATGATTGGCTTCAGAGTACGAAAGTAGTGGGGGGGCACAACTGTTGGGAACTCCTTTACTAAGACCCATGGCTGATCACTAGTGGGAGGAGCGGCCTGTGCACGACAGAGTGACCCTAATATCTTGCTGCATAATCTCCTTGTGTTGGACTATTTCCGGGATGGTACCACATTGCATGTTGAGAGATGAGTCAGGAGCATGCATCATTCTAAGCATTATAGGTTGACTGTTGAATGTATTTGGATGACTGTCCTTGTTGTTGTGTGATGAAAGGATTGGGTGTTGTGATGATATTGCGAAGTTTGGATTGCTTCTCTAACTACTGTTATCTATTACTTGTTGTTTTTACATGATAAACTCACATTTGCTTTGTTTGTAACGTGTGGATCGGTACCTGTGACGATCGCGAATCTTCGTTCATGTGAGTAGACGGACAACATTAGATGACTTGGAGGAAGATCTCTTCTTGGTTGGAGCCACCGAGCCATCGTGATGACGATGGATCAGACTTCGAATAAGAGTTGTGTTTTGATAGTCAACTCTTCTGTAGATTAGTATTTTGGTTTCTTTTGAAGAACTTGTACATTTCAGATGTGGATACTTGTAAATACAACTAAATTATGTTTTTGCATGTGAATGAATTGCGATGTTTAAATGTACATTTATCTACACATTTGCTTCATGGTGATGGTTTTTCGTTTGCGAAAAACTTACTATTTTCATAATCAAACATAAGGGATTTTCATTAAAATCTATTATTAGAGTAATTAAGAGTTAGTGATACAGTAGCGACGAGGCGGGTCGTTACAGAAACAATATTGCAAGCTTTTTCATTTTGAATTATCTTGGCTAACTTTCTAAATGCTGTAAATGCATCACTATTGGATCTTATGAATAAAGTCCATGTGTATCTTGAGTATTATCTACTTTGACAAGCCCATAGAAGTTACCCCCAAGCTCATGGTTCTAGAAGAACCAAATAAATCCATATGAAGCAATTCAAGAGGTCTAGAAGTGGAAACACCATTTTTACTTTGAAAAGAATTCTTTGTTTGTTTCCCTCTTTGACAAGCTTCACATATTTTTATCCTTCTCAAACTTAAGCTTAGGCAAACCTATTACCAAATCCTTTCTTACAAGCTTGTTCATATGATGCATATTTATATGATTAGCTCTTTTATGCCATAACCATGTTTCATCAGTTTTACTTACAAGGCAGTTAGTGTTATGAATGAATGCATGCTCAATGGATAGAACATAAATGTTACCCTTTCTCTTACCAACGTGGATAACCTCACCATTTTGACTGTCACAAATCAAACAACAATTGTTATTGAAGGAAACTTTGAACCCTTTGTCACATAGTTGGCTTATGCTTAAGAGATTATGTTTCAAGCCTTCAACATATAGAACATTTCTGATCATAGTTTTGAGACTGTCTCCTATGTTTCCTTCTCCAACTATCGTCCCTTTGTTATTATCACCATAAGTGACAAATCCTCCATCCTTTAGTATGACATTTGTAAGCATGGATATGTCACCTGTCATGTGTCTAGAGCAGCCACTATCAAGATACCATAGTGATGATTTTGCTCTTAGACACACATGCAAAATTCAAATTAAGTGACAAAGAAAGGTACCCAATGTGGCTTGGGTCCATAGGGGTTAGTTGAATTACTTTTTCTCTTAGGCACCCAAATGCATTCACCATTAGGCACATAGTATCTCCTAGCATAACACCTAATAGATGTATGACCTTTCTTCATGCAATAATCGCAACTAATAGTATTTGATGGTGTTTCAAAATGTGTTAAATGATGATACTTGGTTTTTGAAAAACTTCTTTGATATTTCTGTTTTGGTGGTACAAACTTTGTTTTTCCAAAAGATTTTGATCCATGTTTGTACCCTAAACCAGAAGTATCTCCAGCATACTTTTGAACACTAAGCATTTGATTTAAACTACATTTTCCTCTATAGAGTCTTTTCAAAAGATCAACCAAGTAAGAATTTTCAGAAAGTAAAAGCTTGTACTTTTCACCTTGACTCTTTTTGTAATCATCAAATTCTTTTTGTAAAAGATTGCATTTATTGACATTTGAAATTGATATGGCACATACACATCCATTAGCATTGTAACTTGAAATAAGTTTTTTATTTGCTTCTTTCAAATTACAAATTTCAGATTGCAATTCAGCAATTTTTGTAACATGCCATTTGAGATTACCTTTTAGCCTATTATTGGTTTGTGAAAGCTTTTGAGCCTCTTCATGCATCTCATGGAAAGCATCAATAATATTATCATATTTAGAATTTACCTCAGATTCAGCACTTGAGAAATCTTCATCATCACTTAATGTGGATGTGAAACAAACATTTGCTTCTTCATTCTCACTTGATGATTCGAAGGTTGTAGAACCATTGTCTTCCCATGCTATATATGCCTTCTTTGACTTCCCTTCTTTCTTTGTCTTCCTTTCACCTTGTTGTTTCTTCAAAAATATTGGACATTCAGATTTAATGTGTCCAGGCTTTCCACATTCAAAGCAAGTGAAGTTGGTAGAGTTGTTGTTGTTGTTGATGTTGTCATTTGTCTTGTTAAACTTAGTGAACTTTCTGTTCTTGTTTCTTCTCACGAATTTGCTGAACTTTTTGACAATAAGATTCATGTTGTCATCTTCATCTTCTTCACTTGAGTCATCTTCCTTTTCCACCTTAGAGGATGCAGCTTTCAAGGCTATACTTTTATGTTTCTTATCTGCATCTTCTGCATTGGTTAGTTGTGACATTTCAAGTTCATACTCAAGAAGCTTACCAAAAAGTGCAGCCATGGACATCTTGGACAAGTCTTTGGATTCCTTTATTGCTGTAACTTTTGGTTGCCATAGTCTTGTAAGACACTTTAGTATTTTGATGTTTAACTCTTCAGCATCAAAAGTCTTTCCAAGACCAAGAAGATGGTTAACAATATGAGTGAACCTTGTTTGCAGCTAAGATATGTTTTCAGTATTACTCATTTTGAACATCTCATATTCATGAATCAAGGCATGCTTCCTTGATCTCATTACTTCATCTGTTCCTTCATGAGTTACCTCCAACATCTCCCACATTTCTTTTGCACTTTTGCATCTCACAGTTCTAAAGAATTCGTCAGATGAAAGAGCAGATGTAATCATGTTTTTAGCTTTAAAATCATATTACACAACTCTTTTTTCAGCATCTGTCATTTCATCCCATTCTTTGGGAATCAAATTATTATCAACAGTTTTCATTGGAACCAAATGACCTTTTTCAATAGCATTCCATGCACCGGGATCATTTGATTGAATAAAAATCTTCATACAATTTTTCCAAAAACTAAAAATGCTCTCCCTCAAACATCGGTGGACAATTGAGAGAAGCTTCCTCTCTAAAAGTTATTTGAGTAGTATTCATTTTCTTTTGAAAGAAAGTGGCTTGAATAACTTTCAAGAACCAGCTCTGATACCAATTGAAAAACACAATGATCACACTTCAATTAACCAAGAGGGGGGCTGAATTGGTTAAAACAAATATTTAAAAAATTTCTCTAAACAATTTGAGGAATTGAAACTTGGATCATATCACTCAATCACCTTTTGTAAAACCAGAACTTTTCTTTCAATTAAGATTCACTTTGTTATGCATGTAATGACAGAAACACTTTCTTTGTTAATTATATTTTGATTACCCAAATACAAACAATAAAAGATACACAGAATTAGAATAAAAGACTCACCAATTTATACTGGTTCACCTCACTAACATGGAGGCTACATCCAGTGTCTTCCAACCAACACTTGGTCATAGTTTTCACTAAATCAAAATATTCTTTTACAAGCAATTTACAAGTGATTATCTTTATCAACCATAGATAAAGAATCTGAAATTCTAAAACACTATTAGAAAACTCATCACAAAGATACTGAGAACCCTACTTAGATCTTTATCCCTAGAGAATACTACTATAGAATGCTTGAAAGAACTTATTTGATTTTTCACATCAGAATTTTAATACACAGAAATTCTAAAGAAAGATTCAAGAGACACAACCTGTGATCCTTCAATGTATGAATGAATGAATGAATGAAGTTACCAAACAATCCAGGTTGTATGAAAGTCAATGCTCAAAATCAAAACTCTTGAAAAACTCTTTCTTTAACACATCATTTCTAAAAATCAGAGATCTTGAACTCACACAAGATGTGTTTCTCACTCAATAAATTAGTATATTGGACTCTTAGAAAGCTTTTGAAACCTTTGGTTAAGTCACATATTCTCAGAGTAATTCGTTCAATGTTTATTTATAAAGAGCAGACCCATAAAGCTTTAAATAAAATTTGATTTAACATAATATAGTCGATTAAAATGATAGTGTAATCGATAATTTTACCATAAGTAATCAATTAAAATACCAGATAATCGATTAATATGTTCTTGAGCTTTCTAGAAAAATTTTTATGAACAAGATAATCAATTAATACGTAAAGTAATCGATTAAAGCAGTCATCATTATGTGAAATAAGTTGTGGTAATCGATTACTGGTTGTGGTAATCGATTAAACCAGTAATGCATATTGAATAAAGAACTAAGATAATCGATTACATAACATGGTGATCGATTAAAGCAGTGATGCATGATTTTCATATTGTACTATGTAATCAATTATAAGAAGCTTGTAATCTATTAATATGTTCTTCATGGCTTTTCCAGATTTAGAACAAAGCCTTTAATCAATTAAAAACATTGTGTAATCAATTAAAGAAGTAAGTTTTCATTTTTCCAAAAACATAACCATGAGAACTTAGATACTTTTAAAATCATTGAATAGCTTTCACATTTTAATGAAAATATGTATGCATGTTAATGAGAATGCAAATGCAATGCAAGGATCACAAGATTAGCCTCTTATACACTTAATCAAATTACAATTTTCTTGGCATGTGAAAAGTTTAAAACTTTCTTTTAAGGCACAAGTTTCTTTTTTAGCTTCATCTTCTTACTGTTCCCCCTATATCCAACAAATATTACCAGTAGCCTCTAGTTAATACTTAATACCTACAATGGGAAAGAAAGAGGATATAGACAAATGTATGTATCTTGAATAATATGATTTAACGAAGGATCTAAAAATTTTAAGTTATAGAATAATATTTATATATAAGTTAGTACTTAAGTTTGTACACTATAAATGATAAAATTTTGTGTTTATATGATTAAAACTTAAATAATATATAAATTAGATATTTGGAATGAACATTTTAAATTTTAATATAAAATTATTTTTAACTATTAATAATTTCTTAAAGAAATATATAAAACTTTAATTTAAAAATTGAGATAAAAAGTGTAAATTAAAAGAGATAAACATCCCATGTATATAACAAAATACAAGGGATGAGAGGCAAAGAAACAGTTCAAATGTTTGATTTTTAAGTTATCATCACCTTTCACACTCCTGAATTTTCTTGCATTTGGTGCAAAACCATCGCTTCCCATTCGCTATCACTTGATGGCAGTGCATGCAAACGTATTGAAATTGAACTATGATAAAATCTTTCTTGGAAGATAATATGGTTTGTCCTAGTTGTGTATAGGGTGGTAAAAATAAAAGGAAGAAAGATCAGTTAACAGCTAATAAATATGAAGGATCAATATCACTTAAGTAACTTAAACTCGTGTATATCTCTAAGAATATTACAACATTTCATTCAAATATGAATAAAAGCATATATTGCACAGGATGAGATTCATTTATGTAAATATAAAACACTATAATAAGGAAAAGACATAGTCCATCTACTGCAGGTAAATAACATATCAGTTTGGATGGATCCACTAATAAACATTGTGTCATAGAAGAAAAGTTGACAGATTCAAATCTTAGGTGAAAGTATTAGAATAATGATGATATAGGTAATTAAAATGTCATATTTCAGTACTAATGGTGTCTTGTTTTAGTAGCTAACTAAATAATAAAAAAATATAGTCTGACATGATATCTATCTACATGATTAATAATATATATTTATGAGGAACAACTTGCAGCTTTATGAATCCAAAATTGTTAAAAATTTAATCCCCCCATATTATTGCATTGATTTCCTTTAATATAATTAGATCTTCAACTTGAATGTCTTTTTATCTTTACAATCCAAATATTTGATGGTTCAAGGACCAAATAATAAAAGCTACATATAATCTCAAATATTCCACATCTAATTTAATAACCTAGTTCAAACTTTCATTAGGAAGATTGGCAAACAAGTTAATTGAACCGCCTAAGATGATTCAACTATCAAGAGCCAATATAAAAAATATATAGCAAGTTGTGAAACCTCATTTCTTGCAAAAATCAAGATATCTAATCTGAGGATAGAAAAAGAAAAACATGAATAGTGAATAGAAGAAATGGAAAGGTTTTAACTTTAAGTGCTTACAGTGTCGGTTAATTGATATAATAAAGGAACCTAGTGGAAATGCGATCTTACAGAAACAGAAAGCAAGTACTAGTAATTAGCAATAGAAATTATAACATTCCAATATCTCATGGTAAACGATGGTACAAAGAGCTTCTCTACTTTTAGTCACTCTTTCAGGCCTAAAATACTTGATAGAATTAAGATATGAAATATACACAGAACGCTGATTAGGATAGCCACATTCTGAGCCCAACTCCTGAACATACATTGCGAAAATGCATACATCCACTCCTTCAATCTTCTAAAATAGAAGAATATCCTGAAACAGAAGGAACTGTTGTAACTTCTAAATAATACACTATGCCAGAGGTATCATCAGAGAGATATTTACTCCTAAAAAAGTATGTCTATTCATTATCCTCTTACTTACTTTTTATGCATAAGGAAATTCAGCAAGGTATTTATCCTCCTCAAAGATGTCCAGAAACTGCTTCTTCACTTTTAATTGTTTTTCAACGGATAACACAACTCTAACAAAAAGACTTTCTGCTTCGAAAACCTAGCAATTTGGAGTCACAAAAGGAAAATCAAATAATATGAACATTTTAAATTAATATCGACAAAATTTAAAAGGAAATAGTAAGAAGAAGCAGTTGATAAAGATCAATAATAATAATAATAATACCATTAATAATATGAGAAAAATAATATCTTATGCGTAAAAATATGTAAACTGCAGCCTTTTTTGAGGTTGGAGCATAGCTATTTTAACATGAACTTGTTTCTTAGTACAAAGTTCTTTAATGATAGATTACTAATTTACACCTATTTCCAATTTGCTTGCTTGCATAAGAATAAGAAAATGTTAAAAGTTAAAAAGTTTTTGCACATGCATGTTGATGCTTAAACATAGGTATTCAACATCTTTATAATTGAACAATCTTACCTCATCAAGATTCGTATTCCCTACTTTTGCCCAATCTTCATTCTCTTGCCAAAGATGCTTAAAAAGTCTGCTCTCTATGTGGTCGCTAAGCATGGTTCTCGACAAGTCATTAGCACTAAACATAGCAGTTGTCTTTGGTAAAGGTACATGCATCCATTTCCAATTTCCTTTAAGCATGCTCTCTATTGTCCAAATCTCTTTTATTGTTGTAGAGTGCACATATTTGATGCTGCCAACTTTTGCATATATTGCATTCAACCCACTAGAAGAAACAATAGTCATAAAAAGTGAGTTCAAAGTTCTCTATTTACAGGTGAGTTATACTAGTACAGAGATATTAAACTTACCGATTCTTCAAATTCTCCATTATTTGTCATTTTATCAAGATTTGTCTTGGAAATAGATGTTCCATTGAATGTGATGTTCCCACCTCGAGAAGTCCTAAAGCAAACACTACAAAAGCAATGCTCTATATCATCTTTTTCTCTTCTATAGTAATTTCATGTGTTTCGCTTGATGCGGATGCCACAACAAAAGCAATAGATTGGCACGGGGGCAAAAGAAAGTGTTCCCATTCCACATAAATGGCATGCGTAAACATCAATTCCTAATTCTTCAACCATTGTTCCCTGTCAAAAGAAGCATCAGCTAGCTTATGCTTCGAAAAACTCAAACTGAAACATAAAAAATATAGAAATTCACATGCTACTTCAAAAATATGTCCTTGACATATTTAAATCTAGCATAAAATATGTTTTTAAGCCCTAGAAAAATTATCAAACTTGAAAAAATAAATCAAAATCATACAAATAAAGATTTCTATGCTAAACATACTAATAAGAGCATTGAAACAGGTCAAGGTAATGGAAAACAGTGGAAGATGGTGTGCTGACCTGATGAAATTCCTTTCTCAGACTTGTAATGTGTTCATTTATTTGATTACTTATGAAAAAATCAACTACGGAAACAACATTAGTTGTTTCCATCTTTGAATCAACATTTATTCCATCCTGGATGAACTCAATTCTGCCTTGTATGTCCTCTATATCTGCAGTGTTAACTGTTGGATTTGGGGACTTCCTTTCATTCTCTTCATCAACTTTTAACTCAATGACTTCTTTTGTAGCATTTATGCCGTCTTGGTTGAACCCGGTTTTGGCTTGTATGTCCTCTAGATCTACAATAACTGTTGGATTTGGGGACATCCTTTCCATCTCTTGATCAGCTTTTGGCTTAATGACTTCTTTTGTAGCATTTATCTCATCTTGGTTCAACCCAATTCTGCCTTGTATGTCCTTCATATCTACAGTATTAGTTGTTGGATTTGGGGACATCCTTTCCATCCTTGATCATCTTTTGGCTCAATGACAACATTTATCCCATCTTGGTTAAACCTGGTTCTGCCATGTATGCCTTCTACATTTGCAGGCATTGATTCTTTACAGATAAGATGCATATTGAAATGTAAAGAAAAAGGAGATATATGATTAGCTTTGAACTCCATACCTTCATAAAACAGAGAAGATCCTGGCTGTTGCGAAAATTCTGAAAGGGCTTCAAAAGAACGAGGGTGAACCATTTTTTAAGTCCACCGATCCAAACTTGCATTTTTAATTAAAGGGACACCAAAAGTGCGCTCCATTTTTCTTCTTTTTGTAGGTGGTAGCACGACCAGAAGGAGCACCACTTTTTCTTTCAACAGAACCCATAATTATGTTATCTGGAAATTCCAAATGACCCCCAAAAATATCAGTGCGATGAATTTTCCAAGAGCGACATGTATGACAATCATCATCTTTGCAATCATCAAAATGCAATAACAGCTTGATATATTTGTAATCATCAAAATGCAATAACAGCTTGATATATCATCCACAATTACATGTACCTTTAAGACAAACTGTTGAATGCATATATTTCATAAGATTACCACGTGAAATATTGTTATAATTCTTCAAATAAAGATATTCAAGCATGATCCTCTGTTCATCTGTAACTTTGGAACTGCTGCATGAATTCATATTATCAGATCCATCTAAACCAAAAAGATATGCTGAGCTCCCTGAAGTGAACCGTTGATCCCTATTAAGACTTCTTCTGAAAAGCTGGGGTTGTTTCAATGTTTTCTGCCCCAAAATTTGACTGCAATGTTCACCTTGATTGGAGAATGCATTAGGCCGGGCCTTATAATTTTTACCAGGAAGCCCATATGCCTGCATAAAATGTTTTAAATTCTGCTGAAAATCCCGCTTCCGATTTTGATGTTGCATAATATCTCCAAGGCTTCTAGGGACAGGAGGAAGATCAGAAACATTTGAAAACTCCCTCAAGGAATCTTGAAGGGTTGTCAAATTTGAAGATTGGGATTGGAAGGACTTTCCCATTGTAGTCCTAAAACAATATCCATACTTCACCATAAGCATCTTCCCTGTCAAAGCAGTCAAACAAATGGTAAACAATACATTATATATAATAAAAATAGTACTAGCAAAAGAAAAAAAAAGGGAAAAAAAAATAAAAAGTGCACGTGTATGGATCGAAACTTAAGAAATCACATGACTCATATAAACATATCGTCGTCTGCCTGTCGTTGAGGAAAATAGGAACTAGCTGAGTTGGAGCTAGCTTCGGATTGCTTCTCCAACCAGAAACAAAAAATTTAGGAAGCACACCCAAACCAGTGCATGTAGCCATTGATGGATGGTTATCAGGTGAAAAAATCGGCTCGAGAACTACAGAAGAATAAGACAACCCTCTGTTTGGGAAGCTATTTTTAGTATCTACAGCCACTGCACAATAATCAGTTGCATTGGTGATAGAACCAGCCACATTCTGAAAAGCAAGTTCCAGTACACTTCCATTAGACCTAGCTTGCAATAACCCAGAAGAGGGCACCATCTGAGATGTGCCAGCAATAGAGCTATTTACTTGGCTACATTTTTAATCTATTTACTTATGCAGAAATAAAAATCATCAATAAATACCAAGACGCTTAATTATGAAGATTTGGGTACAATTTGCATTTGATCTTCTCATTATCTTGTTAACAAATGAAAATCTCACATGCTAGGACATAGTTCCAAAAACAAACCTTTGAAGCAACCTCAACAAATAATCGGTCTTCCAGAAAGTTTGCCAAAATAGTAGCCTGTCTTTACTCATTAGGATGTCGAAAATCCAAAATTGTAGAACTAAAGTATAATTTAGTTAGCCTAAACTCAATGACAATATTACGATGAAGCAAATGCCACCACTAATAATGTCAGCATCTTTGTATCATATAGGGATAAAGTTATACAAGTTCAGGTTATTGTAAAAACTAAAATAACTTACATTTGAATGTTTATCAAGTTACAATATTGGCTAATTCTAGAATCTTTTCACCAGTCTAAGAAAAACATTGCTTGATTTGTCATATAATTTTGATGTCTTAAATCAAAACCTCCCTGCAGAGGCAGATTTGGAACAAATGATGAAGAATTTCCTAGTGTTTGTTTGCAGCTATTCCCGAGATTAGAACCTTTGGCATGCATCTTGCTTATCCAAAACTTTTTTCTGCAGGTATAAGCCACTAGAAATTATTAGTGACTGTTTAAAATGCAATCAATATTTTTTTATATGATGTCTTAACTTGGAAGCATAAAACAGGATTATCAGATATTCAGACAAATTCATGATCAAGCTTACACACATACAAACACCAACTCGAATAGCAATTAAAATACACTAAAAATCATAATTTAACAAAGAAGACATCCATCAAACAACGTGACAACCAAACGGACACAATTGAATTATCAAATGTAAAAAAAACTTAGAAAGAAAAACTAATGATTCAGCACATGGTAAAATCTAAGATGACTACCTAATTTATCTGACCACCCTTTAAGAATCCAACATTGGAAATCATTTAATCACCCTTTAAGAGCATAAATATTATTATTAGCATTTAAATAAGAAAAACATTGTTTATAGTTCCAAACTCTTATTATAGATGGTAAGTAGTAGTTCTGTCTTATACAGGCAGACAGGAAAGAAGTTTGTTACTAAGATTCCAACAAGTATATATGGAGGAAAAAAACATTAGCAGACATAATATGTCAACAAAGAGTCATGCAGTAGAATCTAAGGAGCATGGATATAACGATTGGTAACATCTATGATGAGGACATCATAGATACATATTTGGACATGTGAACTGTGATTTTACAATAGAAATTTATATATATCCATGATAGACAAAGTTCAAACATTTCTTTCAAGGCTATGAACAATTTAGTAAATCTTCAGAAGCAATCCAAGACAAATGATATAATATATATTAATATTACATCATTAAACCATATAGATCAAATTTAATATATTACAAGCAAATGATGTTCAATTGATAGAGCCATTAGCCTTTTGTGGTTATGTTACATATTTTAGACATATATGTAAATAATAATATATAAAAACAACTTAGGGTTAATCAAACAATGCTATCTAAATCAAGCCAAAGCTTTAACAATAACTCATGCAGGCAATTAAAATGACAGATAGATTTGATGTAGCTGTGCTATTAATTACAAGTCATAGATCAAAGCATCCGCTTCACTTTCAGTAAAATACTTTAGTATTTTTTTTCAATGTTCAAAATTAATTCTACTACTCAAAATCAAGGGGTACCATTTAAAAAATTAGAAGAAACTATTTGTTACTTCTATCAAGAAAAAATAATTGATTACTTCTTAATTCTAATTCGAACACACTGAAATACTCATTTTTACCTGTTTACAGTATTCTGTGTTTTTTTTTTTTACTTTTACTAAAAAATCTGTATTTGTAGTTTTACACAACACATTAAAGAAATTTAAGTTTAATCTAAAATATCCTCATCTTCTTCCTCTTTTATGGAGTTAAGAGGAAGAAGGTGAGGGTATTTTAGACATAAAATTCATTAAAAGTCATGTGACTAACATGTGCGTACTTCCTGTTAAATTATTAAATAATATATAGGAGGGAGGGGGTATGGGTATAAGGTGAGCTAAACAATTAATGGGTTTTTTTGGAAGGAGGGGTATGAGTATAAGGTGAGCTAAAAAATTAAGGAGTTTTTTTTGGAAGAAGGGGCTATGAGTATAAGGTGAACTAAACAATTAAGGATTTTCTAATTCTATCTAAATCCCCCTTAAAAAGAAAGAGATTAACTGCGTGTGCAGCCTCCAAAAGACAATTTTTTATCACTTTCTTTTACTATTATATTGATAATAAATACACTATAATATTTTCCTTCTATTCCATCATAAGCATATAAAAACCGTGCGGGCATGTGAATGGAATTTTCAATTTAACACATGCATATAAAAACCTGGTTGTTGACATGTAAAGATAAAGGCATTATATCTCTAACTCCTAAATTTTTTAAAACATCAAAGGGAGGGGATATGGGTATAAGGTGAGCTAAACATTTAAGAGTTTTTTTTGGAGAGAAGGGGTATGGGTATAAGGTGAGTTAAACAATTGGTTTTTTTGGAGATAGGGGAAATGAATATAAGGTGAACTAAACAAGTAAGGAGTTTTTTGGAGGGAGAAGGTATGTGCGTACTTTCTTCATAAAAAAATCTTAAAAATCAAGATAACAATTGACATTAAATTAATCAAAGTGGCACAAACTAATTTTCAAAAATTCAACTTATCATCGTTTTGGTTTAATTAAATCTGAAGCCAAATAAAATCCAAGAATAAACCCGCCGTCAAAACAAAATTGCAGTACATGAAACAAGAAATAAGAATAAAGATATAAAAATAAACAGTAAACTCTAACAGTAACAGCGAGAGAGAAAACCTAACTGCGAGAGAGTCATGGAACACTATTGAGAGAGAGGATGAGGGAAGGAATTTAACCTTTTTCTTTTTCTCATTTATTTGTTGGATATGGGTATTTATATGATGAGGAAACAAAGTTTGACTTTCCTGCCTCTGTACATGGGACCAGAAATTGGAGGGAACAAATAAGGTTGTGAAATTTTTTTGTTTGTTTTTAAAATTTTAAAATATTTAATTAATTAGTTATGTTTTTATTAAATAATTAAATAATTATCTTTTTAGACTAACAAAACTTTCTAGTCCTTTATTACTATGTAAATCGGAGGGAACCAATGACACGATCTTCTTCCTTGCCCTGCTCTCTCCCGCGATGCCTTCGTCTTCGTATTCTAGCAGAATCATCACCACCGTCGCTGTCGGCATGGGAATGTTCTTCAAAGGGAACGACACCAACGGCGGAAAGGTGGCGGCGTTGTGGTCCTGATATGCGTTTGTCGTGTGGCTTCAAAACAATTTAACTAAGCTAATT
>CM023948.1:15244795-15256104 GCA_013407115.1 Glycine latifolia | reverse complement strand
TACCTTGGGCCTTTTGGTCTTTGGCCCAATATAAAATATCCGTAACACCAAGCAATTCCAAAGTGATGATGCACAGAGAAGAGAGAAAAATTTGAGAGACCCAAGAAGAGATGTTTTTCTTTCTTTAAACTGAGCAGAGGAATATTTTTATTTTTTATCTTTAATTTCTCTCTTTTTTCTCTTGCAGAGGAAACAAAACAGCTATAGAGGAGGCGAAAGAGTGTGCGAGAGAGGAGTTATGGGGTCTATATAGTGTTGAAAAAATTGGGTCGGAAGAATAAAAAACTATTAATGACAATTTTTTTTAAAGAAAATGTTTGATAAACACTCTATATACTATTTTACACTTAACTTAGAAAAAGAAAGAAAAAATTAAAAAAAAATATTGATGATATATTTAAAATAAGAATGATATATATATATATATATATAATTATTTTTAATCATAAAAAAAATGTATGATTATTTTTTTTAATTACATTACGTTAGACAGAGAGAGTGAAATTTGGGGTGTCAAAATCTGAGTGCATGAACATATAAGAGTTGTTAAAATATATAAATGGCTGAGAAAAAGGAGGGAAGTGAAGTGTGTGAATGCGTGGGTCAGAGATGAGGCAGATATGCTGTGGTCATTTCCTAGCACTTGTGTGCATACACAATAACGTGGATGCGTGGGTCAGAGATGAGGCAGATATGCTGTGGTCATTTCCTAGCACTTGTGTGCATACACAATAACGTGGGTGGTTGTGTGGCTTGGGCCTCTCTCCATAGCATGTGGAGTTTGTTCGAGAGGGAGCCAAAAACTAACCAAAATAAAGGAAGAAGTATATTATGTTTTGGTGTGCTTATACTTCAAATTCAAAAAACTTCTATTCATTTTAGAGGTTTATTTACGGACATTTTTATCAATAGTGTGTATGGAGTAACTAAGAGCCTTAAAATTAAAGTATTAAGTATGCGTATTAAATACTTTAAACAAGAACTTTTCCACTTATTATAAATGTATTCAATTTGAGTTAATGTATGTTTGGACTATAATGGAAAGAGTTTAAACGTAGGTTTACTCATTTTTACTCTAAGGTTTAAGAATAAATTAAAAGTTTGATGGAAAATCATACGGAACGATATTTTAAAATTATAAGAAAATGCATCTTTTACATTCTAATAAAAATATTTTCCTTTTTACCTTTTTAATTAGTTTTCTTAACATTTGTCTTACTCTTAAAATAACAAATTGAAGAACACTATGTTATTAATTGCTCTAATGTAAGTAGATTAAATACTTGAAACAATAACTTTTTCAATTTGAGTTATGCATATGTTGGGCTAAAATTGGAAGAGTTTAAAAGTAGGTTTACTTATCTTTATTCTTAGGATCTTACTAACCATGTCCTAAGAACACACTGGTGAAAAAATTACAAAAGAAAAGATTTTATTATAAATTATATGAAAACACATTTTAAAATTATAGGAAGATACATTTTGTCATATCATAATAATTTTTTTTTTTTACTTTCTTAACCAGTGTCCTAACTTAGGACATTAGCTAATATTTATCTTACTTTTTAAACAACCAATTTGTTCTTATTTTTGCATTGAAATGCATAATTTTCCAATGAATTCACAAAAATATTTTTATAACTTTAAATCAAACATAACTTCATAGAGCTTTTTTTCATAAAAAATACATGTGGTCTGAATTAAAAAAAATTAATATGATTTTATCTTATCATTGTAATTGTAATATTCAAATATTATTGGATCTTTAAATAAAAATGTTTTATATTTACAGTGTACATAATTTAAACTCTTTAATTTATTTGAATTTACAAAAGTAAGACTTTAATTATAACATATTGAAAATAAAAGTTATTTTTACAATATCATCAATCATAATTTTTCATATAATTAAAATATTAACTTTTATAATAATTATTTTAAAATTTATATATATATATATATATATATATATATATATATAATTTGGAGTAATTTTTAATTAGTTAATAATTTTTTTACATTGGTGGAGTATGAGTTATGTTATTAAAATATCTTAAGTCAAGAGGATCTTCATATATCTTAAGTCAACACCAAGAGTTGGACTTTGGTATCCTAAAGGTGCATCTCTCAATTTAATTGGATATTCTGACTCTGACTTTGCAAGGTGCAAATTGGATAGAAAGAATATAAGTAGAACTTGCCACTTATTAGGCAGCTCCCTAATCTCTTGGCACTACAAGAAACAATATTGTGTTGCTTTGTCAACTGCTGAAGCTGAGTACATCTCTGTTGGAAGCTGTTGTGCGCAAAGCCTATGGTTGAAGCAACTACAAGATTTTGGTGTAGAGTTAAAAGAAATACCTTTGCTCTGTGACAACACAAGTGTCATCTGTAACACCTTGAAATTTTATAAGTAGAAAGATATTTGTGTTGATTAATTGTTTAATATAAATCTTGAAATTTGTTAAAGTGTTTTGCATGGGTGTTTGTGCGTAAAAGGTGAAAGTCAAAATTTGTGGCTGAGATAAGCTATCCGTACACGCATAGTAAAAATAGTGGTAGCTATGGTGGCTATTCGGTCATACAAGTGGGCAACTATGCTGGCTGAGATAGCTGGCTGATTCAAATTTGTTGGCAACTTGCCTCAGTGCTTCGTCTATAAATAGCAATGCATGAAGCGGAAGCACGATTCACTCTCACTTCTGTGCGTGTTTCTCTCTTTTTCTCTCTCTAAACTCTTTGTACCAGAAATCTCTCTCTTCTTCCACCTTCTGTACCACTAAAACTCTCGAGAAACCACCGTACCAGCGACAGAAAATTCTCTCCGTTAAGAAGAATTAGTGAATGAAGCTTAAACTTTTCATTCTTGGTCGTTGTGAGAACGAGTGTTCAAACAAAACACACGTTAGATCTAAAGAAAAGAATCTCTGTTGAGGTAAGGGGAGTTTATTGTGTTAATAATGATTTTTGATATCATGGTTGGGTTAAAATGTGTATCTGTTGTTTGATATGTTGTGTAACATATATTGATGGTGTCTGTAAATGGCGTGAAGAAGACGACTACCGGGTTGGGTAAGTCGGGTGGAGTATGTTATATGTGTGTGTGTGTGTGTGTGTGTATATATATATATATATATATATATATATATATATATATATTGAAACACTGTTGTGTTGTGACGTCGGCTGTCGGGAAGGATTGGCCGAGTTGCATGTGTCAAACCTTTGTTTGTGATGCCGGCTGCCGGGAAGGGTTGGCCAAGTTGCATGTGTCAAACCTTTGTTTGTGATGTCGACTACCGGGATGGGTAGGCTGAGTTATATATCCCTTGTGATGTGATGTCGACTACCGGGATGGGTAGGCCGAGTTATATATCCCTTGTATTGTGATGTCGGCTACCGAGATGGGTAGGTTGAGTTATATATCCCTTGTGATGTCGGCTACCGGGATGGGTAGGTCGAGTTATATATATCCCTTGTGTTATGATGTCGGCTACCAGGATGGGTAGGTCGAGTTATATATCCCTTGTGTTGTGATGTCGGCTACTGGGATGGGCAGGCCGAGTTATATACCCTTTGTGTGGTGATGTCGGCTACTGGGATGGGTAGGCCGAGTTATATATCCCTTGTGATGTGATGTCGACTACCAAGATGGGAATGCCGGGTTGTATGGTTTAGTAGCATGCATGTGTGCATGCAGGACGTAACTTAGTCTTTGTATACCAGGTTTCTTACCCGGAGTTGTTCCCTTAGAGCTATTAGAGCTCATATCTTCTTGGGAATAGAGCCATCGGGTTACTTACTCGGCATAGCCCATGCCTTTTCTTTAAAAAGCTACAGGGTTCCTACTCAGTAGAGCTCGTACCTTTCTTTAAAGAATTACCAGGCTTCCTTAGCCGGACAACCTTGTCCGACCTTGTTCAGGATTATTACATCAGTTGTTATGGCTAAGTGCCAATCCGGACACCTAATATTGGACACATATTCACTTGTTTGTAGTGATTATGAATGGCATTGAGATTGGTCATTGTATTGGCTTGAGTCATTAAATGCATTAATATCATGGGGGGTGTATGGCATTATCCTAACCAGGATGAGTAAATCCCCGACAGGGCCATACATTGATAGTACCCATGCTAATCTAAATGCATTTGGATATACATAAATACCTACGGGGGTGTATGACATTATCCTAGCCAAGATGAGTTGATCCTAGCGCTGGGTCATACATTGATGGAGTCGTGGAGATATTTTATGTATTGACGTGAGATGTCGGGACTGGGTGGTTAACCTTGCAAGGACCACGGTCAGTGCATCAGTGTACCTGAGAATGGGTCAGTATATATATATATATATAGGGGTGTATGATGTTATCCTACCCGGGTTGAGTTGAGCACGGGTCTGGGTCATACGTTGATAGAGCTCATGTACATACTTCATGCATAATGGAAATAGGATGGTGGCAGTAGGGTACAGAGGTACTTGAAGGGCATCTCTGTTTGGAATTCCCTTGTGACTCAGGGCTGATCACCATGAGGGGGGAGCGACCTGTGCACGACAGAGTGACCTTGACGAGCTTCTCCATCATTTTACTAAGAAAGGCTATTTCCATAAGGATGGTACCACATTGCATTGACTAAGAGATAAGTTTGGAACATGCATCATGACTAGTCATTTTAAGATGAATTGTGAAATATGTTTGGACTGGTTGTCCATGGTTGAATGCGTGATAAAATATTTGAATATTGTTGTGATTTTACAATGTTCGAGTTGTCTTTTTATAACTGATGATATTTATTTAATTATTATTTTACATGATGGACTCACCTTTATTTTGTTGTACCTTGTGGATTGGTACCTGTGATGATTGTGAACCATGTTCGTGTGAGCAAATGGACAGTAGTAGGAGACTGGGAAGATGACCTATGTTGGTTGGAGCCGCCGAGTAGCCGAGATGTAGATGGACTAGATCCCGAGCAAGGGTTGTATTTTTGCTAGTTATACCCCTTGTTCTAATGACTACACCCTGACGTATTGCTAGTTACACCCTTTCATTTAAATCCTTATTTCTTTTGAGAATTTTGTACAATTTAGACTTGGTTATTTATAATTACCACCAACTTATGATTATTAGTATACAAGTATTATGATATATTGCCTCTTTGTATATTTGAGTTTTAATTTGTGATATTGATTACACTTACAAAAAATTTACTACTATTTTTATAAACAAACTTAAAGGGATTTCTAGACATAAATTACCATTAAAAGCATAATTAAGAGTATGATACAGTAGTGATGAGGCGGGTCGTTACACCATCAACGTATCCAAGAATCCAAAAGGGTAATTGTTTAATTGAGTTTGTAGATACATTAATCAATTGGCTGATATCTTTACAAAACCCTTGGAAAGAGATAGGTTTTATGCACTTAGAAACATGCTAGGTATACTTGATGAATCCATCATATGCTAACATGCTATTAAATTGCTTTTCTAATTGCAGACTCACTGAATGATTGACCATACATCAAAATGCATAAAAATTGATAACCTGCTGCATAATCACTATACACTCTGCATAATGGACTGGAATAATCGATTATAACACGAAATAATTGATTATTTGATGATTGAAAGCTTTTTAGAAACAATTTTATGCTTAAGTAATCGATTACTAAGTTGAATTAATCGATTGCTCACTATTTAAACTGAATCCATAAAAGTTGGTCTCACTGGAGTAATCGATTACTAAGGCGAATTAATCGATTAGTTATGATGTAAAAGCTTTTTCTAAAACAAACTTGGACTGGAGTAATCAATTACACTAAATGGTAATCGATTACTGTGTGTTAACTATTGGATATAGGGGGAGCTGGAAGAAGATCAAGGTAAGGATGAAGATGTTGCTTTAGAGTTTTAGCTTCTCATATGCCAATCAAATTGAAGGCATTTTTAATTTGTCTAGTTGTTCAAGAAGATTGCCTTGTGATCCTTGCATTGTATGAGCATAATCATATACATGCATTCATGTCTAAATAAAAGCATACAAGATTACATGTTTGCATATTGAAAAGGAATTCCCATGGCTTAGGTTTTGAAAAATCAGATTTTGCACTGCATTAATCGGTTATAGGCAATAAGTAATCGATTACTGGCTTGTGTTATTTCTGAAAAAGCCATGAAGAACACTTTAATCGATTATAAGCAAAGCGTAATCAATTACATAGCCTTATTTCAAAAACATGCCTGACTGCCTTAATCGATTACCACTCACTGTAATCAATTACCCATGCTTAGTACAAAACATAGCATGACTACCTTAATCGATTACCATTCATCTGTAATCGATTACCAAGGCTTATTTCATAAACTGTGATTGACTGGTTTAATCAATTACATTATTCATGAAAGTTTCCCAGATTGTCTCAAGAACATTTTAATCGATTACCTGGCATATTAATTGATTACATAATGTAAAATAATCGATTACACTTACGTATTAGTCGATTACATTCTGTTAAATCTGTTTTTAATTTAAAACCATTGGGTCTGTGCTTTTGAGATAATGCATATAATCATAGTTTACGAACAACCCAATACTCTCTGAGCTTTCAAATGTCCAAGAAACAGTTTTTCTGAGTGATACATTTCTTGTTTGAAATCAAAAGATTACTTGCTTCATTGATGAGGATGTGTTAATACAAGATCTTCAAAAGAACTTCAAGAGAGTTGATTTTGTGCTTTAACATTCATGCAACCTGGAAATGATTGGTAACATTAATTCATTCGTTCATTCACTAAGGATCACAGGTTGTATCTCTCTTGAACATTTCTAGATAATTGTTTTGTGTGTTTGAAATTTTTGTAAGACTAAAGTCAAATAGTTTCTTTCAAGCTTTCTAGAGTAGTGTTCTCTAGGGTAAAGAACTTAGTAGGGTTCTCAGGTTCTTTGTGATTTGATTTCTAATAGGGTGTTAGAATTTTGATTCTTTATCTAGGGCTGATAAAGATAATCACCTGTAATTGCTTGTAAAAGAACAGATTTGATTTAGTAGAACTCTAATCTGGTTTTGATTAGAAGACACTAGATGTAGCTTCTCTTTTTAGGGGTGAAATAGTATAAATCTTGTGTTAAACTTGTTTCTATATCTTGTAATCTGCATCTAACTTGTCTTGTGGTTTATATCTTTCTAGATCAACAGAAAAGAAGAAGAAAAAGTTTCTGAAATTGTGTAAGGTGAAGGGTGAAGTCTTGATTGATTAAAAACTGTAGTTTTTACCAAGCAAATTATTGTGCTACGATCTACATTCCATTGTGTATTGTAAATTTTTTTAAAAGTCTGAGGTTTAAACCATTTCACCCCCCTCTTGGTTTAGTGTGTGTGTTCATCTTTGTTTTCAATTGGTATTAGAGCTGGTTGTTGAAAGGTAATCAAGATCACTATTCTTTTCAAGAAAATGATACCACATAGATGAAAATGATATGAATACTTCACACTTAACCAAGAGGGGGGGTGAATTGGTTAGACCTTGGTAAATTAAAAATTTCTTTAATCAAAATCAGAGTTTGTAGGATCTTTATCAGTTTTCAAAACCAAGATACCTTATTTAATCAAGTAGCTCAGCCCCTTAAAATTCAATGGATCAAAACTGACTTTATAGGATAAGTAAATGAATCAAGAAACAACTTAAATGAAGAGAGTAGATATTCAGAATCAATACACAAGCAATTTATACTGGTTCACTTCAAAACCATGAAGCTACATCCAGTTTCTTTCAACCAACACTAGGTTGAAGTTCCACTATTTAATTTTCAGTTCTTATAAGCAATTACAATGTCTCCCTTTATCAACCCTAGATAAAGTCTGAAATCTAAAATCCTATTAGATTCTAAGAGACAAGAATCTGATAATACTACTCAGTTCTTCCACCTAGAGAACCTCCTTCTCTAGTTACAAGCAAGAACCTAATTACAATAGCAAATTACAAGAAAATAATCAAAACGAAAATTACAACCAGATTAAGGAGAGAAACAACCTGATGATCCAATGTATGCAATGCAAAAATGAAGTTACCAGATCAGGTTGAATGTTTAAAAGATAAGAAGCACAACTTTCCTTAATCTTGAAATGGTTTCAAGCTCCAAGAGTGACACAAATACACATGATCAATATATCATGGACCTAGACACAATCAAACCCTCAGAAAACAATTAAGAATGCTCACAAGACTGTTTAAGCTCAGAAAATTCGAATGGGTAATGTTCCACAAAGTTAGAAAAGCAGCTGAGCAAAGGTTCTATTTATAACAGAAGTTTATAACCGCCAGTAATCAATTAAGACGCGCCATATAATCAATTAAATTACCATGGTAATCGATTAAATTGCCATTTTAATCGATTAAATTGTTCATGCGTTTTCTGGGTTTGAATAACGAGAAAAATAATCGATTATCTCGAGCTGCAATCGATTATTCCAGTAAGAACATATTTTCCAAGAAGCTTATTTAATCAATTACGAAACCTGGTAATCGATTAGGACAGTGCTGCATGATTTTTCCAAAGCCTTGTGTAATCGATTACGAAACCTTGGTAATCGATTATTTCAGTAAAACTTGCTTTTCTTCAAAGGCTATGTAATCGATTACGATAAATGGTAATCGATTATGGCAGTGCAGTGTTAAAATCATATATAGACATTTAATCGATTACAACTTGATAATAATCGATTAAAAGGTTCAACAAGGCAGTTTATATGAAAACGTAGGTCAAATAATCGATTAATTCGACAGGTAATCAATTAAACTATTCTTGAAGGTTTTCCAGAATTGATGAAGAACAAAATAATCGATTGAGCTCTTAGTGTAATCGATTATTACAGTGAAAAATGCTTTTTCTTTAAAACCTTTGAATTAATTTAAAACCTTAGTTAAATTGCCAATGCCTTGTGATTTTTGTTAAACTAATTAAGTTGAATATGGATTAAATGAATGCAATGCACTTGGATTACTAGAATTGTTTTTCTCTTACATCTTCAAGGCATCCTTTGCATGTTGAAAGCTCAAAACCAAAGCTTGAACCAAATTCCTTAAGTAGCTCCCCCTTAATCCAACAATAGATAACCTTCAAAGAGGGTGCCTCCCTTAATCGTCCTTCAATGTTTGAAGGAGAGCATTTCAATTTTTGGAAAAATCGTATGCAAATTTTTATTAATCAAACGACCCCGGAGCTTGGAATGCAATTGAGAAAGGTCCTTTGATCCCTACAAAAATTTTTGATAATGAAAGAATTCTCAAGGAGTGGGATGAGATGACAGATGCAGAAAAAAGAGTTGTACAGTATGATTTTAAAGCTAAAAACATGATTACATATGCTCTTTCTTCTGATGAATTCTTTAGAAATGTTAGGTGTAAAAGCGTAAAGGAAATGTGGGAGATGTTGGAAGTAACTCATGAAGTAAGAAGATCAAGGAAGCATGCCTTAATTCATGAATATAAAATGTTCAAGATGAGCAATACATAAAAAATTTCTCAGCTACAAACAAGGTTAACTAACATTGTCAACCATCTTCTTGGTCTTAGGTAGATTTTTAATGCTGAAGACTTAAACATCAAAATATTGAAGTGTCTCACAAGACCATGACAACCAAAAGTTACAGCAATCAAGGAATCAAAAGATCTATCCAAGATGTCCATGACTGCACTTTTTGGTAAGCTTCTTGAGTATGAACTTGAAATATCATAGCTAACACATGCAAAGGATGCAAAGAAGAAACACAAGAGTATATAGCCTTGAAAACTGCATCAACTCATGTGGAAAAGGAAGAAGACTCAAGTGAAGATGAAAGTGATGAATGTTGAGTTTAAAGGAAGTTGCAAGGAGATTGAACAAAGGTTGAAGATTTGTTTTTTGTTTTAGCTTTTTACATGCCCAATCATTTGATGGCATTTGTAATTTGCCTAAGTGGTTCAAGTTAAAAGCCTTGTGATCTTTCATTAGCATGTGCTTTCTCATGATCATGCGTTCATGTTTTTTAAATCCTAAAGAAATCAAATGGTTTTACAAGATGTTAAGTTCTCAATGGCTTAGTTGTTTAAAAAAGCAAAACTTACTGATTTAATCGATTACACAAGAAGTTTAATGGATTAAAGACATTCAAACTTTTCTGGAAAAGCCTAGAAGAACAGTTTAATCGATTACATGCTCATTTTAATCGATTACACTATGTTTTATGAAAAACCATGTATTACTGGAATAATCGATTACCTCCTTACGTAATCGATTATCTTAACTCATTTTGGAATGATGCATTCTGGCTTAATCGATTACTGTACAAATTAATCGATTATTGTGTTCTTGAAACCATTTCCAGAAAGCTGATGAACAGTTTAATCGATTATCTAGTTGCCTTAATCGATTACATATGGCAATTTAATCGATTACACCAGCAGATTAATCGATTATTGTCAGTTAATTCTGTTTTTTTTATAAATCTTGGTGAGTCTTTTTCTTATAAATAGACATTGAGCGATTTACTCATTACAAGAGTGACTTACCCAAAAGTTTTTGAGTTTTCATAAGTGCCCAAAATACTGTTTTACTCTGTGTTCAAACAACATCTTATGTGATCAAGATTTCTGAGTTTTTAGAGAAGATGTGTTAAAGAAAGAAGGTTTTCAAGATTGTGATTCTGAGCTATTGTTCTTTACAACCTAGAGAGTGTGGTAATCTCATTTCATTTTCATTCATTCATACATGAAAGATCCCAGGTTGTGTTTATCTTGAACCTATCTTTTTAGAAGTTCTGAAAATTTCTGTTGTATTGTGATATATCATTGTGTTTCTTTTCAAGCAAGCTAGAGTAAGGTTCTCTCGGGTTAAGATTCTAAGTAGGGTTCTCATTATCTTGGTGATTTGTATTCTAATAAGGTTTTAGACTCTGTATCTTTGTCTAGTGTGGATAAAGAGATCACTTGTAAACTGCTTGTAAAAGATTCTTTGATATAGTAATTACTCTAACCTAGAGTGGGTTGGAAGCAACTGGATGTAGCCTCCAAGGTTGAGAGGTGAACCAGTATAATTGTTTATCTCTTGTCTAATTTCTGTATGTTTCATTGCATGTCTTTGTGAAATCAACATTTATTATCAAGGAAACACTTTTTGTCATTTCTGTCATAACTAAGGGTGATCTTGGGTGAAGAAAGATTTCTGAATTTGAATAAGGTGAATTAGTGATACGATCCAAAGTTTTAATTCCGCAATTTGTTTCAGAAAATTTTAAATATCCGGTTTGAACCAATTCACCCCCCC
>CM023948.1:15231281-15244695 GCA_013407115.1 Glycine latifolia | reverse complement strand
TGAGCTATTAATTTATAGTTTAATTTATTATTTTTTAATTTAAAATAATTTATTATGTTAAAATTATATGTTGTTATATATATCAATATTTATTATGTTGAATTAATGCATGCATACACATATGTAACAAAATTATATGCTAAAATTTTATAACATATAATTTTAACATAGTAAATTATTTTAAATTAAAAAAGTAATAAATTAAGCTATAAATTAATAGCTCAATTATGTTAAAAATAATTAATGTTTATACATATAACACTAAAATTTCTAATGTATATTTAATACACATATAATTTTAACATAATATATTATTCTAAATTAAATAAATTTAGTGATATATATATATATATATATATCAATATTAATTAATTTTTAACATAATTGATCTATTAGCTCAATTGATTGGAGTATCGTGTTAGTAACCTGGGTCACAAGTTCGATACCTACATGCACCATTATTTTCTAAAATATATTTTAACTTACCAAAAAAAAAACGTACGGATTGGGCTTACGATATATATAAAAAATGTCAATCCGTAAGAAACTTACTGTAATCTGTAAGTGTGAATCATACGGATCCGTGTATAAAAGCCACAAAAACGCGAAGGACAATTTTGGAAACACACTGTTCATTAATGATGTAGTAGAATTAAAGGCAGGTCAGATGGGCCTGACCTAATTTTTCTTGACCCATGGCAACTCACCTGCAAAATCACAATTTCACAATGAACCCACCTCGAAAGATTTGGTTCATCCTACACGTACACGTCATGGGCATCCTGCTTTTCTATGTTATATAGACTTGTATGTTACTATTGAAAGTGGTGATATTATACATAATGTGACTATTCCACCAAAAAGTTTTCTATTAGTTCAAAACAATCAATATGTAAAATCAGAACAAGTAATTGCCGAGATTCACACCGAAACATACACTTTGAATTTAAAAGAAAAAGTTCGATCATGTGAGCAATTCAGCACAAAACACCATTAGCAACATGTATCATGAGATTCTTAATGTATGATCACAATCTTAACAACCTTGTTCAATTTAGAAATAGTATTTTAAAAAAAAGAAAAAAAAACTAAACATGAAGATAAACACTACAATATCGCCTGAAATTCTATCCCTAGCAATCACCAACATCAGAGAATGCCCCAAATTAACAAATATCATCATAAATTTAAACATTTTTCAGGTAGAATATTAGTATGGTTGCCAGTCTAATAAAGTTAAATTAATTTAATTCACTGTCTGTTACCTGCATCAACAAACCCTAGGTCATACTGTAATACGTAATATGCACATGTTTGACTTTTCTTTTTCAAAGGAATTTGGTTTCTGTAAGGATATTTTAAAGTATTTTTATCTTGAGCCAAATCCTGTAATGACTTAAAAACTGCAATTAAAAGGCTTATTGATCTCAAAATATGTAAACCACACCACACCACACCCACAGGACAGAACCGCTTGGACTCGAGTCAAAGCAAAAAACAAAAGTTGAATGGCATTCCAAAACATTGTCAGAGTTCAACCAAAGCAGAGATCATGCTTAATTTGGGTAGAATTTGACATGTTGACTAAATTTCAAAAAATGAAATTCGAAATTGTCCTGGCAAACTAGTGTTTACAATAAGAATATTGATAAAACATCTAAATAATATATTCATCAAAGCTAAATCCTATATAATGTGCTCAAACATTAACTCTCTGACATCTCCCGAAACCTGGCAAGTGCTTTTTTATGAATAAGCATCTTGTAACAGTCCCCTGCTTGCACCGCAAGGCTAGGATCCAACTTCTTCTGTTGACTCCCAAGTCCTGCCCTATTTTCTGTGGCTTGTGCCAGGACAGGCTCTATCATTCCACTCCCATCCTTTCCTAGTCCCTGTAATCAAATTATCCATAATACAAGAAACAACCATAATGAAGAAATGTTAGAATCCTTCGGCAGATATGTTGAGAAAATACCAAATTTCCAGGGGTATCCCATCCAATTCTTGAGGTCCAACATGATGGAAGAAAATTATATATGTGTGTGTGTGTGTGTGTGTGTTATATACACATATATCTAAACTAGAGGACAATATTATCTAGGTCTAGGATCAAAATACTAGCATATCCCTGAAAAGAATCTACCAAACAACTTGAATAACAAAAAATAAATGTAATACGTAAAAACTCATGTAATGAGGAGGAACGAAACGGTACCAATCCTTCCTGCCAGCCCATGTTGCGAAGCATCCGATTACCAACATTGTTTTCATCAATTGCTTTATCAGCCATAACCACCTCAAAAGTATCAAGGGTGGCATCTCCAACTATGCATCCTCCACCAACCCCAGGAGGGAACGGCATGGAATCACCCTTCCTTGATGCAAAATCTCGATCTTCAAGGATACATATGGTAGAAACAAATATTTTCTCAAAACATCAATCCACATATCTAAGTTACCAGTGAACCTATTGCCTTGCAAACTTACTATTTAGTTATTTAAAATTTATAAATATTACCATAACAATTGATACATGAACTGGCTAAAAAACTTTTTAAAACTACCTTTTTGGCCAAGAGATTTAAAAAAAAAAAAAATAGTTCTATTATATTTTAAAAAAATATATACCTAAAACTATAAAAGAATTTACGCACACATTTGATTTCCTGACCAGGAAAATTTCTTCCATTCCCCTTATTAAAAAAAAGAAGAGATTCCTTACACCTTCAGTCATCAAATAACATGTAATACACCAATGCCTTACTCACATCTAAGAAAAAACTAAAGCTTCCTCTACTCAAAGAGCCTTTTCCATCAGATAACAGACAATGTTTTGAAATTAGTAATTAATTACTGTCAAGCAAACACTTTCCTTCACCTCAGCAGTTTTCCAAAAGTACTTTAACTCAAGCAATGAAACCCAATATAAATTAAGTAGTCTTACTTGAATCCCCAATTTCAAGGTCAGCTAAATCATTTCCAACTGAAGATGATGAGCCATACAAACTCCTCCTCTCAGCTGCACGGTCCCTGTAAGTTGTTTGAGGTTGTTCCTTGTGAGTTGAAGCACATTGAGGCATTTCTGAAAACCTTCTTCGACCACTTCCAACAGTCGCAGATGGTGTATATGAACCCAGGGCAGATACATCTGTTCTAAAGGGAGTAGCAGATGTCTGTGCATCAACATTTGCTGAAGGTAAACTTGGCATAGATGATGCAACAGATGTAGAACCTGAATAAGTATCTGATTTAACAACCCCTCTTCCTGAGCCCCTTATAACCCCCATCACAGTGCCTCCAAGGCTATTACTAACAAGCCGTGGCTGTGTCCGAGAATCAATAGCAGCAACCTGGGCAAGAGTTGTGTGACTTCCCGGATTAGAAGCATTACTTTCCCTTACCATAATCTCATTTTTTAACTTATTCTTTGCAGAATGTCCAGAAGAATATGACCTATCATCAGCTGAAACAGAAGACTTATTGTCTTCCAGAGCCACTCGAGTAGCCTGCCCCTCATGGCTCCTTTGCTTCCACATTGTCAACACATTGTTCACTTTTTTCTTGTTTGCCACTATACTGCTTTTTGAGGCAAGTTTTATTTCCTTTGATTTTTCTTTCTCTTTCTTCTCTGCAGCTAAAGCGGCAGCTGCTGCAGCCTGGACAGCATCTGCCAATGAAGCTGGCTTCTCAACTGATGCAACAGCGGTAGCTGGTGCAGAAATGACCTTTTTACTTCCAGAACCATCAGATACCTTAAAAGGTTCAGACCCGATATTAGATGTTTTATTCTGATTTTGATCAGTGCAAGGTGTGTACTGCTGAGTTTGGTGGTCATATGAATACCAAATCCCATTATTACCATCATAGTAAAGACCTACAAATAACATGAGTGTAAAAAACTAACATAAAATAATAAGATAATACAACTTTTACAAGTATATTGGTGTTTCCGAGTCTTAATGCTGGTAAAAAAAAAATAGGCTCAACAAATACTTGCAAGCTCCATAAGCAACATTTCCCAATGCACAATGCTATGAAGTGTGTGAATATAAGACATGCACCCACAGAAACATAGTAGGTAAACAGGAGATGAGCAAAAATTGTAGCCTTATTATCCCTTCTAACAACTCAATTACACAAGAATAGGAGAGAAGGGGAATACAGGATAAGAAAAAGCTTAAAGATTGACTGATACTACTGCACCAGTAATAAATAGGAGTATATAGTTCACTTCAACATGCATGTTTTGGGGACTCTCCTAACTTGCTTTTGGATCATTAGAAAAAAGGCCACATAGCAGCGAAAAAAGCCTTGAGAATCTAAGAGCAACATGTGAATTACCAATGCAGCAAACAAAAATGCTTTTGATAAACTTTTAAGATAAACAATATAGGCTTTTCCGACCAACTCAATCAAGATACATACCAGTATTTCCATCATAGTAAAACCCAGAAGCAGCATCATAGTAATAACCCGATGCTTCATCCCAAACAAAGCCTGATTGTGGAGTACCAACTTCTGTGCCAGTTTGCTCTGGACCAGTAGATTGTTTGGCATCTGGATTGTATTCTTTTGGAGCCCATCCCACAGAATCATACTGAATATTGCAGAAAAGTAAAATACATATATCAAATTTATGATAACAAATAACTACAGCATATCAGAACTATAATTAAGAACACAAAAATGTAGTAAGAAATACAAAATATTAATGTGGCATATTCAAAGAAATTAGAAATAACTCTTGCTGGAAATTCCCCTCTACAATAAAAAAAAAAAAATCAGTGACAATACACATACAGGAAAAAACATATGGGAAATTTAATTATCTAGGAGCTGTACACCAAATTAGAAACCAGCTCAGATCAGAGAGAAATGTGAAAACTTTTTATACAAATAAAATTCCACTCTACTTCTGTTGTATTTGAAAACAATTATTTACTTGAAATTATCAAAGAACTGGTTTTCAATAATGACTCAATTTTTTTCAGCTTAAGGAAATCAGAACTTCACTATTCAGATTTCTCAATAAGTGATGCAAATGCTTCATCACAAGCAACTTGGCTAAATTTGCCTAAAATGATTTTAAATTGTCAATATTCACCTTAAATAATACAGAATATCTTTAACCATGTATAAACTATAAATATAAAATCCATAATATATACAAGAGTAAAACACCTGTTGGGCGAATGTCGCAGCCTCAATAGCAGCAACTGCAAGACTGCTTGATTGGGAAGTTACTGATGTTACTGATCCAGGGCCCAGGATACTTTTTGCATATGCCACTCTTAGAATCTGCCCATTCTTTTCAAGCATAGTTCCATTTGTTGCCTCTAGAGCTTTTGTAGCATCATCGACCTAAAGAAAAACATCTTGCCACATTAATACCTACCCAAACACCTATTAGCCAGCAACTTTTCTTGCCAGACTCCCTCCCTTCCCCTCCTTTTTCCTTTTTTTTTTCTAGAAAACAAATAACAGAAATGTGAAAAAGAACGGTATCATTTGCATAGGACTCCAATGGCAAACACAAACAGATAGCTACCACTGAATATATAAATATAATTGTACAAATTTGGGTAAACAACTCATTTAAGCAGTTATTCAACAAGCTCTTATTATATCAGAGCTTAATCATAAGCTTGAGCCATAAGCTTCTAGCAATAAGATAAAAAGAACTTAATTTGATAAGCTTTTAGGTGGAGCTTATTAAAAATAAACTAAAAGTTTATAGAAAGGTAATAAGACACCTTCTTCATAAGCCCAAATACAATCTTCTAAACAGTATTACTTAACAAAATTTCAATGAATCCTTCAAATATGGGAACTGTCATTTCAATCAAAGAAACCAACAAAGTCCACCATAAAAAAGCTGTCTTCACTCTTTAGACTGTTTTACAAATTCACTAGAAAATATTTTAGGAAGAAGATATCATCAAATGATGTAAAGTGTGCTATTTATCTATGCAATGACACAAGCCGTCCAAATGCTCATATTTTAAGATCTTAGTGATCAACGTGTGACATAGATATTAACCTTTAAAGATCAGGAAGAGAGAGAGAGAGAGTG
This sequence comes from Glycine latifolia, assembly GCA_013407115.1. Taxonomy (NCBI): domain Eukaryota; kingdom Viridiplantae; phylum Streptophyta; class Magnoliopsida; order Fabales; family Fabaceae; genus Glycine; species Glycine latifolia. The sequence goes on along the minus strand of CM023948.1, from coordinate 15,238,622 downwards.
AAAGAGAGTCCAGCACAACATGCAACAAGAATTGCTCAATTATTAATCATAAGTTGTACCCACCAAATAAAAGTGTACAAATGCAAATCCCCTTGAGACATGAGTAAACTTGTCTCTCACAAGACGCAGATCCTGTAATAGATAAATAAGAACATAAATAAGAACAACCCTGCCCCTCCAATGCATAAGCATAGTAAAAGGATTAGTTAACTAGCTCAAATATTTAGTAATCTAACCTTAATCGGAGCATGTTTGGAAAACTCATAGCGGAGCATTTCCTCATCAGCATTTTCATCCAATCCACGGACAACCAGCACATGAGTTGGACCTGATTGCACATATAGTTAATTACAGAGCATTAATAAATGTCAATGTCAGGTACGGGAGTTATACTTACCTGCCTCTGAACCTTTCTTTCCTATAGCTGCTGAATTTGACAATGAAATATCTGCTGCAGGTGCATCATCAGTTCGTGGCTCATTACACTGCAATAATAAGAATTAACCATTGAACGAACCAATTCAATATTTGCAAATATGTACCCATGAATACTTACACCTCAATTGTAAAAAGGCTAACTACGCTAAATTAATCAGGGCATGATAATCCAAAGCATTAAGCATGAAGAAAGTCTACAAATTAAAAAATAGTAATAGAACACAAAAAGGATATAGGGGAAAAATATGAACCTGATAGCAGGAAGTCCGGCGTGCAAAATTTATGTAGCCACATATAATGCACATCCAATCAGATGCAACCGTAATGCTCTTATAATTATGACCTGATTTGATAGCTCCATCTGGACCAGGACCTCCGGTTGGCTTATTACTGCAACAAATGGTAATATAGACTATTGTAATTTACAGCATCAGGATATAACTTGGAAGTACAGACAATTTGCAAAGCCCTAAAAATGAAAAAAATACCTATATTCAAAGAAAAGTTTTCTGCCATCCACAACAAGGCCATCATCTCCTAGTTTGTACATCATTCCTTGTGCTGCTCCCTAATCCATAATATATTACATTCAATACAACGTTCACAAAATCAAGATATATATATATAGAGTTGGAAAATAAACATGATAAATACCATAGAAGGAAAATCAATGAATGCAAATCCACGAGAGATGCCAGAATTTCTCTCCTTTATAACACGAATATGACGGAGGGGACCCCATTCAGCCTAAAATCATATAAATGATGATATCCGTAAGAGAAAAAAAAAAACATTATCAAAATCTACAAGAGTAAATGATGACACTCAACAAAACAAATTAAGTACCACATACAAGGATTTGGTATAGATCTTCTTCAGTTGTCTTCTGTGAAAGACCTTTCACAACAACAGTTGCAGATGGGGCCTATGAAAACAGCTTTTACATCAAATTGTCTAACAGTAGTAAGATAATCACCTAAAGTATAAAACCACTATTCAGCACATACCACAGAATAATGCTCTTGCTGACGTTTATCATCACGATCCCTACGTTTTTTGCTTTTGTCATATCGACTGTCAGTATAGCTATCTTCCCTATAACTTCGACCATGGCTTCGACCTCGAGGGGATCTAGATCTTGGATGGTCATCATATCCACGAGATTGAGATCGGGAATCAGAATGGGAATGAGACTGGGATCGAGAACGAGAATGAGAACGAGAACCCTCATGTCCCCTATGTGGACTCAGACATCTTCCCCGACTATGACCTCTCTTATCTCTTTCTTGATCACGTGATTCGCGTTGCCTCAAATTACTATCTCTTCTACTACCTCTTTCATAATCAGAATCATAACTATGTTGACCAAGATCATAATCCCTCTCATGGCTATCCTCTCTATAATGATGAGAGGATGCTTGAGACTTGTAGTCATAATCATCATCATATGCATAATCATCACCAAGGTCCTTTCCTACAAACCTGGCAGGTTTATCATATCCTCGATCACCATAGTTTTCAATGCCATTATAGCCATCCCGAAACCTTTCATATTCTGGATAGGTGTCAATCTCACAATCCCTGAAACCATCAATCTGATTATACGATTCATGATAGGGTCTCTGAAAACGTCTAGATTCCCTGTCAAGTGCATAATCTTCATCATAACCTCTCTGTTTGGCTTGACTCCAGTGGCCCACAGGAGGTCCTGGCAGCAGATAGGCCTCCCTATCCAAAATGTCACGGTGGAAATTATTTCTCTGGTAAACAGCATCCCTTGGATATCTTTCATCTATAAACCTTCGCTCGTCATAGGAACCATCAACCCTGCCAAAAATATGGGTAAAATGGGAGGAAAGAAAAGATAAAATTTGATACTATGCATCAAAATAACTATATTATCCTTATACTCCTATGCCAAACATTATGCATAACAAAACACAAAAGCAGATCTCAGTCGTACAATCACACATGAGAACCAACAAATTAGAAAACAAAAAAAAATCCTCTAAGACACAAACTTTTACCCACAGGTTTCATATAACCGTACCGACGATGATAAGCATGAAGAAGTTCAGTTGCACTCACCGGAAGTTGGGGTCGTGGACGGCGCCGTATCCCTCAAGAGCCTGTGGATTCAAGAGAATAAGCTATGTCAGGAACAAATAATCAATGGTGAGACGAGGGTTAGGCAAATGGAGTCCATATCTGACTGCCCCCACAGCTAGCTTTCTTTCAGAATTCTCCGATAAAAAATCAATCAGATTGAAACCCTAATAGTAGTTTCTTTGAACAATGATCCCCATATATTCCATATAGGTGAATTATTTAAGGAGGAAACCACAATTACGCTGTTATTATCCCAGCCTTGATGCAGAGCATAGCGACCAGGATCCATTTCTTGCCAAGCCCACCACCGTTCCTCTCTCTAGCAATACTGTCTCAAAGTCAAAACCTTTTTCTCTCCCTGTAATATATGCACAAACAGATTCAGTTATATCCACCATGAAAGCCTTTACCACCACCTTCTGGGACCCTCTCTTCCCATTCCAACAACAATTACCGTCTTCAAAATCCTCGCTTTATTGTCCCACACATCAACCTACCCATCAGCACTATAACTATTTTCGCAATTAATTAAATAAACATTCCAACAATATTTTTTTTAAAAAAAGAGTGTCAGATTTATCAATCTACCATCTGAAACAAATCCGGTTGATAAACCAAACAGCCAAAAAATAAACGAAATTCTCGTTAAAAAAGAACAAAGAAATCTACAGTTAGGGTTTTTACCGATGATTGAGCCGGATCTAGGGTTTTGGTGTCGCGCGGATTGAAGAAGGAAAAGACGAAGAGCGCGTGAATATTGTTAGAGCACTTCGATGATGGAAGGAAGAAGAGGGATGAATGTGAATGATATGAAGTAGGAGTAGTGGCTGGGCGAGTTTTAGATGAATGATTGTCAAAATTCACCACCACCGATATATAATCAAATTCATAAATCACATTTTTATCTGAACTTAAAAAGGAAAAAAAGGAATATTCATAAACCACGTTTATCTAAACTCATTTTTATTCTAATTCTTTTCTAAACTATTTTTTTCATAAACCAATAAGGATTGCAAAAGTCTAGCGATTTTATTGGATTCAACGTACCTTATTGAATTCCTTAAAAGATCTTAATAAATATATCATAAGACTTAGCACAAATGTCTCCCTTAGTGAAAATCTTCTATGAGAATTTTTGTAAATTTTTGTTTACTTATGTAAGAAGCTTCATGCATGTTATAAGAAGGCCCAAAATAATGCGTTTGAGAGGGATTAATGACTTAGTTATCTCCTTAAGTTTAGTTCTATAAATACTTAGAAACTCCTAATTTTAAGATAACAAATGGTTAATGAATTAAGCTTTTGCTTAGCTTGAGAGTATAATCTCTTCTTGGTTTTTGACTAAAACCAATTTGATTCTTATCAAGGAAGTTATTCTTTTATGGCAAATCTTCCTCCAATTTATTGTTCCCCTAATGATCGTGGCGTCATTCTTCTCCATCTTCCTCATCTTCTCCATTTTCTGTTTTTGAATTCTAAGAAAACCATCAATGGAGTCTTGGAATTTTGCATCCGGAATGGTCTGATCCAAGCGTGTATGTCTTGGACCTCATCATGTGATATTCAGAGCTTGAATCCAGAGATCAATTCAAATATATTTCCATCAATTAGGTGCAATTTTCATTTTTGTTTTTTTCTCTCAAAAAAATGAGAAAATAAATTTCCTTTGATTCTTGTTTGTTTATGTTTAATTGTGTGTTTCTTGTTTATTTTTGAGTTTATCTTGCATGTTCCTTCGATTCCCCTATCTCTTTGTTGAATTCGAAGTTGATTTGATTATGATTTGAGTGTGCGTTGTTCTTCATGAAACTCATAGCACTGCTGAAAGTATTGAGTTTGATCCATAAAAATTATGTTTAGAGAGCATTGAGGCATTTGTGCAAATATAAAAAGTTTTTGATCCTAAAAGAGAAAAATACGAAGGACTAAAGAGCAAAAAAACAAAAGTATTTTGGGTTCAAAATGAAAATATAAAAATATGATGACCCAAGTGTAAAAAAATTACAATTAAAATTTAACATATCTCTTTCCTAGAGTGTGGTTATTTTTTGTTTTTTAGTCCTTTCATTTTTGCATAATATAGTGGTTTATACTTGGCCAATTTTTTTTTTTTTTTACAACATTAGAGAAGAAATCTTGAATTTCTTATATCTTCGTATTTGTCTTTCTTTGGCATTCCTTTTTAGTTGTACTTTTTATGTTTTTGAACTTTTACTGCTTGTCTTCTAAACTTCCAAGGTTTTGTCTTAGAGTTTGCTTTCTTCCTTGACCTCTTAAGTTGAGTTTGGATTTATTTCATCTTTCCCTTTGGATACCCCTTGAATTGAAATCTTTGGTTGATCTCAAGGGCAAAAGAAGAGTTAGAGAGTGGAAAAAGACAAGAATGAACCTTACACACTAGTGTTGAAGAGTGTAAACACTTAGTGAGTGGTAAGGTCCAATATTTTTTTTTACTAACCTTTTCTTGTAGCAATGGTATCTGAAAGTAAGTGACCCACCTTCCCCTAAGCTAATGGCTTCATTGGCTAAGCAAATGGATAAGTTGCAAAGAAACATTGAGAAGAGGATGTGAGAGAGATTTGATGAGGTACAAAGAAGCATTCAAGAGTTGAGTGGGAGAATGGAGGACATAAAGAGGAGGAGGCATCATCGATCACCTCATCCTTCTCAAGGGAGTGATGATGGCTATGAAAAAGTAGAAGGCATAGGCATAGGAGGAATAGGGATGAAATGGATGATGTGAAGGTCAAAATTCCTAAGTTCCTAGGTACTTATAATCCAAAGGCTTACCTTGATTGGAGATGAAAGTTGACCAAATTTTCAATTGCAACAATTTTAGTGAAGAAAGGAAAATGAAGTTGGCTAGCTTAGAATTTGAGGGATATGCCTTGGTGTGGTGGAATCAAATCCAAGCGGATAAAGAAAGATTGAGAAGACATATAGTGGACACTTAGGTGGTAATGTAGAGAATCATGAGGAACAGATTTGTCTCACTAACTATGTAAGGGAAATGCATAATAAGTTACAGAGGCTCTATAGAGGAAATAAAAGTGATGATGATTATTACAAGGAGATGGAGATTTATTTGATAAGAGCAAACATTGAAGAGACTAATGAGGCTACGATGACTATATTTTTTAATGGTTTGAATAGGGACATTCAAGATGTTGTAGAGCGTCAAAGCTACAACACTATGGATGAACTTATACATAGGGCTGTGAAAGTGGATCAACAATTGAAGAGGAAACAAATCTACAAGAAAACTTCATACGCTTATTCATCTTGGAAGGATAAAGACAAAGAAGGAGGGTTCTTCTTCACAATATTTTGAAAGAAAGTCTTCAAGAGGTAATCTTACTTCTCATACTCAACCTCCTCCCAATAAATCTAGTTCCATTAAATGCTTTAAGTGTTTGGGAAAGGGTCATATTGCATCCCAATGCCTAATAGAAGGACCATGATTGTGTTGGAGAATGGAGAGGTGGATAGTGAGTCATCTAAGAGTTCTCATAGTTCCTCTAGTGAAGGGGAGAATGATAGTTTTCTTTCACCGAAAGAGGGAGATCTTTTTATTATAAGAAGACTCATGGGAAGCTTATGCAAAGATCATGATGACATACAAAGAGAAAACATTTGTCATTCTAGATGTTTGGTGAATTGAAAGGTTTGTTCTATAATCATTGATTGTGGAAGTTATACTAATGTTGCAAGCAATAGATTAATGGAGAAGCTTAGTTTAAAATCCACCCCTTACCAAAGCCTTATAAGTTGCAATTAATGAGTGACAATGCAGACTTGGTTGTGGATAAGCAAGTGTTACTTATGTACGACCCGCTTCATCGCTACTGTATCACTAACTCTTCATTACTCAGATAACAGATTTTAATGAAAATCCCTTATGTTAGATTATGAAAATAGTAGTAAGTTTTTCGCAAACAAATAATCATCACCATGAAGCAAATACGTAAATAAATGTACATTTAAACATCGCAATTCATTCACATGCAAAAACATAATTTAGTTGTATTTACAAGTATCCACATCTGAATGTACAAGTTCTTCAAAAGAAAACAAAATACTAATCTACGAAAGAGTTGACTATCAAAACACAATTCTTATCCGAAGTCTGATCCATCCTCATCACGACAGCTCGGCAACTCCAACCAAAAAGAGATCTTCCTCCAAGTCACCTAATGATGTCCGTCTGCTCACACAAACGAAGGTTCACGATCATCACAGGTACCAATCCACACGGTACAAACAAAGCAAATGTGAGTTTATCATGTAAAAACAACAAGTAATAGATAATAGTAGTTAGGGAAGGCAATCCAAAACATTACAATATCATCACAACACCCAATCCTTTCATCACGCAACCACATGGACAGTCATCCAAATACATTCCACAGTCAACCTATAATGCTTAGAATGATGCATGCTCCTGACTCATCTCTCAGCATGCAATGTGGTACCACCCTGGAAATAGTCCAACACAGGGAGATGATACAACAGGATGTCTGGGGTCACTCTGTCGTGCACAGGCCGCTCCCCCCCACTAGTGATTAGCCATAGGTCTTAGTAAAGGAGTTCAAAAAAGTTGTGCCCCCTAGTACTTCCGTACTCTGAAGCCAATCATCATATTTTCCATAAAACAAATGAAGTATGTCACATGGACATCATCAATGCATGACCCAGCCAGGAACAAATCCTTCCTCGCAATGGTGACCCACCATGTGTAACACCCCAAAAATTTAAGAATCATGGACAATTACTACAAGTCAAATGTTAATGAAA
>CM023948.1:15216937-15231181 GCA_013407115.1 Glycine latifolia | reverse complement strand
GATAAAGTTCAGAAATCTAAAACACTATTAGACTCTTAGAGACAAACCCACTGAGAACACTACTCAGAACAACCCCTAGAGAAACCCTATCTCTAGATTACAAGCAAGAAACTCAATTACAATAGACAATCAAATACATATTCAAAAAAAAATTACAACCTCTAAGTTAAGGAACGAAATCACCTGATGATCAAGTAAGTAAATATGCACATGAATGAATGTACCAGGTTGAATGATGAAATTAAAACTCAGAACATCTCCTTCCTTAAACTTTTAAAAGAATCTTCTTGCTTCAAGAATCACTTAACAACCCATAAGTGTATTAGTGAAAGCAATAACTCATAGAACCTAGAAATCACCAAGAAAGTATTTAGAAAGCTTATGTAGGCTCAGAATACGAATTGATCGAGTTGCAAAACAAGCTGAGCAAGGGTTCTATTTATAACAAACTTTTGTAACTGTCAGTAATTGATTAAACGTGCCTAATAATTGATTATTTTACTTATGTAATCAATTAAATCAACCATGTAATTTATTAAAGTGTTCTACAGAAATCTGGGTATGGGCAATGAATAGAATAATCGATTATTCCGTCTTGTAATCGATTAGGACAGGAAGCTTTATAAACTTGAAATACACTGTGTAATCGATTACGGATTTTGGTAATTGATTAAGACAGAAAGCTTCATTAACCATATTGAACTATGTAATCGATTACTACATTTGGTAATCGATTAATGTAGCAAAACAAGTTAAGCAGAGGCATATCATGTAATCGATTACTAACATTGGTAATCGATTAAAATGTTTATCAAGGCAGTTTATATGTAAACGTAGGTAAAATAATTGATTAATCCGATACGTAATCGATTACATTGTTCTTGAAAAGTTTTCCAGAATGAACTAAGAACAAAATAATCGATTATTACGTTGATGTAATCGATTAAATTAGTAGAAAATATATTTTTCCAAAAACCTTTGATTCAATTCAAAAATTTAATCAATTTATCAAAGCCTTGTGAATTTTATAACTTAATTTAAAAGACTTAATGAATGATGTGAATGCAATGCACTTGGATCACCAAAAATGCTTCTTCCTTTTACATTTAATTACAAATTAATATTCAAGGCTTCAAGGCATGTTGAAAGTTCAAAACTAAGCTTGATTCTTTGTCCATTCTTCAAGTGACTCCTTTGAAACCAACATGGGTAATGTTCCACAAAGTTCTCAAAGCAGCTGAGCATCAAGCCTATTTATAACAGCTTTTTGTAACTGTCTGTAATCGATTAAACGCGCCATATAATCGATTGAATAACCATTTTAATCAATTAAAATGTTCATGAGTTTTCTGGGTTTAAATAACGAGCAAAATAATCGATTGTTTTGAGCTGTAATCGATTATTCCAGTAGCACTGTGTTTTATAAAAAGCTTGTGTAATCGATTACGAAACATGGTAATCGATTATTCCAGTGCAACATGTTTTTCTTAAAGCGTTGTGTAATTGATTATGAATACTGGTAATCGATTATTCCAGTGCAACATGTTTTTCTTAAAACGCTGTGTAATCGATTATAAATACTGGTAATCGATTATTCCAATAGAACCATCTTTTTCAAAAAGCTTATGTAATCGATTACAAATAATGGTAATCGATTAAAGTGTTCATGAAAGCTTTTCCAGGTTTGAAAACGAAGCAAATAATCGATTAATTCGGTATGTAATCGATTATTACAATGCACTTGGCATTTTTCCAAAAACAATTGAATCAGTTTAAAAACTTAGTCAAATTATCAAAGCCTTGTGATTTTTATGAAACCAATTAAGTTAATTATGGATTAAATGAATGCAATGCACTTGGATCACCAGAATTGCTTTTCTTTTACACATTTCATACTAAATTATCTTCAAGGCATCCATTGCATGTTGAAAGCTCAAAACCATTGCTTGAATCAAAGTTCCTTTGCATTCTTTAAGTAGCTCCCCCTGAATCCAACACTATGGAGTCAATGATTACAACTGCTTCCTCCGGGCTCTTTGATATCATCGTACCTCCAGATGAGGCATCAAGAATCATCTTTGTCTGAGGTCTCAAACCACTATAGAAAATATGTAGTTGTGCAGCATTATCAAAGTTATGGTTTGGGCACCTCCACAATAAAGATTTGAATCTCTCCTATGTCTCACAGAGAGGTTCATCTGCTCCTTGGGAAAAAGTAGCAATAGCTGATTTTGCGCTTATGAATCTTGATGGAGGAAAGAATCTTGAAATGAATTTTTCCTCCACTTCTTCCCAAGTTTTGAGACTTTTGTTTGGTTGAGATTGGAGCCATGTTTTTTCCTTACCTATCAAAGAGAATGGAAAAGCTCTGAGATTGACAGCTTTAGCATCTTCATTAGAAACTCCTATGGTAATGCATAATTCCATGAAGGTAGACAAATGAGTGTATGGATCTTCATGGTCCATCCCTGCAAAGGGATGTGAGCTAATCAGATTGAGTAATGCTGGCTTCAACTCCACAACCTTGTGGCTGAAAGGAGGAATGACTATGTTGTTGTAATGTTTTGGTCCTTGTTGGTAAGAATAGTCACCAAGAGTCCTCCTTGGTGGTCTATTTCTTTCTCCTCCTTTATCAACCACAATATCAATTACAGGTGGCTTTTGAAGGAGAATAAAATAGAAGATTAACCCGGTGGTTTATTGGTTGTTTGTTTCTTATTCTCCTTTTTTTTTTCTTTCTGCCTTGGTAATTTCTAGATCAAATAATGTTTTATCTGCAGAAAACTTATCTCGCATATACGAAAAAAGAACAAACTCCAATAACCTGTAAGTACCGAGGTTAGTGAAAATAAAATATAACAACAGAGAATTTATACAAAACCAAAATAAAATAAATAACGAAAGTAAATAAAAAGGTTCTATTAAATTGGAAAAATTAAATCTAAAAGAGCTGAATAACCAACTCAAGTCCCCGACAACGGCGCCAGAAACTTGTTAGACTTTTGGCAAGCGTACCAACTTGTCGTTGTAAGTTACAGAATTTATAAAAGATCGTCTCCACAGGGACTTGATTTACTCTGTTAATTTAAATAAAAGTAATAGTTTAATTGATGGAGGTCCAAGACAAGCTAAAGGTCTAGAAGGAGAGCTTGAAGCATTTCCTTTGGTGAGCTTCAAAGGACCAATGACAAGAGCTAGGACTCAAGCACTTCAAGACCATATTCAAGCTAACTTGGGCAAGCATGAAGTTGCACACCAAATCAAGGATGACAAGAGCTGGATTTTGATGTCTCAAATCCAATTTAATTCAATAAATTCCAACACTTATTAGAAGAAATTAATCAAACACTTGTAAATAGGTAGTCACTATTTTAATCGATTATTTTGGCCGTGTAATCGATTACAGCATTTCAGTTGCAAACAGGAACAAAGGCCTTACTGCTTTAATCGATTAAATGGCTAGTGTAATCGATTATTTCAGTCCCTGACTGTTTTAATCGATTGCAGGAGCGAATTAATCGATTATTCCAGTTTGAGATGGCAACTACACATGTTTTGGAAGCCAAAGGTCACTTAGGGAAAGCTTGCGCTTCAAGCTTCATTTAGGCTTCATTTCACTTGTATTTCATTACATTTTAGTTGCATTTAGCTTATAATTTCATGTCCTATATAAGGTGCCAAAAACTGAATGTCACTAACTTTGGTTCATTAATACAATTTCTGAAAATTGTGTGAGAGTTTCTCTCTTGTTCTTGTTCAAGAACTTCTTGAGTCTTATCAATGGCTTCCCAATGCTATTGTGGTGATTCTTCCTAGACTTATTGGAGAGCTTCTCCATGGTGTCTTCATCTTCATCCCTAACCTTTCTTCCATCTTCCATTTTCTGCAATTAAAACTTTTAAAACAGCCCAAATTCAAGGAGTGCTGGAAGCTTATGTGTTCTTGAGGTTTGCTTGAAGCTTGGGTTCTGTTGCAAGGTAGATTTGGGAAAACTTAGCAGCTATGGGTTCAGCTGTCTTACATCATTAATAGTTATGTACAACGAGTATGATTGAAATTTTATGTGTTTTGTGAAAATAACGGAAAATAACTACAAAGTACGAAAACTAATAAAATGAAATTAATTGAAGAGAACGTAGGATTGGGTTTCATCATTCATACCCTTAGTATTCAATTAATATTACCATGTATAAATCATTTTCCATCATTACTAATGCACACATTAATTCACCCCGAATCAATCCCTCGCAATTGAGAATTCTAAGGATATTTATTAAATATCGATCCCTCACATACGAAGTAAATAACTCAGCATTACAATCATAAATCGCATGCTATTTGCAATCTAAACGTTATGGTCTATTCCTAGCAACGTAACATAAAGAGTAAAATCATTCAGTTCAAATCCTAAGAGTACTTTCCAGTTAAACTTAGAATCCAATTTCATGAAACTAGTGATCAAGAATCAAGCATTAAGAACATAATGAAATCACCAGAATGAGTAGAATAGATTCATACATATATCAAATATCAAAAGAAATACATAAAGGTAAGAAGATTACATCCAATCCTTAAGAGAAACTAACCAATCATGGTATAAAGCAAGAGATCAACAGAAAACATGACGAAGGTAGCGATCCTCAGCCCGTTCCTGTAGAGTTTCCACTCATTTTCTCTCTTCTCTCACCTCTCTCTAAATCATATGTTTCTCACTTCTCTTCCTCCAAAATCATGCTTCCATGTTCACCTTGCATGCCTATTTATAGGATTTGGTTACCTGCTAAAGCTCACTCGCCCAGGCGAGCAATTTGTCCTTGGTTCACTCGCCTAGGTGAGCTAATACATTTTTTTGGAAGCCTCCACTCGCCAGGGCAAGCAAAATACACTAGTTCCACTCGCCTGGGCAAGTTAAAGACTTAATGATGAAGAAAGGTCATAGGCCTGGATGAGTTTTGGGCAATTTTGCTTCTGACACCTCCCAAATTTGATTTTTATGCCCCTTTCACTTGCTTGGATGCTTCGGATACCATCGGAACCTATCAAAATAAAAAATATGATTGGACTAATCTTCCAAAATGTGAAAAAAAAACATTCATACAAGTACTAAATACAAATCAACTAGGTTTAGGGCAAGTTTACAAACAAATTTACTGAAGTCAAAAAGATAAGTGCCAGCATTGTAACCCTAATTTTACTAAAATAGGGTACTTATCAATAAGTCTATCTTCATGGGTCATGGGGCCAATACTTAGTCTAAGTTTCAGTCTCATTTGAGGATCAAGAAGCATCCCCCTATAGGTTTCTATCCTATTATAACCTCCAGCCTCTTCTTAAAATTTCCTTTCACCATCAAAGGAAATACTAGCAACTGCTTCCCAGACTTCAGGAGTGATTTCCATGGCCACTCCATTGACTTGAGACAAGATAGTCCCATCCATGGAAGCCTTAGCACAGGTGTAGAACACCTTCACTAATTTAGGGTAAAAAGTACCCTTCATCTCAACAAACTTTTTCAATCCCTGGGCTTCAATCATAGCAAGGAATTGAAAACCTTCTCTAATAAACCAGTCAAGGTGTTTGGGAGGGCAAATGAGATTAGTGGCATTGAACTATAAATAGTTTATTTTCTCACGCTCACTAGGAAACCAATGGTCCAACCTATTTACTACAAGGTTAGAGGTTTCACCACTCTTTCTCTTAGAGGTTTTGGTTGTTTTAGGAGCAGACATAATGAATATGTGAGGAAAGAGTATCTGGACAGAGTTTATAGAGTCAGAAGAAGAAAAACACAAATTTTAAAAACAAAGTCCATGTGAACCTAGAGTAATCATCAATAATGACAAGCCCATAGAAATTACCTCCTAAACTCATAGTTCTAGAAGGACCAAACAAATTTATGTGAAGTAATTCAAGGGGTCTTGATATAGAAACAACATTTTTACTTTAAAAAGAATTTTTTGTTTGTTTCCCCTTTTGACAAGCATCACATAATTTGTCCTTTTCAAACTTGAGTTTGGGTACGCCGATGACTAAATCCTTTTTAATTAGCTTGTTCATATGATGCATGTTAATGTGACTTGCCCTTCTATGCCATAGCCAAGATTCATCAATTTTACGTATTAGGCAAAAAGTGTTGTGAAAGAATGCATTATCTATGTAGAGTAAATAGATATTACCTTTTCTTTTACCTATATGAATCACCTCACCATTTTGCCCATCACATATCATGCTGTAATTGTCATTAAATGACACTTTGAATCCTTTATCACAAAGCTGGCTTATACTTAGGAGATTATGCTTTAAACATTCTACATAAAGCACATTTCTGATTTTGGTTTTAAAGTTGTCTCCTATATTTCCTTCTCCAATCATCTTCCCTTTGTTGTTGTCTCCATAAGTGACAAATCCACCATCTTTAAGAGTCAAATTTGTGAGCATTGACATGTCACTGGTCATATGTCTAGAGCATCCACTGTCAAGATACCATAATGATGATCTAGCTCTTAGACATACCTGCAAAATTCAAATCAATTTACAAAGGAAGGTACCCAATTGAGGTTGGGTCCATAGGGGTTATCTATTTTCCTTTTCTTTGGCACCTAAATGCATTCTCCATTTGGCACATAAAATCTCCTAGCATAGCATCTATTAGATGTGTGACCTTTCTTCATACAATGGTAACAAGTTACAGTTTTTTATGCTCTTTCAAAATAAGTCATGTGATTAAACCTTGGTCTTGAAACAACTTTTTGATATTTCTATTTTGGAGGCACAAACTTGGTTTTTCCATAAAGTTTTGATCCATGTTTGTAACCCAATCCAGAAGTATCTCCAGCATATTTTTGCAGACTTAGCATTTCAGCCAAATTGCATTTTCCTTTATAAAGTCTTTTCAAGAGATCAACCAAGTAATTATTTTCTGAAAGTACTACATATGTTTTTCACCTTGACTTTTTTTGAACTCATCAAACTCTTTTTGCAAAGCATTGTATTTGTCAACATTAGATGAAGAAGAAGCACATACACATCCATTCATTTTGTAGCTTGAAACAAGTTTTTCATTTTCTTCTTTCAAGTTACAAATTTCAGTTTGTAATTATGCAATTTTTGTGGCATGCCATCTAAGATTTCCTTTTAGCCTATTATTGGATTTTGCAAGCTTTTGAGCCTCTTCATGCATTTCTTGAAAAGCATCAACAACTTGATCAAATTTAGAACTTACCTCAGTTTCAAGACTTGAGGATTCATCATCTTCATTAATTGTGGAAGTGAAACACACATTTGCTTCTTTATTTTCAGATGATGATTCAGAAGTTGTTGACTCATTATCTTCCCAAGCTATATAGGCTCTCTTAGGCTTTCCTTCTTTCTTTATCTTCTTTTCACCTTGTTACTTTTTCAAAAAGATAGAGCATTCGAATTTAATGTGGCCAGGCTTACCATATTCAAAGCAAGTGAAGTTGTTGTCACTCTTTTTGTTGTTGTTCTTTGTGAACTTTCTGTTCTTGTTTCTTCTCAAGAACTTGCTGAACTTTTTGACAATTAAATTCATGTTGTCCTCTTCATCTTCTTCACTTGAGTCTTCCATCTTTTCCACCTTTGAGGGTGCAGCTTTCAAGGCTATGCTTCTTTGTTTCTTATCTGCATCTTCTGCATTGGTTAGTTGTGACATTTCAAGTTCATACTCAAGAAGCTTACCAAAAAGTGCAGTCATGGACATTTTGGATAGATCTTTTGATTCTTTGATTGCTGTCACCTTTGGTTGCCATGGTCTTGTGAGACACTTCAAGATTTTGATTTTCAACTCTTCAGCATCAAAGATCTTTCCAAGACCAAGAAGATGACTTACTATGTGAGTGAATCTTGTTTGAAGCTGAGATATGTTTTCTGTGGAGTTCATCTTGAACATTTCATACTCATGGATTAAGGCATGCTTTCTTGATCTTCTTACTTCATCTGTACATTCATGAGTTATCTCCAACATCTCTCACATCTCCTTTGCACTTTTACACCTAACAGTTCTAAAGAATTCATTTTAGGAAAGTGCAGAAGTAATCATATTCTTAGCTTTAAAATCATATTGGACAACTCTCTTTCCAGCATTTGTCATTTCATCCCATTCTTTGGGAATAATATCATTACCAACAGTTTTATAGGAATCAAAGGACCTTTTTCTATTGCATTCCAAGCACCTAGGTCATTTGATTGAATAAAGATTTGCATTCTACTTTTCCAAAAATTGAAGTGTTCTCCTTCAAACATCGGAGGACGATTGAGGAAGGCACATTCCTTGAAGATAATTTGTGCGAGGGGTTTTAAGTATAGTTTGTTTGTCAATTGTTGGTCTTATAATAAAGTTGTTTGTATTATGAAAAATAACATCTTTAATAGAATAAGAATATTTTAGTAATTATAATATATATTCCAGGGAAAAAGTTATTCAACCAAACATATGTCTTAATTATTTTTGAGAATATAAAAATTATTCCAACCTATAGATATCCATGAAACAAACACCCCTTTAACAAATAACATAATTTTAACAAATTTGAAAAAGATATATCACATTTTTTTATTTAATTTAGTCTTATGTTATTGTCTATTATTCATTTTATATCTTTTAAAAAATTACATACACATAAATATGAATATCTAAATATAAAGTAGGTATAAATAAGGGACAAAGTAGGAGGCAGATTTGACTCCCCTGACCCATTCACATTCCCTTTGAATTTTATCAAGTTTGAAGAAACTCACATGAAACTCATCTCATTTTAAAAAAATAATTTATTTTATATTTTTAATTTTTTAACTATATTTATGATTTTTTTTATATTTGATCCCACAAAGAAAATTCTCTAGCTTCATCATTATAATCTATCATTGACAAAATATTATTTTATATTAAAACTTACATATTTTTTCTTGATTAGAATATACTAATTTTATTTTTATTTCCTTTATAATTTTAAATTTTGTTTGTGTTTCTTCAATATTTTGATATATTAAAGACATGAAAATTCATTCAACATGAATCTATGACTGTCACGTTAGAAAAACTACTAAAAGGATGATATTTTAATCACACGTCACATTTTAATTTTTAAAAATGAGACAAAATAAAATAACATATTCAATTTATTATTAAAATAATATAAAAAAAGTTATTACAAAACTACATTTTTTATAATAAAAATATTGGACCCGTTTTAGTCATGAAACCAGTGTCATCACACCTCCAAACGATACTTGAGCCGTCCCTACTTTATTGTTGTTCTTCATGAAAGTGTGAAATTTGAAACATTAAATATAACATTTAATGTCTTTCATTAACTAATCATGTAGGAGTTGATAAAGCAATTTGTTTATCTCCTTTATGGGTAATTACATCATATGGTAGGTAATGAATTCTTTCCTTTTCTAAACCAATATCTTGTTTCCATGTTACATTATAACAATGTTTGATAAAACTAACTTATAAATTAGTGTAAAGGTTGAAAACTTATAAGGCAGCTCATTTAATTGAAAGTGTTTGAAAATACTAACCGATAAACTAGCTGATAAATATTAAATGGCATAAAAAGATATATTTAATATTTCTAGTATAATCTTAAAAAGTATAATAATATTTTTAAAATTTTGTATTATAGGAAAATGATACAAATTTGGTGATTTTACTCATATTGTTTTAAAAAATCATTTATTTAGAATTAAATTAAATAATCTTATCAAAATTATATTGTTTGAAATCATTTTATTTAGCATTTAAATACTTTATTAATAATATTATTTAAATAAAAAAATAAAAAGCTATAAAGTTGATATGATTCAGCAAAATAATTTAGCAAATAATTGTAAAGTTAATATGATTTAAAGAATTTCTAATCTTAGAGACGATGTAGTGATAACAAGAGTTGACTGTCGTTTGAGTGTAAGAATGTTAAATTAAATAAGAGGAATTTTATAGATAGCAAAAAACACAAGAGAGTTTATAAAAGGGAAAAAAGGAATTTAAATTAAATAGTATGGATAAAATTTTTAGAACAAATAAAACTAGTAGTTTATAAACTAACTTATTTTTCATAAACTACTTAAAGTAGTTTATGAAAATAAGATACTTGAAGTAGCTTATGAAAAATAAGCTACTAAAATAATTTTGTGTTCTAAACATGCTTATTTTGGTCAATGTAGCTTATAAACTAGTCAAAAAAGTTTCTAAGTCCTCAAAAGTCTAACCAAATCTTTGCTTTTTATGCCTTTTGGTGTATGAAGGATAAAATGTTGAATCTTCTCAAGTAAGCTTTAAAAATTATATTGAATAAGTTAATCATCTAGAGGACGAGCCATAATACAACGGTAAAGTTGTGTCTTGGTAACTTATTGGTCATGGGTTCAAATCTGGAAACAGTTTCTTTATATATGCGAGGGTAAGACTGCGTACAATATTTTTCCCTTGCACATAGCGTAGAGCCTTCGAGCAATGGGTATCATGTTGGTTTGCAGAGTCAGTAAATGATTCTGGAGGTAATCTGGTCTTACAACTAGTATCAAAATAGATATCTTTCCTAGTACGGTGTGACTCTAGGACAAACCAAGCGAAAACTAGTGTACTTGAAAAGGTATTAACCTAATAGGACAAATAATACAATAATGTTAATCTTTTTTTAAAAAAAAATGATCTTATACTTTTATTTATTGTCATTAAAGCATAAGGCTTGGATCATCTTAGACTTAATTTATATTGTAAATAAATAGAAAGAAACAACCTAATTTGTTCTTTATTAATTAGGAGTGCTACATAATTGAAAGAAACAATTAGTACTTATGATTAAGCTAATCACGACAAACTCAACACTTAAGCTTAACTTTGACTTGAAAAAGTTTAAAGTGTAATGTTTAATTTTGATTCATTTTTATTCAAATAAGACAAAATTTAAAGTTTGTGTTTGACCTATATATTTGAAATATATATATGAAGATAATTTGAATTGTTTAACTCATATACATGGTGCTTTTTTTTTTTTTTTTTACAAATGCTAGCTAGTGCTCTTAAGGCACTGGTTAACAAAAGAAAATGAAATTTTTTTTTATATTAGAATATGTAAAATTGCTATCTCCTATGATTTTAAATGTGTTTTCATATGATTTTTATAAAATAAAAAAAAAAACTTTCCTCTTTATTTCCTTAACTAGTGTCCGTCCTATAAGGGCACTGACTAGCAAACCTTTTTTTATCATATATTTCTTAAGGTGTTTTAATTTCAAATTTATTAATTTATTATTTAATAAATATTTTCATGTTAGATGATGAATAAAAGTAACAAGAGAAAGAAAATAATAATATTTGAATGTAATAATAATTAATGTTTAAGATAAAACTATAATTTATTTATAAAATAGACATTCAACACTTTTTCTATCATTATCACATACAATCATAATTGTGCTTAAAAATTGAGTGCAACTTTTTTTTATATATATATTTTGGTCAAATTAGTTATAAGCTAATTAAAATAGCTTATATAAATAACTAAAGTGTTTTACCAACCACTCTCGTCATTGAGCCTTTTTTATAGATAAAGATACGTAGTGCATTTCATTCATGATAGTAGAATAGATACACTGAGGAATATTATCAAAATTACAGATGCCAGCATAGAACCTAGTTGCCCTAGGGAGTGAGCAACTTGGTTGGCTTGCCTCCTCACAAAACTCACTCTTGAGTGGGAAAAAATAAAGAAAGTAAAGCTCTACACTTAGATACAATGTTATGATGATTTCTAAGGGAGCCATTTATTGAGTCTACAACAAGCTTACAGTCAAGCTCAAATATGATATTCTCTTTTTTCATCTGTGAAGTCCAGTTTAGAGCATGGAAGAGACCACATGCTTCTGCTTCCCTAGGATTTGGGGCGCCTAATGAATAAATAGATCTGGCTTTGGTAAATTTCCCACTTTGATCTCGCAAGCAAATACCTACACCATAGGGATTGGATGAGTTGAATATGATCGCATCAACATTGCACTTTCAATATCTAGTTGGTGGTTTCGACGAAGAGCAAGGATTTTGGATAGAAATTGCAGTGGTATGACTCAGACAGTTATCCGAATGGTTCCATTGATGCATGAATTGTAGTGTTGTTGCAAGTCTAATCAAATATTGTTGTTCCGTAAGGCACCAGAGAATCATTGCAAAAATGATTTGTTGATCATCCTCGAACTTTTGTTTGAGGTTAAAGACTAGCTCATTTGTTCTTTTTGCATGGTCAACACTATTCGAGATCACATTCCATAATTCAGCATGTCTCCAAATTTGAATAGCTTGGTCACATCCGAAGAAGGTGTGCCATTCATTTTCTATATATTTGTGTTACAGAAAGCACATAAGCAAGTGCATTGCACACTTTTAGTTTGTAAGAGAGCTCGGGTAAGAAAACATTGACGGATCGAGGACGTTGCATGAGTTGGAAGCACCAAGAAGGAGGAGGTTCTGAGCTGTTCCTTCCTTCTTCATCGCCACAACAGCCATCCCTTCCACCGCATCAATTTATAGAGCAACATATATTTCCTCTTCCCTTCTTGCTTCTCCTTCTAGTTATTATAATAATTAATATAAATAAAACATTTGTTTTCAAGTCATCGATCGATTAGCATCTTTCTGGGTTCTTTAATTCTGATCGAGGTTTGAATTAATTCTTCTTTTGTCATGCGTCAGCTGAGCTGTGCCGGACAGTAAAAAACTGTTTTTGTCATAACAATTTTTTTAAAAATCCGTTCAAAAATATGGACTCACACCTGGTTATATTATAGGTTAAATACATTTTTTTCTTTCTAGTGTAGTATCTTTTTGTCATTTTAATCATTATAAAATGTGTTTATTTTATTTTTTTCGTAGATAACTCTTTAAGTAGCAAAAAAAATGTTTTAAACAATGAAAAAATTATTATACAAAACACTTTAATTAAGGAAAAAAACAAAATAAGTATATTTTTTAAGGATTAAAACAAACAAAAATATAGGAACAAAAATGAAAAAATAATATATTTAAGTCTATATTATATTTTCGTGTGGAATATGCTCTTTTCGTCCATCTGCATATGGTTTTATTTCATTTTCTTAATTTTCTCTATGCATGCATGGTATATCAAGTCCCTTAATTTTTAATCTAATTGATTTTTATATTGTGTTTGCTTGTGATAAAACTTTGAAAATTCAATTTCTTCCAATGAATTGGGCTCAGTTATAACTATTTTATTTCTGTGGGACGATAACTTAATCAAACTTATTTTCCTTTGTTACTTGGTGCACTACAATACAATCAAACTAAAGTTAATAATTCTTTCTTTTAGGTGAAACTAATGAAGGGAGTGTATAAAAATTAATTATATATATGAAAAGGATTAAGAACGAGATACATACAAAGAAAGTCTTGCTAATATATATTTGAAGAAACGACCTATCAGAGTGTTTTTGAAGTGCTTTAGAATTTAAAAAATAAAAATAAACATCGTTCTTATATGTTAAGTTTAAGAGATGACTAATAGCATGCATTTGAGTTAGCCCTTATTTATTTTTCCTAATTTGTATTTCGTTTTTCTTCATTTTAGTGATATAACCGATATTTATTGTTTACACGATATATTCAGTGTCTAATACATCAATAACGCATATATAAATGTAACCTCGTCAGAAAAAAGAAAGTTAATTAATACAACTTATAAGCTAGCCAGTATGCGTACAGCTTGCAGATATATGCGAATGTCATATCACCAAAAATCTATCTACCTGTTTGCATTCGCAACCTCTTTAAGTTGTGCTCAACATTGACTTGAGAGTACACATCATGAACAACTTAGCATTTAATGTGGGAAAAATGACAAAATTAAAGAAAAAATTTGATGAGAAGTATTAATAACACATTTTTTAATACACTTATTTAAATTAATTTTTTCTAATTAAAATTTATTAAAAACTGTAAAATTAAGAGAAATTGTCATTAAATATGATATGTGATTCACAAATTTTTATTATTTTCAATAAATTTTAACTAATGAAAAAAAATGTGTTTTAGTATGATGGAGAGTGAGTTTTTAGTATTTCTCAACTTGATTTTATGTATTAATGCATGCAAAACAAAATATTCAAGGCGTTTATTCACAATTTTTTCCTTCACAAAATTATATTAATTATCATTTTATATATATATATATATATATATATATATATATATATATATATATATAT
>CM023948.1:15134753-15202631 GCA_013407115.1 Glycine latifolia | reverse complement strand
AGTTTGGCAATTATCTCTCATTAATGGGCTGAATAGGTTAAAATAGAGGGGGTCAAAGTAAGTCATGCTGTCCTTTTTAGAAAAAAGATAATCAACTAAAATTACAAGAAAGAAACACACACATTACAAATTTTTTCAAACATGCTCTGAACATGAGTTATGGGCTGAACATGGAAGGTAACATGCTCTTAACATGAGTTAGAAGGAAACTCATGAAATGCATAACTATGCACTGAACATGGAAAGTAATATGAAAAAAATATATATATAGTAAAAGAAGTTTGGATTTTGACCGTTAGCTATTAGTTCGCTGATGAGGTTGTTGTAATATTTGACTCCTTGATTTATGCCCCCACTTAGCTTTCCTTCTACATAATTTACAAGAAAAATGAAATAATTAATGCCAAATATTCACTTAAGTAAAATTAAATAAAAGATAGAATCCTTTTTCTTTGAGAGAATAAAAGATAGATTCCTATGATCTTGAAATTCAACTCAGTTGGAAGAATTCTTGACCAAGAGATGGAGAATCTATAAGCATCCAAATTCATATACTTCATGATCCCAACATCTTCCTGTGACATAGTGTTACGGATAAAAGATAGGCCTATTTATGAAATTCAAATATTCAAACTTCTCAACCATCAAAAGATAGAAGATATAACAGAAGATATAATCACAACCGCTGCTGGTCATTTATTTAGATAATTCGAATATCTTAAGCAAAGATAATGGGCTTCAACCACCACTCCACCAGGGTCCAGGTCAGTATCCTATAAATAGAGTATCCTCCATGGAGAAAGGTACACACAATTCCGACTCTCTTTTTTCTTTTCACACAGCACACACTGCACACCACTAGTGTTGTGTTTCCCTTTTGCTGTGGTATTCTTCCTGGAGGTGCTTCATCTCCATAGGCATCTTCAGAGAGGGAGAGTTTGATCCTACATCAATTACCCAACATTCTTGTTGGACATTTCTGTTCTCTTTGAGTAGAACAGTGGCGCCGTCTCTGGGTCGATAAATTTCGATTCCCATCAAATCACAATGGTTAACACTAGAAGCCACCAAATCGCGGGACATGATGAACCACCCAGATATACGAATCAGGAAAACGTGGTAGCAGAAGATGCAGTTTCTCACACTGCCTCATCTCCAGCTGTACCGGCATCACGCATGGCCGCCAACCCACCATCAGCTGCTGAGGCAGAACCAGATATCACGCAGCGTTTCATCCAAAATGCTCTGAATTCACTTCTGTCTCGAATGGAGAATTTGGAGAAACGTTATGAGCTTCAACGACAGGAGGATGTCCAGAATTTGATAACACAGTTGGACGAACGTAGTGCCAAACGCAGACAGGAGGAAAATCATCACCTCCAACACATAGAACATCGGATTCACAATATTGAGAGTCCAGATACGACAGCAAGAAGACACGGGCCAGATACCTCGGCTCCCACTGTCGAGACTGACAATAGGGGGCCGATCAGTCAATCAGAGCAAGGCAGAATATCTCATTCCCAGTCACGTAATGAGGGACCTCACATCCCTCGACCACAATCCCAGAACGTACCATTGTCGAAAGACCAGCAGGAGAAATCATCCCCTTGCCTGAACCAAAAGGTAACACATACCGAAGGAAATATCGCCGAGGTCAGCAAAATAATAGCCCGTTCATCGATAAAATAGTAGATGCTCAGTTCTTGGAAGATTTTGATGGCTCATTCCTATCCAAGTATGATGGGAGCCAGGATCCTCAGGTGCACATTGACGAGTTCGACATGCAAATGTGCGTTCGTGGCATAGACGAGCCGATAATCTCCCAAATTTTTGTTACCACCTTAACTGGAGCCGCCCAAACCTGGTTTCACACATTGCCGCCGCGTTCTATCCAAAATTTTGAAGATTTTGGACATAAGTTTTTGTTAAATTTTGCAATAAGTAAAAAGCAGCCCAAGTCCGAGTTCGCTCTGGGTAAAATACCCCAACAGCCCGAAGAAACTTTGCAAAGTTATTTGGATCGGTTCAAGGAAGCCGCCTTACAAGTACAGGGTTTGGAAGAGAAGGTACATGTCCATCTCATCTCAGCCGGGCTCAACGGATCATCTCGCCTTGCCAAATCAATTTACAAAGATCCCGTGAAATCTTTAATGGAATTCAGGATGCGGTCCAAGAAGTATCTAGAATTGGAGCAGATGGAAATCGCCAACTTGGCTCCAAAGGAGAATAGAAAACCCTCTTCACCGAGGAACCGACGTTAGGAAAATGCATCTAACAATCGCCATCCTGTGAACTTCCACACTGGCCGACCTCCACGAAATGCTTCTGACCCCGGCTTCAGGTTCAGAAAGTATGAAGGGAAATTTGACAAATATGCTCCATTGACTACTTCTCGAGCTCAGATTTGGAAGGAAGTTGCTTTTACAGAAATGAGGAAAGTAGATCGTCCTCATCCAATATTGAAAAAGGAAGGATTAGACTATTCACGATACTGCGACTTTCACAACGGACCAGGTCATACGACTGACCAGTGTTGGAAGCTTCGTGATGCAATAGAAAAGTTCATTCGTGAAGGAAAACTGCGACAGTATGCGTAACGACCTAAACATTTACTTATTTTTATTTTTACTTAAGGGTAAATTTCTAAGAAACGTATAATAGTAAAATTTTTAAAACGTAAAATTTGCAAAAGATTTGTTACTCATATATATAGCCAATGTCTTTGATACAAAAGTTTATATAATACAAGTACACTACGTTTCTCAAAAATCCAGCTTAGTTCATAACTTCTTTTATATATCTTCACTACTCCAAGGCCTCATGGAACCTGTCCATCATTGTCATCTAAAAAAAAAACATGAAACAGATCAGGTGAGAAATAAATTTCTCAGTAGGCAAAGCTAAATCCCGACCCTATTATTAGGTTAGTAAAATAAAAAAAAATCAAACACAACCACAAGCAATATGCAACTATATGAATGCATGAGATGAACTATCCCAGGGCAAATTGCCTCCACATATCGTACTGTATGTGGCCACACTGAGTGTGGACGCTGCTATAGTCTTACTCAAACATGCATGAATTTTGCCATATATCCTTGCACCTGGGTACTACATATCGTACTGTATGTAGCATCAGATTTTGTTTCCCCAAAGCCTCGTACTGGACTTGGAACATGGAAACATGAATCCACCTATCTTAATCACATCAACATATCAACATCCATAAAAATCAAATTCATAAGCAAAATATATATCATATCATCATTTATGTCATAAGTATGGTTACACCACCATATCTTATCCATTAAGCTTATGAGTATGGTTACACCATCATACCTTAATCAAGTAAGATTATTACTAACTTATGCATAACCAGAGAGTAACCTTAACTACAGAAAAATTATGTTAGTAATCTAACTAATAATCCTCAATATAAATAATATCTAATTCCTTTAAACCTTTATAAACAAAGATTCTCACTTAGTATACATCTTAATTCTCCTTTCACCTACCACCTCACTAATTAATCCTCAAAATCAAATCATCAAGTAGTTAAATCATTCAACTCTATACCATTCATCCTCTACTTCAAAAATTAAATCAAAATAGTTTCATAAAAATATCAACAGACAGCCTAAAGTATCATAAAAATCACATTTAAAAGATCATCAAATGGGCTTCCATACATTACTAATATTGATGGATATAAATCATAGCCTATCTTATATCTTAAATCAACATATTCCCATCAAAGAATAACCTTTAAACATCACGAAATTCAAGCCTAAATATCAACCATAAATCAGCCTACTAAAGCATGTAAATTAATCCAAACCATTGATTAACTAGAGATTTAAGCTTAACCTACCTCAAGTGAGTTTGAGTCTTGAGAATAGAATGGATAAATGGCTTCCTTCCTTCCTTGGAAAATCCTCTTAGAGATGAAGCCTTGATATCCTTCTTCTAAGCTTGTCAAAACTCTTCCTAAGGTTGCTAGGTTTCTCACGAAATTTTGTCAAGAAGGTGGAATTTTCTTTTCTTACTTGATTCTAACTCTAAAGGAGAAAGATGAAATGAAGGTAGTATGAAGAGAGGATGTTCACGTAAAGGTGTAGAGAGGAAAGCTTGGAGAATGTCTTGCACTTAGGTCCTCCTTCCCCCTTATATAGTGGTTTAGGATTCACTTTATGGAAAAATATCTCCTACACCATAATAACTTACCTTTCCACTTGTCCACCCCTTTACAAGTGTCCCTACACTTGTCCAAATCATAAAGGCTCTTAATTCTCCACCATCCAAGTGTCCAAGCTCCTGAAGTTTCTCCATCTCTCTTGCATTTTCGTGGAGTAGCTTGCCAAGGAAGATTTTTATGCTTTTTCTTTCATTCTTGAGTTTATCACAAACCTGTTTTAGTAATATTCTAATCCTGCATTCTTTAACCGTTGGATCTTTTTCAAATTTTAAAGGTACACTACTATCCCACATATCTAACTTTTGACCGTTGGGATTATTGAAATAACGTCTAGAGATGTCCACGTGTTCTACCAAAGGAGATAAGAGAAGATTTTTCTTCTCATCTTGTATACATATTCCAAGTGTCCACCACTTATCTTCTTCATGAAGCTTGCCTTTACAAGTGGCTTATTCATGAATCTTCTCCCCTTTTCTACATCATTCCACACGTGAACTTCAAGCTTAAGGGGTAGGATGACAAGTTTTCCTTCCTTTTATGCCATTACATGTCAATTTTTATGCTAAAGTAAAATCTAATTCCACTTATGGTTTTTCACATGGTAATTCCTTGTAAGAAGTTAAATTTAATTTGAATTCTTTCACCTAAAGATAATATGAAATAATATAACTCTAGAGATCTTCAAAAATTATCTTTAGTTTCATTACAAATAACTCATAACCAATCTCTACAGAGTACTATACAGACCTCAAGCACAAGATTGTTCTTATCTTAATTCCAATTGGTCTATTTTTCTTCTGACCATTAAAATTACTAAAACATTTTATTAGATAAATCTAAACATCCTTCAATTGAGAGAAAATTCCACAGATTCTATTTCTCATTTTTCCATATTTTTCTGATGCCCAAATCCTTCTGAATATAATTTCAAAGTTGTCACCTTATAAAATTCATAGAAATTCTATTCTAAGGTTTCTTGTCACAAAATCTCTTAATAATATGCTATCTAAGAGTGCTCTGTACTTCCATCAAGTTTCCACAAACTCTCAAAGGGTATCTGGTCATTTTTGGCCTAAAGGGCATTATGGTTATTCTTGGGACGTGATGGTAATTATCTAAAATGTTCAAGGGTATTTGTTTAATTTCCACCACAAAATATCTAGTCAAAATATCTAGGGGCATTCTTGTCATTTCCAAAATATCTAAGGACATTTGTGTAATTTCCTCCTTAAAATATCTAACTAAAATATCTAGGGGCATTTTCGTAATTTTAACCTCAAGGGCATTTTTGTCATTTTTCATCTTAAGGGTATTCTAGTAATTTCGACTTCATGGAAAGAGTGATATAGTCATTTTTCTTTGTATACAAATATCATCACATTTCCACAATTAATTATAATATAATTTTGAGGATGTTACAGTATGTCATCCGGACCCAAGGGCAACAATGCAAAAGGAAAATCCAACAGGATAATAAAAATCGAGATGAGAAGAGAAGCAAGAAGGATGATGATTTCCTAGAGCCCGAGTTCGAATGTAATGTTATTTCGGGAGGAATGGGAGGAGGAGGTGATACCGCTAATCAGCGAAGGAAATATCTCAAAGAAGTCATGTCGGTGAGAGCTCAGTCGAGATTTAAAGAAAGCAGTAAGAAAGCCACGCCCCCGTTAATTTATTTTACTGAAGAAGACATGAGAGGGGTATTACCTGGCCACGAGGACGATCTCGTCATAACAGGGACCGTAGCAAACTTTCGGGTGAAAAGAATATTCGTTGATAATGGCAGCTCGGCCGATATCATTAACTTGAGTGCATTCAAAAAGATGAACCTAAGAGAAGTCGACTTGAAACCATGTAAAACCATGTTAATCGATTTTAATGGTGGAGGTACTGGACTTAAAGGCTCCATTGATCTTCAACTAACATTGGGAACAAATGAGGGCTTTAAGTCAGAAAGGGTCACATTCACTATTGCCGAGTTCATCTCACCGTATAACATCATCCTAGGTAGACCAACGCTTCATAAATGGGACATATTGATGTCCACTAAACATCAGAAGATGAAGATGATTGGACACCTCGGTCGAGTCATCACAATATGCCGAGATCAAAAGGAATCCAGATAGTGTTATTATAATACAATCAGGGAAACTGAAGGCAGTCCATCCTCCCCACCTCGAATAAGGCAAGGAGACCCGACGGGACACCAAAATGAGACACGCTCATCCCGAAGGCCGGTCAACCTGGTGGAGTTAGATATGCAGGACATCGAAGAATGGAGACTGGAACCAGTAGACAAGCTGGAAGACATTCAGATCAGAAGTTTCCTGGAGCAGATCACAAAAATAGGCAAACAAAATGATCCAGAAACCAAAGATAAGTTAATTCAATGCTTACAAAAGAACCAGGATGTGTTTGCATGGAAAGCCTCCGAGATTCCCGAAATCCAGCCGACCTTCTGTTGCCACAAATTGGCTATGTACCCCGGATCTAAGCCAGTAGCACAGAAGAATAGAAAGCTCGGTCCAGATAGAAGGCAAGCCTTGGAAAAGCACATTAAGGAGTTGTTAGAAGCCGGATTCATCAGAGAAATACAATATACCACATGGCTTTCCAATGTCGTGATGGTGAAAAAGTCCAACGGGAAATGGCGAGTTTGTGTTGACTACACAAATTTGAATAAAGTTTGTCCCAAGGACTCATACCCGATGCCAAACATCGATCAACTCGTAGACAATTCCGCCAACTTCCAATTGTTATCATTCATGGACGCTTACTCTGGATATAATCAAATACCCATGTACCCGGATGATCAGGAGAAAATGGCATTTCGAGGTGTTGAAGCAAATTACTGTTATGATGTCATGCCCTTTGGATTAAAAAATGCAGGAGCGACTTATCAAAGGATGATGAACAAAGTTTTTGCTGATCAAATCGGGCACAATATCGAGGTCTACATTGATGACATGATCTCAAAGACAACAACAGATGGAATTCATATCCGGGATCTAGAAGAAACTTTTGACAAACTAAGGCAGCACAACATACGTTTAAATCCGTTGAAGTGCGCCTTCGGAGGTAAAGCCAAGAAGTTTTTAGGATTCATGCTGACTCACTGGGGAATAGAAGCAAACCCAGACAAATGCAAGGCAGTCCTCGACATGCATTTTCTAGCTAACAAGCAAGCAGTTCAACAACTAACGGGAAGAATGGCTGCCTTAACGCGGTTTCTCTCGAAATCCGCCGAGAAGGCCCTTCCCTTCTTCAAACTATTAAAAAAGGAGGCTAATGTAGGATGGAATCCGGCATGTAAAGAAGCCTTTCAGGAGATCAAAAGGTGTCTGGCCTCGCCCCCCGTACTTTCGAAACCAAATCCTGGAGAAACACTTATCTTGTACCTCGTGGTCGGGGAGGAAGTCATAAGCACCGTATTAGTCAGAGAGGAGGGTAAGTCTCAGTCACCGATTTATTTTGTGAGCCGAGCCCTCAAGAATTCAGAGTTGCAATACCAGAAGCTAAAAAAAGTGGCTTTCGCTCTACTCACAACCGCAAAAAGGCTTCGTCCTTATTTCCAAAGCCATACCATCATCGTTAGGACAAATCAGCCCATCCGACAAGTATTACACAAGCCGGATTTGGCTGGAAGAATGATGAATTGGGCAATCCAGTTGTCCGAGTTTGACATCAAGTATGAAGCTCGACATGCCATCAAATCTCAAGCTTTAGACTTCTTTGTCGAGTTAACCCCGGCATCTTCTACTTAGCAGGAAAATCCAGTGTGGAAATTATATGTTGATGGCTCGTCCAATTCCAAAGGAAGTAGAGCCGGAATTATTGTTGAAAATCCTGAGGGCGTATCACTTGAACACTCGCTGCAGCTTAATTTTCCGACATCTAATAATCAAGCGGAATATGAAGCACTGATTGCTGGGTTAAAATAGGTTAAAGAACAAGGAGCATTGAGAGTAAACATTTTCACTGATTCTCAACTTGTTTCAGCACAGATTGAAGGGAGGTATCAAACCAAGGGACCTTTATTAGCTAAGAATCTTGCTAAAGTAAAGGAGATAATAGCAAAATTTGATGAAGTCATCGTCGCCCACATCCCGAGGGAAGAGAATGCCCGAGCCGATATATTGTCAAAATTGGCAAGTACAAAAGGGACGGTAAACACAGAACAGTCATCCAACAGGAACTATCATCAATTATCTAGAACAAGGGATAATGCCGGATGAAGAGATAGAAGCAAAAAAAATTAGTCTAAGATGCTTCTATGGACGCAATAGTCGATGGCGAATTATACCGTCGAGGCCTTCACACCCCAATGTTGCTATGCCTAAGCTCGGACCAAACCGAGTACGTACTCACAGAAATACACGAGGGTATTAACGGCCAGCATATGGGTGCGAGGGCTCTAGCATTAAAAGCTCTTCGTGCCGGTTACTTTTGGTCGACAATGAAGGCTGACGCAGCGGAGCATGTAAAGACATGCGATAGTTGTCAGAAGCATGCAAAAATATTGTGGACTCCTCCATCCGAGTTAATTTCAATCACGGCACCATGGCCTTTCTATAAATGGGGAATGGATCTTTTAGGAACGTTTAAAGCGACGGAAGGCCAAATGAAATGGTTGATAGTAGCCATTGATTACTTTACCAAATGGATTGAGGCCGAGCCCTTAGCCACTATCACCTCGGCCTGAGTTCAAAAATTCTTTGAGCGCAGCATAATAGCAAGATTTGGAATTCCAGCAGAGATAGTCACCGATAATGGAACCCAATTTACTGACAAGAATTTCCAGGAAATGATGGTCGGATTCCATATCAAACATCACTTCTCATCGGTAGAGCATCCATAGTCTAACGGCCAGGCAGAAGCAGCAAACAAGGTTATCCTAGATGGATTGAAGAAACAAATGCAAGAAGTCGGCCCGAACTGGGTTGAACAACTCTATTATGTTTTATGGGCATATAGAACCATGGCCCAAATAGCTACTCAAGAAACTCCATTTAGAATGATGTACGGATGCGAAGCCATGATTCTAGTTGAAATCGGCCAATCATCATGGAGAAGACAATGTATGTCTCAGGCAAGGGAAGACAATAATACAGCATTGGCCGCCGAGTTGGATTTGATAGAGGAAGTCCGCAACACGGCGCATCGCCGAGACTTGTATATGAAGCAGATGTCGGCCCGAAAATTTAACCAAAAGGTTAAGCCGAGGTCCTTCAAAAAGGTGATCTCGTGCTACGGCGAGCAGATATTGGCAACAAAAATGCTCGAGATGGGAAATTAGCAGCCAATTGGGAAGGACCGTACCGAGTCACTCAAAATATGGAGCAAGGAGCATACACGATAGAAACTCTTGAAGGTAAACATGTCAAGCGCACATGGAATGCCAACACGTTAAAAATGTATTACAGCTAAACGTCCGGAGCCGTGATAAAATCCATATGTTTCCCTTTAATTGATGTTGAATCTTTCATTGGGATCATGGATTGATGTTTTCCTCCATGTGTTTCCCTTAATTGATTTTGAATCTTTCATGGGAATCATGGTTTAGTGTGTTCATGTGTTTCTCCTTAATCGATTTGATGAATCGAGATCTGGGCAAATCTTTCATGGAGATCATGAATTATGTTTTCATGTGTTTCTCATTAATTGATTGTGTAAGCCGGGAATGCAATACCTGTGCAAATCTTTCATTGAGATCATGAAATTTATGTAATCTTCGAAGAATATTAATAAAAGTCCTTGTTATAAGGAAGTTATATATAAATTTTTCACAAGTTATGTGGGCCTAGTCGTTGTTATGTATTAGCTCGGCCCTGATCAAGCCGACGTAAATCATTAACTCATGGATGAATGATTGGCTAGTCTGAAAGAATTACATCTATTGATTAATGTTACGAAATGCATTAACAGTTGCTAGGACTAGAATATAATTCCAAATACGATATTCAAATCCCGACTAATGATTCGGGAAAGATGACATTTGGCCATTGGAGCCAAATTATGATAACATGCAAGCATATCCAAGTTGGAGAAAATAAAGCAGATATGAGAAAAGCAAAATGCATTAAAAATAGAAATTGTTCGAAATATTTGGAAATAGAAATTGTTCCGAGCTATCAAGACATTACAGATAAAACCGGTATCCCGACCCTTTAATTATCCTCCCGAGATTGATCTCCTTCAGGTAGGTCCATCGTGCTTGGCTCATCCTCTTCACTATCTGAGATGCTTAACAGTTTATCTCCACCAACGTAAGACTTGAAATGCATACCTGAGGTGTTTAGCTCAATTCCGGGGTTCAAAAAATGAATCTGGTCTAAGGCATTATTAAAAGAAGCTTCTGTAGATCAGACCACTTGCGACCGCACGAAAATGAGTTCATTGGTCATTTCATCCAAGTCTTTTGTTTTCTTATCATCAAGAGCAATTAATTTCTTACAGCGGTCGAGAGCATCCTGAACCTTGCCCCGAGCGGTAGACAATTCAAGCTCCAATTTTGCCACCTCGGCCCGAGAGGATTCTACTTCAATCTTGGATGCCCCAAGCTCAGCTTGGGAAACCTCAAGCTCGGAGGCCATTTTTGCCACCGACTCTCGCGCTTCCTTTGCCTCGGCACGAGAGGCCTCCAGATTGGCACGAACAGCCTTTAGTTCCTCGGCTGATACTTCCCACACCACCGCCTTCTCTCGGGCCATGTCTATTTCCTTTTGAAGTTGCTGATTCTCATCTCGAGACGCTTCAAGATCGGCAACCACCCTGCAAGCTTTCTTGTTTAAAGTAAACAAGCTTTCAACCAAGGTGCCACCCTTCAAAGTCGCTAGCTCGATCATGCTCAGCTCTTCCATCTCGTCCAAAGAGAAGGGCACCAGTTCAGATTATCTCTTCGGCGCCTGAGCAACTTTAAAGAAGTCTTGAGTGATACCCCTCTCCCAAAGAGTTCGGGGTGCTAATTGAAGATGCTCCTCAGAAGGCTCGGACATTGGAGTTGACGTATCAACAATTTGAGGCTTCGATAACTCAGCAGTCGGAGCTTCCAGGATCACATCCCCTACGGATGGATCAAGGTCAATAACTGGCATCTCGGGTGTAGGCGAGGGAGTTGGGGCCGGAATTTTTGAAGAGGCCGCCGGAACAAGATCGGCAGAAACCGGGGCCGGGGCAAGAGAATCGACTTTTCCTTTGCCTTTTTCTGCAGCCTTTCATTTCTTTCGGGAACGAATGGCTATCAGATGGTCAGGCCTCAGAGTCTGAGCAGAATTTTCCATCTCGGCAGCTGCAAGGAAAATAAGAAAGTTAATAGCCAGAAAAGAGGTAAAGTACAAAGTTTGTGTGAAATTAATAAAACCTTGAGCTTCCCGGTACATATTGATTTGAATGAGAGTCGACGCCTCTATGTCGGAAAGACTGGACTCGTCAACCCGATAAGACGCAGGAGGATTGATATGGTGTTCTGGGTTCAGTAGAGCGGAAATTTCCACTCAACACCGGGTAATTCTGGACCCCGGAGGAAAAATGGTTGCTTGCCGGGTTCGGCTGCAACTTTGAAGAAATTTTTTTTAAAATTTTTAAAAGAATCAGTAAAGATAGGAAATAAATGACGACCAAGGCGGCTCCGTAGAGAAGTCCACCCTTTCCAAGTTGAAGGTTCTCGGCCAGTACGGCCGGTTTGAACATTAAAAAAGTAGAAGAAAAAAGGAACCATGCAAGGAATATGTAATTCAATACACAGATCCTCGAAGGATTTTACAAAAGCCCAGCTATTGGGGTGTAATTGGGAAGGATCCAAGTGAAGATAATTTAAAAGCTCCATTTCGAAATTCGATAAAGGAAATCGGATTCCTAGACGTGTAACCACATCTTTGAAAAAGAAGAAATAGTTAGGCTCACCTTCCCCGGCACATGAGCAAATAGGCTCGTCCGGGGCAGGAGGACGGATAGAGAACCCATCTTGATTGCCTATGGGGAGTGCTGCTATATTCCTCGGGGATAAGAAGGAGGAAGTACAAAGTGCTTCGTAGGTCACCCAAGGAAATTTGGTGACTAGGAAGGGAGACGGGTTGTCAGGTTGGGATTCTACCGATTGAGACTCGTCAACCATTTCCACTGATGGAGTTTCCATAACAACCTACGACAAAATAAAAAGAATAAATTAGTAGAGGATACCTGGAGGTGTAGTTGAAAGATGAAGGGTTGAAGGAATGGCCGGCACCGGATTAATGCAAAAGGAAGTCGGCATTATGGCCTCGGCATTCGGCAATAACGACCTAGAAACCCTAGTCGTCGCAGGAATGTCCTTTCGGACTGGATTGTGACGACATGACTTGAGGATTTCACCAGTTCGCTCATATTGTCCAATCTGGGCGTAATAGTGAAAGTCATCCATACATCTTGAGCAGGGCTCAAAATGAACTTCATAGGTAGGTTCTAAAGGGTCCGGGTTGACAATAAGTGGAGAATTGGTACTAGTGGCTGGGGAAGGACTTAGACGTTCAGACACATTTCTAAAAGATTTCTTATTTCTAGAAGAGCAAAAGTTATTCAAAGAATGGGTAAACCCAAGGTTGACAGAAGAAGTTTGTTCAAGAGTCCTATCAGCTAAAATTTCTGATGAACTCATTCTATTGTAATCTGAACCTATGCGAATGCCTTTACGTCTACGGGTGAAAGGAAGATTAGGTTGAGACCTTTTTGGAACCTTCGAAACCCCAGAAGGGGCCTTTAACAAATCCTTTTTCTTTTCTTCATCAGAAAGAGGGATACCCCAAAACCAGAATGCAGATTTGGGGGGAACATTCTTACGAACAAATGCTTCCTCTTTTGGAGTGATTTCCATTATGATATAGAAAAGAAAGAGGAGAAGAAAAAGAGTCCAGAACAAAAACCTAACCTAAGGAAGTAGAAAACTCATAAGAAAAGAATAAAAGTGAAGGGTAGAATAGAAAGTGAATGCAAGAAATTGAATATAATGCAATCAAATACAGGAAAGCAGTAAGTACCTGAAAGCTTCGAAAGTTTTGGAACTGCAGAGGGTGTTGGAGTAGAGAGGATTTGACTGAGAATGGCCACAGAAATGCGAAGGAGGGAGAACGAAGATGAATGGGGAGGTCTAAGGAAATTAAAAAGCAAATAACCGCCTAAAAATTGCTCACGAAACGTCTTAGAAACGTAACCTCCAAGATATGCTCAGTCATTAAGGGTATAGATGACCTGTCCTATGCTACACATGGGGCAGAATAGGAAGAAAATTTAAAACTCATGATGAAGGCCTGGGGAATGGAAGCGGCGCATTAAATGATGAGAACAGAAAAGTCGTCAAGAGAAACTAAAAAGACCACCTTTTGTCTCTCTGAACAAACCTCGACAAATCAGTTTTAAAGTCGAGATTATCAATCATGATTGTAAAACTTCCATCATGGACCTTCACAAAATATATATATCTTGGTATTTTAAATAAATGGGCAAAACAAAACTTGGCTTTTGAATGGAACTCGGGTCAATTATGGCTACAAAGCAGTGATTAGCAAAAATGAAGAGATGTGCAACAGGGAGTGTGTCAGTCCTGCAAAAAGAAAATGATTAAAGCATGCAAAGAAATGACCGCATTAAATAACTAGGAATACATATCAATTATGAGGACGAAGATGCTTCATTTCTTGAAGACCATAGTTGTTCAAGTTCCCATTGAAAAGACAAAAGATAACTCGGCAATAGGTGAAAATGTCTTAAACAAGCTTTGAAAGCTCAGCTGATTATCTCGGCATGGGGCAAGTAACAGTAATCCACCTCGACAAGGAATTTGCAGATTTCACATAGCACGGACCTATCCACTGATACATCTCGGTCATCCAGAGTGCTAGATAACCGGGATGTGGGGCATCTGTTACGGATAAAAGATAGGCCTATTTATGAAATTCAAATATTCAAACTTCTCAACCATCAAAAGATAGAAGATATAACAGAAGATATAATCACAACCGCTGCTAGTCATTTATTTAGATAATTCGAATATCTTAAGCAAAGATAATGGGCTTCAGCCACCACTCCACCAGGGTCCAGGTCAGTATCCTATAAATAGAGTATCATCCATGGAGAAAGGTACACACAATTCTGACTCTCTCTTTTCTTTTCACATAGCACACACTGCACGCCACTCGTGTTGTGTTTCCCTTTTGCTGTGATATTCTTTCTCGAGGTGCTTCATCTCCATAGGCATCTTCAGAGAGGAAGAGTTTGATCCTACATCAATTACCCAACATTCTTGTTGGACATTTCTGTTCTCTTTGAGCAGAACACATAGATATAAAATAGACCTTCATTTTATTTTGTACATATATGGAAAAAAATGATTGAATACAAGAGAAAAATTAGAGTTGTCAATTCAAGCTACCGTAATTTTGATCAGGCTATTCTGAGTTAATTTAACTGAGCTGGTAGTTAATTTTCTAATTTAGCCAGTCAATGATTATTTTATACATATTTATTTCTGGTGTGTTGATTATAAAGTCCAACGATTTAGCCAATGACTGTATGGTAATCGGCATAAATTTTGACAAAAAATAAGCATGAGTCTGTCAATATCAATGTGTTCCTCTTCATGCTCTGAAGAAAATGTTATGCACTAGATGCTTCATGTTATGCTTACCGTCATTTCCTCTTGATTAGATGAAACAACAAATTTGTCTGCACCAAGCAGGCACAGTGCCTCCTCTTTCTTGGATATGCTAGTGCTAAAAACTGTCACACTCAAACCAAATGCCTTTCCAAATTTCACTGCCATATGACCTAGGCCACCAAGACCAATCACTCCTAGAGATTTACCAGGTTGATTCATCTTGTGGCGCACCATCGGTGAATAAACTGTAATTCCAGCACAAAGCAAAGGAGCTGCTGAAGCCAATGCATAGGATTTTGGTATCATGAAGCAAAGGAGTCATAGAAGAAAATCTCAGGAACATTGAACTTAAGAAAAACTCAAATTTAAAAAGATAATGCATCATAAATGGAAATCCCTCCTGAATGAAAGAAGTCGACTATGTTTAAGTTTTTATTATAATAAAGTGAAGGTAACCTTAAGTTCATATGCATCAATGACACAGTTATTATCACATGAGGTTTGAAAAGTATTACCACAAATGGTTCTGACCTTGAGGTTGCAATTATGGCAGTCCAAAGAGAATGCAATTAAGGTGTGTTAAGGGTGACCACAACTACGTGGCTTTCCAACAAAAATAATAATAAAATGAATTTTCCTTACATGCAACTAAATGAATGAAAGTACTTAGTGTTGGAATAAACTTTAAAATAAATATTGTTTATGAAGTTTAAAATTTAAAATAAAAGAGAGAATTATGTGAAGAGATATGTGAAAAGATATGGGGAAAGATAAGATATGGAGAGAGATATTGTAGAAAGATATGGGGAGAGATTTTGTTTCAATTTAAAATTTGAATTGTTTAGGTTTAGGTTTAATTTCCATTGCTTATAAATAGCATATTATGTAAAGGAGTCTGTGTGGCTTGGCAGACTATTATCAATAGAACGAAAGTTTTCTTCTTCAGTAAATTTGTGTGAGTGCACCAGTGTGAGAGAGGGACCTGTGATATCTAGAGATACCAATATCAAATTGGTATCAGAGCTTGAGAGAATGGAGAGTGGTCCAAATAGTAGTCTGCCATTACCCCGCCTTACAAAGACTAACTATGAGAACTGGAGTATCCAGATGAAAGCTCTGTTGGGAGCTAATGATAGTTGGGAGGTTGTCCATGATGGTTTCGAAGAACCACCATCCACGACAGGATACATGGCGGTGCAGAACAAGACATTGAAAGAGACGCGTTTGAAAGACAAAGGGGCGTTGTATATGTTGTTACGAGCTGTTGATGATTCTGAATTTGAGAAGATCGCTGGCGCAACAACGTCAAAAGAGGCGTGGGACATTCTTGCAAATGTCTACAAGGGAGCTGATCGAGTTAGGCAGATTCGACTTCAAACTCTCCGTGGAGAATT
This sequence comes from Glycine latifolia, assembly GCA_013407115.1. Classification (NCBI taxonomy): domain Eukaryota; kingdom Viridiplantae; phylum Streptophyta; class Magnoliopsida; order Fabales; family Fabaceae; genus Glycine; species Glycine latifolia. Next base: position 15,186,412 of record CM023948.1, on the reverse strand, counting down.
GGAAGGAATGAAAATGAAAGAAGGAGAAAGGGTATCCGATTTCATTACTCGGGTCCAGACCATAGTAAATCAACTAAAGAGAAATGGAGAGGTGCTGCCCGATACCAGAGTGGTGGTGAAAATTTTGAGGCCTCTCACTGACGGCTTCGAGAATGTTGTATGTGCGATTGAGGAGTCAAAGGACCTAGCAACGCTCACCGTTGACGAACTTGCTGGTTCCTTGGAGGCGCATGAACAAAGAAAGAAAAAGAAGAAAGAAGAGTCACTGGAACAATGCACTCCAGACAAAAGTTTCAGTCAAGGACGAGAAAGCACTCTATTCTCAGAATTTATGAGGTAGAGGACGCGGCCGAGGTGGACGTGGATATGACCGAGGTGGTAGAGGTCGTGGTCAAGAAGGATGGAATAAGGAGCAGGCTGAATCAAGTCAGCAGAATTGGCGAGGCCGAGGTCATGGAAGAGGTCTACATTCAAATGTAGAATGTTTTAAATGTGGAAAGTACGGACACTACTCAAGAGATTGCAACTCAGACAGATGTTACAACTATGGCTGAGTTGGTCATTTTGCGAAGGATTGCCGAGGTGAAAGAAGAACGAATGAAACTGCAAATTTTGCTGCAGAAGAAGTAAGAGATGGAGGAGTTCTGATGATGGCTGGAGGTGAAGTCAACCAGGCATCCGAGATGGAATGGTTTATAGACACTGGTGCAAGCAATCATATGTGTGGGTATAAGCATTTGTTCAGTAGTTTGAAACAAACAGAAGCCGGACATGTTTCTTTTGGAGACGCTTCAAAGGTCGGTGTAAAAGGCCGAGGTACGATTAGTTTCTTGCAGAAAGATGGACGAGTTGGGCGTATTCAAGATGTTTATTACGTGCCTGAACTCAAAAGTAATATTCTTAGTGTGGGACAACTGATGGAGAAAGGCTACTCGGTTATCATGACAGACCGAGTTCTCCTCTTGAAAGAGAAACAAGGACGACTAATAGCCCGAGTGCAGATGGAGAAAAATAGAATGTTCAAACTAACCTTGAGAAGTGTGGAGGTCGGCTGTTTACAAGCCGAGATGAGTGATGAAGCATCCTTGTGGCATCGTCGGTTTAGGCACCTTCACTATGGAGGACTGGCCGAGATGATGAAAAAGAATATGGTGGACGGGTTGCCAAGATTGAACTGTGAGAAGAGATTCTGTGAAGATTGTGTGCTGAGCAAACATGCGAGGAGTCCATTTTAGAGGTCGGCCAAATATCGAGCACGGCAACCACTAGAACTAATTCATACCGACGTGTGTGGACCTATTTCTCCTGGGTCCTTCAGTGGAAAGAGGTATTTTGTTACATTCATAGATGATTTTAGTCGTAAAACTTGGGTGTATTTGCTGGAAGAAAAATCCAAGGTGTTTGAAGTATTCAAAAATTTCAAAACGATGATTGAAAATGCGACTGGTAGGAGGATCAAGTTGATACGTTCTGACCGATGTGAAGAATACACATCCAATGCATTTAGCAGATATTGCGAGGAGTATGGCATCAGAAGATTCTTAACTGCATCATACTCACCACAACAAAATGGAGTAGCTGAGAGGAAAAATCGTACCATCCTTGACATGGTAAGATCAATGTTGAAAATGAAGAGAATGCCTAAGGAGTTTTGGGGGGAGACTGTTATGTGTGTTGTATATGTACAGAACCGCTGTTTACGTTCCATTCTGAATGGAAAGACCCCACAGGAATTATGGACGGGTCAAAAGCCATCGGTGGGCCATTTCAGAGTTTTCGGGAGTGTGGCCTATGCACACGTTCCTGATCAGCAAAGAACTAAGTTAGAAGACAAGAGCAGGAAGTTTATCTTCATTGGATATGACGAGAAGGCAAAGGGATACAAGATGTTAGATCCCGGCACCAAGACAGTAACGATAAGCCGAGATGTGAAAGTAAATGAAGATGATGAATGGAATTGGAGTATTTCATCTGAGATCAAATCAGATCCCAGAAAGATGGTTATTCAAGACGAGAAGGAAGGTGGGTCACCAAGTTGGATCCCGGCAATGAGCGAGATAGCTGATGAAGATGAGATGAGACAACCCCGGATGAGGAGTTTGCAGGATTTGTATGATTCAACTAGCGAAGCCTATCTTGTTTGTTTGTTGACAGATTCTGAAGAAATAAGGTTTGAAGAAGCAATCCGAGATGAGAAATGGCAAAGAGCCATGGATGAAGAAATAAAGGCTATTGAACGAAATGATACTTGGGAGTTGGCCGAGTTTCCAAAAGGAAGTCAACCCATTGGAGTTAAATGGGTTTATAAGAAGAAAATGAATGCTGATGGAGAGATAGAACAATATAAAGCCTGGCTGGTAGCAAAGGGGTATGCGCAAAAGGCAGGAATAGACTATGATGAGGTGTTCGCACCTGTTGCTAGAATGGAGACAATCAGATTGTTGATCTCGTAAGCGGCTCAGTTTGGGTGGCCGATTTACCAGATGGATGTCAAGTCGGCATTTCTGAATGGTGTACCTGAAGAAGAGGTGTATCTCGAACAACCTCTGGGATACTTGAAGGGCGGAGAAGAAAAGAAAGTGTTAAGATTGAAGAAAGCTTTGTACGGACTGAAACAGGCACCAAGAGCCTGGAGTACCAGTATTGATGCATATTTCAAGGAGGATGGCTTTGAACAGTGTCCCTATAAGCATGCCCTATATGTTAAGAAAAAAGGTGATGATTTATTGTTTGTAGCTTTATATGTTGACAACCTGATTTTCATGGGGAACAATGAAGAAATGGCATGAGAGTTCAAGAATAAGATGTCAAAAGAATTTGAGATGACTGATCTTGGCTTGATGAGATATTTTCTCGATTTGGAAGTCAGACAGGACGAAGCTGGAATTTTTGTCTCTCAGGAGACTTATGCGAAGGGAATACTGAAGAGATTTAAGATAGAAGATTGTAACCCAGTTTCAACACCTATGGAACCCGATTCAAAAATTTCAAAGTATGATGGAGGAGAACGTGTTGATCCGAGAAACTATAGAAGTTTGGTGGGATGCTTAAGATACTTAACATGCACGAGGCCGGATTTGTGATTAAGTGTTGGAATTATAAGCAGGTTTATGGAAGAGCCGAGTTACTCTCATTGGAAAGCAGCTAAAAGATTTCTAAGGTATATTCAAGGGACGATCTCACAAGGACTTCTCTATTCGAAGTCAGAAAATTACAAGTTAAAGGGCTACTCGGATAATGATTGGTGTGGAGACGTGGACGATAGGAAAAGCACGGCTGGCTATGTATTCTTTATGGGAAACACGGTTTTTGCCTGGATGTCAAAGAAGGAACCAATTGTGACTCTATCAACATGTGAAGTCGAGTACGTTGCGGCATCCTGGTGTGTCTGCCATGCAGTCTGGTTGAGAAATTTGTTGGAAAAGCTGGAGTAAGTTCAGGTTGCTGCAACTGAGATCCGGGTTGATAACAAGTCAGCAATCGAGTTAGTGAAGAACCCAGTTAATCATGAAAGAAGCAAGCATATTGACGTTAGATTCCACTTCATTCGAGATCAAGTAAAAGAGAAGAAGGTGGAGTTGATTTATGTGACGAGCCAAGAACAAGTCGGAGATATATTCACAAAGCCATTACCAACGCTGCTGCTGGACAATTTTAAGAAGATGTTGGGAATGAAAGATGGAAGAAGTATTTAAAGTTTATGGGGGATTTTGTTGGAATAAACTTTAAAATATTGTTAATGAAGTTTAAAATTTAAAATAAAAGAGAGAATTATGTGAAGAGATATGTGAAAAGATATGGGAGAAAAGATATGGGGAAAGATAAGATATGGAGAGAGATATTGTAGAAAGATATGGGGAGAGATTTTGTTTCAATTTAAAATTTGAATTGTTTAGGTTTAGGTTTAATTTCCATTGCTTATAAATAACATATTATGTAAAGGAGTCTGTGTGGCTTGGCAGACTATTATCAATAGAACGAAATTTTTCTTCTTCAGTAAATTTGTGTGTTTCTGTGAGTGCACCAGTGTGAGAGAGGGACCTGTGATATCTAGAGATACCAATATCAAATTGGTATCAAATTGGTATATGTAAAGGAATATTTAAATGGCTTTTTAATGATAAAAAAAATCCCTTTTTAATAAGACCCATCTACTGGTTATATTTTACTATGATTATATCCTTACTAGGTACATGGAAAATAATATAATTCTTCTTTCTAAATAGGAGAAAAAATCTTATTCATATCTATGTACATTTGGGGGCAGGGAGACACCAGGTAATGCCCCTGTATCCTCTCTTTGGCTCTGTCAAATTCACTGCTCTCAGTGTTTCAGTGTGTGAATGTACCATGGTTGCATTCATGCCCCTGTATGTTAACAATTAATATTAATAATTAGTATCATTAGTATTGTATTATATCTTAAGATAGAACTATAACATTTATATACTAACATATCTTAGCAGAGAAGGGCAAATTATGAATAAAATAAGCCAATCCTTATTTTAAAACGATCTAGCCTCTTAATAGTTACATGAGTTAGAGACAATAAATTGTATATTGTAGAAAATAAAAAATGATCTAGCCTCTTAAACAAAATCTAAAACTCTAGGTTCTTCATAAAAATATTAAAACTACAAATTCTTATTTAGTTAAACATACTTTAGATTGACGCTTTTGCTTCCAATAATAAAACAAAGGCTCCAAAACTTTTTCAAGGTCTGGAATCTTCACCCTGTCCATGAAATTTCGAGCTAATGATGATTGTTTATGGTTTCCTCCAAGCCAAATCTGCATCAAAAGAAAAAGCAGTGTACATGGTAGTCTATTGAGCTTTTCTTTCAACTGTCAGCGGGTTCAGTTGCTGATCAACAAACCTGATAGCTATTTGGACCATCACCAACCAGTCCAAGTTCAGCCATGTATGGTCTAGATCAACCATTAGGGCAGCCAGTTATCCTTACAACCACAGACTCACTATACTCAGGCCAACCTAAATTGCAGGCATAAAAGTTTAAGTATCCTGATTAGTGATTTCCATTAAATCAATATTGCCACACACACTCACACACACACATTGTGATGATCATATTGAATGAGGTGACTCCAACCATTAAAACTCAACAAAATTCAAAGTTTTAAAAGTCTTGGTAGTTGGCAGCACTAAAATTAATCATGAAGAGTACAATGAGATATTTTGACTATTTATGAGTGATGAACATATATGATTGGCTATATAACTATACAGGATATTTATATTTAACCAGTGATCGATCGATGCTTTTGAGGAGCATCATTTGAATAAATTAAGGACTTACAATGTTCTTGCGAACTGAGTGCTAAGGTAAGCTTGGTCTTCAGGAAAGAACCTACCTAGCCCAAAGTCTCCAATCCTAGGCTGAAACTTCTCATCAAGAAGAATGTTGCTTGCTTTGATGTCTCGGTGAACAATTTTTAAATGTGAATCCTCGTGGAGGTATTGTAATTCTCGTGCTACACCAAGAATAATTTGGAATCCAGTGCTCCAATTCAGAAATTTATTACTCTTTCCTGATCATCACAGAAACATCCAAATTAGTAATTATTTTCTTAAAACTATTTTCAGTTCTTTGAATAACTCTGACATATTGGACATGGTATACAGTATATACAAGATCTACAACTTCAAGGAAATTACTTATTTTTTATATCAGTAATTTTGATAAACTGATATCTCACAGGCCCTCTCTCTCTCACACACACTGGTGCACTCACACAAACACAAACACACACAAATTTACTGGGGGGCGAAAACTCTCTTTCTTTATTGATAATAGTCTGCCAAAGCCACACAGATCCCTTTACATAATGTGCTATTTATAAGCAACAAAATTAACCTAAACTTAAAAAAATTTCAAATTCAAATCTAAACAATATCTTTCCTAGTATCTTTCTATAATATCTCTTTTCATATCTTATCTTTCCTCATATCTTATCTACCCATATTACTCCTTTTAAAATTCAAACTACATAAAACAATATTTATTTAAACGTTTATCCTAACAAAATCCCCCCATAAACTTTAAATACTTCTTCCATCTTTCATTCCCATCATCTTCTTGCAATTCTCCAGCAGCAGCGCCGGTAGTGGCTTTGTAAATATATCTCCGACTTGTTCTTGGCTCGTCACATAACTCAACTCCACCTTCTTCTCTTTCACTTGATCTCGGATGAAATGAAACCTGACATCAATATGTTTGCTTCTCTCGTGATTAACCGGGTTCTTCGCTAACTCAATTGCCAACTTGTTATCTACCCGGATCTCGGTCGTACCGACTTGAACTTGCTTCAGCTTCTCCAACAAGTTCCTCAACCAGATTGCATGACACACACACCAGGATGCTGCAACGTACTCGGCTTCACATGTTGATAAAGTCACAATTGGTTCCTTCTTTGACATCCAGGCAAACGTTGTGTTTCCCATGAAAAATACATAGCCAGCCGTGCTCTTCCTATCGTCCACGTCTCCACACCAATCACTGTCCGAGTAACCCTTCAATCTGTAATTTTCCGACTTCGAATAGTAAAGTCCTTGTGTGATAGTCCCTTGAATGTACCTTAGAATCCTTTTAGCCGCCTTCCAATGAGAATAGCTCGGCTCTTCCATGAACCGACTTATAATTCCAACACTTAAACACAAGTCTGGCCTCGTACACGTCAAGTATCTCAAGCATCCGACCAAACTTCTATAATTTTTCGGATCAACTCGTTCTCCTCCATCATACTTTGAAAGTTTTGTACCGGGTTCCATTTGTGTTGAAACCGGGTTACAATCCGTCATCTTAAACCTCTTCAGTATTCCCTTCGCATAACTCTCTTGAGAGACAAAAATTCCATCTTCGTCCTGTCTGACTTCCAAACCGAGAAAATATCTCATCAAACCGAGATCAGTCATCTCAAATTCTCTTGACATCTTCTTCTTGAACTCTCGTGCCATCTCTTCACTATTCCCCATGAAAATCAAATCATCAACATACAATGCTACCAGCAATAAATCATCACCTTTCTTCTCAATATATAGGGCATGCTCATATGGACACTGTTCAAAACCGTCCTCCTTGAAATATGCATCAATGCGGGTATTCCAGGTTCTCGGTGCCTGTTTCAGGCCGTACAAAGCTTTCTTCAATCTTAACACTTTCTTTTCTTCTCCGCCCTTCAAGTATCTCGGTGGTTGTTCGAGATACACCTCTTCTTCAAGTACACCATTCAGAAATGCCGACTTGACATCCATCTGATAAATCGACCACCCAAATTGAGCTGCTTGCGAGATCAACAATCTGATTGTCTCCATTCTAGCAACAGGTGCGAACACCTCATCATAGTCTACTCCTGCCTTTTGCGAATATCCCTTAGCTACAAGCCGGGCTTTATATCGCTTTATCTCTCCATCAGCATTCATTTTCTTCTTATAAACCCATTTAACTCCAATGGGCCGACTTCCTTTTGGCAGCTCAGTCAACTCCCAAGTATCATTCCGTTCAATAGCTTTGATCTCTTCATCCATGGCATTTTTCCATTTCTCATCTCGGATTGCTTCTTCAAACCTTATTTCTTCAGAATCTGTCAACAAACAAACAAGATGGGCTTCGTTAGTTGACTCGTACAAATCTTGCAAACTCCTCATCTGGGGTCGTCTCATCTCATCTTCATCATCTGTCTCGCTCCTTGCCGGGATCCATCTCGGTGATTCGTCTTCCTTCTCGTCTTGCATATCCATCTTTCCGGGATCTGATTTGATCTCGGATGGACTACTCCAATTCCATTCATCGTCTTCATTCACTTTCACATCTCGGCTTATCAGTACCGTCTTGGTGCCGGGATCTAACAGTTTGTATCCCTTTGTCTTCTCGTCATATCCAATGAAGATAAACTTCCTGCTCTTGTCTTCTAACTTGCTTCTTTGCTGATCAGGAACGTGTGCATAAGCCACACTCCCGAAAACTCTCAAATGGCCCACCGATGGCTTTTGGCCCGTCCATAATTCCTGTGGGGTCTTTCCATTAAGTATGGAATGCGAACAGCGGTTCTGTACATATACAGCACACAGAACAGCCTCCCCCCAAAACTCCTTCGGCATACTCTTCGTCTTCAACATTGATCTCACCATGTCAAGGATGGTTCGATTCTTCCTCTCTGCTACTCCATTTTGTTGTGGCGAGTATGGTGCAGTCAGAAACCTTCTGATGCCATACTCCTCGCAATATCTTCTAAACGCTTTTGATGTGTACTCTCCACCTCGGTCAGAACGTATCGACTTGATCCTCCTTCCAGTTGCATTTTCAATCATCGTTTTGAAATTCTTGAACACTTCAAACACCTTGGATTTTTCTTCCCGCAAATACACCCAAGTTTTACGACTAAAATCATCTATGAATGTAACAAAATACCTCTTTCCACTGAAAGACCCGGGCGTAATTGGTCCACACACATCGGTATGAATTAACTCTAGTGGTCGCCGTGCTAGGTATCTGGCCGACCTCTGAAATGGACTCCTCGCATGTTTGCTCAGCACACAATCTTCACAAAATCTCTTCTCACAGTTCATTCTCGGCAATTCGTCCACCATATTCTTATTCACCATCTCAGCTAGGCCTCCAAAGTGAAGATGCCCAAACCGACGATGCCACAAGGATGCTTCATCATTCATCTCGGCTTGCAAACAGCCGACTTCCACACTTCTCAAAATCAACTTGAACATTCTATTCTTCTCCATCTGCACTCGGGCTATCAGTCGTCCTTGCTTTTCTTTCAAGAGGAGAACTTGGTCTGTCATGATAACCGAGTAGCCTTTCTCCATCAGTTGTCCCACGCTCAGAATATTGCTCTTGAGTTAAGGCACGTAATACACATCTTGAATACGTCCAACTCGTCCATCTTTCTGTAAGAAACTAATCGTACCTCGGCCTTTCACACCGACCTTTGAAGCATCTCCAAACAAAACATGTCCGGCTTCTGTTTGTCTCAGATTACTGAATAAATGCTTGTACCCACACATATGATTGCTTGCACCAGTGTCTATAAACCATTCCATCTCGGCTGCATGGTTGACTTCACCTCCAGCCATCATCAGAACTCCTCCATCTTTTACTTCTTCTGCGGCAAAGTTCGCAGTTTCATTCGTTCTTCTTTCACCTCGACAATCCTTCGCAGAATGACCAACTCGGCCACAATTGTAACATTTGTCCGAGTTGCAATCTCTCGAATAGTGTCCGTACTTTCCACATTTATAACATTCTACATTTGAATGTCGGCCTCTTCCACGACCTCGGCCTCCTTGCCAATTTTGTTGACTTGATTCAGCCTGCTCTTTATTCCATCCTTCTTGACCTCGGCCTTTACCAACTCGGTCATATCCACGTCCACCTCGGCCACGTCCTCTACCTCAGAAATTTTGAGAATAGAGCGCCTTCTCGTCCTTGATTAAAACTTTTGTCTGGAGTGCTTGCTCCAGTGATTCTTCTTTCTTATTTTCCTTCCTCTGTTCATGCGCCTCCAATGAACCAGCAAGCTCATCAACGGTGAACGTTGCTAGGTCCTTTGACTCCTCAATCGCACATACAACATTCTCGAAGTCATCAGTGAGAGACCTCAGAATTTTCTCCACCACTCTGGTATCGGGCAGCATCTCTCCGCTTCTCTTTAATTGATTCACTACGGTATGGACCCGAGTAATGAAATCGGATACCCTTTCTCCTTCCTTCATCTTCATTCCTTCCAACTCTCCACGGAGAGTTTGAAGTCTGACTTGCCTAACTCGATCGGCTCCCTTGTAGACATTTGCAAGAATGTCCCACGCCTCTTTTGACGTTGTTGCGCCAGCAATCTTCTCAAATCCGGAATCATCAACTGCTCGGAGCATCATATACAACGCGCCTTTGTCTTTCAATTGCATCTCTTTCAACATTTTGTTCTGCGCCGTCGTGTATCCTGTTGTGGATTGTGGTTCTTCGAAACCATCATGGACAACCTCCCAACTATCATTGGCTCCCAACAGAGCCTTCATCTTGATACTTCAGTTCTCATAATTAGCCTTCGTAAGGCGGGGTAATGGCAGACTACTACTCGGACCACTCTCCATTCTCTCTAGCTCTGATACCAATTTGATATCAGTAATTTTGATAAACTGATATCTCACAGGCCCTCTCTCTCACACACACTGGTGAACTCACAAACACACACAAATTTACTGGGGGGCGAAAACTCTCTTTCTTTATTGATAATATTCTGCCAAAGCCACACAGATCCCTTTACATAATGTGCTATTTATAAGCAACAAAATTAACCTAAACCTAAAACAATTTCAAATTCAAATCTAAACAATATCTTTCCTAATATCTTTCTATAATATCTCTTTTCATATCTTATCTTTCCTCATATCTTATCTACCCATATTACTCCTTTTAAAATTCAAAGTACATAAAATAATATTTATTTAAACGTTTATCCTAACAATTTTTACATATAATAAACACCATGCTGACAAGAGTGACAGTTTATATAAAATAAAACAGGATACCATATATTATGAGGTCCAAACTTCTGTTCTTCATGTATTCGTACACAAGTATCCTTTGAGGGCCATCTGTGCAACATCCAAGAAGGCGAACCAGATTTTTGTGTTGAACGCTTGTGATCATTCTCACTTCTGCCAGAAATTCTTTTTCACCTTGTTGAGACTTGTCAAGAGACAATGTCTATTGACTGCAATAAGCCTTCCATCTGCCAACTTTCCCTGTCAAAACAATTTGAATTTCAGTATGGTAACCACAATAGGAGAGTACATACATTTATGCCAGGCTCAACTACCAAACATAAGTTCTTTAACACACCATTAATGTGAATTTCAACAAATTGTCCACTGCCTTCTTAATATAGTTAGGAGAATATTAACAAGTGCTTTTAGTGCTCTTCTTAATGAGTCAAAACTGAAAAGCTTTTATGGAAAAAGTGTTACTAACACACTTGACCATGATTTCCAGTACAAGTCCACCTGATTTCTATTAATTTTTTTCTATTTATTATTCCTTCATCAAGCCCTTAGGACATTCTTTAAAAGGACTCATATAACTAACATAGATGCATCATGATTAAGAGAATAGATTCTCAAAATCAACAAACAAAATTGCCTATTAAAGCAAGTGACATTAGATTTAGTACCTATACCTGATAAACAGGCACAAATCCACCACTTCCATGAAGATTTCGAGGATGGAAATTGTTAGTGGCTCTCCTCAATGTCCAGAAGTCAAAGTAGCTAATTGTCTAAAGGTTCCCACTAATGAACTCCATTGGTCCTGTACACATAATGGAACTTCAATAAATATAAAGGCCTTCAGTGGTACCACTGTATACATAAATATATTTCAAGTCAAATATTTTTTATGCTTTCTTCCAACTACCTGGTTGTTTTATATTTGGTACAATCATCTTCATCACATCTGACGGTTCAATATATTTCCCTTTTGGTAAGTGCCAAGCACAAATAACAGAAGTAGGATAATTATAAGTGCAACTAACAACAAAAATAACCAAATGTGCTGCAGGCATATTATAGATAATTGAGGTAGTAAATATTTTGCTTTGTAGGCTATGGTTTTATTTATGATGATATCCTCAAATTACCATGTTGTTGACCTGTTAGAGCTGTGTTCTCCATCACCTTTGCTGGCCGTTTAGTACGTTTCCAAAATATAAACACAAGAATCAGCAATATGACGAGCACTACAATCCCTTAGTAATCTGTACTATGAAACCAAGTCAAAAGCAAGGAATAATAATAATTCAAAGTTCAAAAAACAGACTTGTGATGATTGCAGTGAGGTTGCTGGCATCAATTCCTTCAGTAATCTGTTCAGCAGTTTGTGTAGAACCACCTAGTGTTTGCAAAATGCTTAGGCTCCCACTTATTCTCGGAGAGCATCTCCTTCTTGTGCCTCCTCTGCCTCCTGGACCGATCACAATCGGGGCTCCGTGGGTTCACAAAATGCTGGTAAATCTGTGCCATCAGTCTCTCCTACGACAATCCGCTCTCCACCACCACGACATCGTCATCACCCCCCTAACCCGCTTCTCCTCCACAACAAATGTGCGTCTTCCCCATGAAACTCACATCCACAACAACCAATTCGCTCTGATTCTCGGGTTTCAAACTGGATCTCCTCCCATCGAGATCGAGAAAACTGACCACATGTCCCTCCTCGAAGAGGCTCATCCAGAGGAACGGGGTTTTGGTGACATCGTAGGGTGTTCAAATCAGAGTTGGAAGGAGAAAACCTAGAAGCTGAGATGAATGATGGGCCCCACTCTAAGAAGAGAAAGGAAGGGATTTCGATTTTATGACCGGTTCCGCTTCGGATCCAGAAGCCTTCGAGATTCTCCCAATAGTGGAGGGTGTCGTAGATTTGCTTGAAGGAGATGGTGTGCTTTTCAGCCCCACCTTCGCTCGCACACAAAGAACCAGAGCTTCAAATCACCGGAGCAGAGAGAGCCCAATTTCTTCGAGGTACTAAAGGGTTCACAGCTTGGAGTTGGGCAAAGCAGTGGTGTTTTAGGTCAACGAGGCTTTGGAGCGACAGTGGTGTGTAGTGTTTCAGAGTGACCTTTTAATTTCTACACAACAAAACCACGATAGTTTCAGAGTGAAACCGTCCTTGTCCAACTAGGCTAACTAATATTAATACGGTTCTCTCTTAGGACCGTCGTTGACGATTTCAAATAATTACAAAAACGCTATCGTTCTTTTTTTAAAGACGGGTCTTGTATGACCGTCGTTGATCCGCTGTCGTTAAATAAGGTCTTTCTAGTAGTGATAGAATCAAAGCCAGATGCTAAGAGTTGGCTACTTTCATAAACATAGTCGAAACACAGTTCAAATCGGGTTTCCAAGACAGGTTTAGAGGAAAGGGTGACACTACTGCGGGACGAAGAAGAATTAGGGTTCTTCAGTTCAGAACCCTGAAGAAAAAGGGAAGGGCGTACAGGGGAAGCCCTAATGTCAGACTCAACCCTAGGAATGTCTAAAGGGGTTTTATTTTCAGGTAAAGGAATTGGGTTTTTGGGAACTTTACTTTTCTTTTTGTTGCTAGCCCCACCAGTATAGGAGCGAAGAAGAGTTTTTTCCCTTTCTTCTTCAGGAACGGGCAAACCAAATAACTAATACCCAACCCTAGGGAGAATGGTTTGGCATAATTTTGCCTCTTCCTCGAGAGAAATGCTCATGATAAATGAAGAAAACAACAAATTTTGCAAGAGAATTGAAGAATCAAGATATTCACAGCAAGAAAAGGAAAGTGGCTGAAGAATTGAATTATTTGCAGTAAAGAAGCAAAACTCAAAAAATGACCAAAGTTGGAAATTGACTCAAGAGCAACCAACAAACTACAATCGAAATAAAAACAAAAACAAGAAGTTCAGTGGTAATGGCGGGCACCTGAGTCTGCGAAGAGTTCTTAAAATGTAGGAGATGAAACGCTGGAAGTAGCAGAAGTAAGGGCTCAAGAATGCAAAGGATATTCAAGAAGAAAAAGCAATAAGAGAATAGGAAAATATGAATGAAAATGGAAAAGGATATATATAAGCGTAAAGGAGGATGTAAATGTAATCGTTGGAGTCTTACGAAACTTCGCGTAACCGTTGAACGTATATGCAAGCGTAACCGTCAGACGTGGGTGAAGCGTCACGACTGGTGGCAAAAAAGACTATTCAATTCAAAATTTCATAATTAGCGTGCAGTATGAAACTACATAGCATTATATGTGTGTGTGCATCGCAGCGGAAAAATAGAACGCCAACAGTGTACTACAGTAAAGGATATGACTTGCTACAAAAAAACAACTTCAACATAAACGTTCCCTATTCCTAACGAGATACGTGGACCTTTGTGAATGTCCAAATCTGGGGAGAATAGGATTGTATATTTCCCTTTGTTATTGAAATGAATACAATACTCAGATATGGACAGTCACAGTTGCAATAAAGAAATAACCCGGAATATACAAAATCGGGATCAACCATGAAGTAACAACCCGGCATATACAAAAGTCAGGATTAATGTCAACAAAAGAAGCAGAGTTAAGGGAAATGATGTCCGAAAACCAAAACCCGTCAGAACCAGAAGACAAGATTGTCAGTTAATACACCCGGCTGCCTAGAAGTCTCGACAACCAAGCTGGGGGCAACTGTTACGGACCCAATATATGGACCTAATAAAGCACCCCATTATCGTGAAGCCCATTAAAGGTCCATCAGCTTAGAATCTCAACAATAACTGAGGAGATCTTAGTAACGAGCATAACAGTCATCAAAGGAGATCATAACAAACATAACAAACAGATATTTTATCAAGAGGTTATATTTTATCTAATCAAGAGGTGACAAGGATTTAACCTAGAGGTAACACCCTTATAAATAAGAGATACGTTCACAGGTATAGGCATTCTCTCTCTAACCCTAATATATGCTGTCATTGTGCACATACATCACGTCCAAGATTAATATCGTCGTGCACGGTGATTTGCTTGACTTAGAGGTATCTTCCTCATAGATACCTTGGAGAGAGTTCTTGATCCAAGATCAAATTACTAGCTATCCAATTATACATTGTTGTTCTCAACAACAGAACAATTATAATTATAATTTTTAAATAATATTGGCCAAAAAATAAAATTTAAATTTAAATCACTCATATATAATTGTATGATTCAATTTTTTTTCATACTCTTAAATGAAAATTGTTTTCTTACTAGATATACCTTAGATTTTGGGCAAGAAATTCGGTAAAAGAAAAACAAATCATTCATACATAAGAGGTTTAGGACGGTACTATGTACCAACGTTGGTGTCCAATGACCAATACCATATTTATCCTGAATTGTTGTTTTTTCTATTTATAATTCCTGTGGTGGAAAAGGTGACAAATGGTTATCCAAACACGTGTTTGAGTATGAATTTGTTTTGGTAGACGAGGCCGTTTATGGGGAACTTTGCATGATTTGGAAACACAAGGAGGAAGCCGTAAACAGATAGATTTGAACTGTTCCTTCCTCCTTCATCGGTCGCTTCCTAAACATTTTACCTCCTTCTTCCACCGTATCATAGAATAGGACCACTCCTAACACGTTATTATTACCTTTTAATTCCTATTTTCTTTCTATTAATTCTTCCACATTTTCCTCTTTTCCGGGTGTTCTAGTTCCTATTCTGATCAAGGTTTCAATCTCTCTTTTGTATGTTCTTGTTCTTCTTAATTATTATGTTTTTTGTTCACATGTATGTGATTTCATTTCATTTCTCTCTCTCCATTTGTATGCCATAACGTTGTTCTTGAAGGGTGATACCATCTTGCAAATATTTGAGAAAAAAGATGGAAGACATAAAGAGAAATGAGAATTTTGTATCAATTGTTGTTGAAGGGCATAAGACTTTCATAAAATGTCGTTCTTATAATAATATGAAATGGGAAAATTCTGTGTCAAAAAAGTAAAATGGGAAAATTCATATAACAATTTGTAGAATATATTCTTTATATTTATTATCCTATCATTTATTACATTTCAAATTTCTCTTTTACTTTTACAAATATCATTTCTCTAATATAATATGTTAATTTTTTGTGGAGATGATGAACTGCATTTGGTGTGACACTTACAAATTATCTTAATTTCTTCTATCTGGCTTTTCTTCATTTTGCTATAAATGGCTCATAATTCTTAAATTCGATATGTTCACTATCCAAGCTTTCAATTGGGTAACGCACACAAAAAAGTTAATACAAGATAATTACAAGCAGATAAGGTATTATTACAAAAACCACAAGCGTTTGATGCTGAGCAATAATCTATGTGGTATACGTAAAAAAGGAAGGAAAAAGGATTTTATGTCGTATCTGAAGGGCAATAAACGTTTAAATAATTTTGTTCTTGTAAAGATCTGAGATTGTGCTTTGAGATGTTCTTATAGCTTTTATTTCGGTTTTCAAATCACTTGAATTTCAGAATTTTTGGTGGCAGACCCTGTGAGAAATATTAAAGACGGGCCACTTTCAAAATCCACCATGGAAACCACTTTCAAAGATGCTGTGTCCAAGTTTGGAGGAAGAATTGATTGGAAATCTCGTCGAACCCAGAGTCTGGTGGAGGAGGTATTATGTATATTTTTGAACTGTATTTATGCTTTACATTTTCTTTGTGCTTTTGGGTTTGTATGTATAGCATCATTTGCAAATACCAAGTTAGAGAAAAATGGAGAACTACTACATTATAAACATGTGTTTAGATGATTAAATTGTGGTTGATGGTGTTTCTGGCTTGTGAATATACCAAAAGGGTTCTGGTTTTCGCATTGGTGCCTAAATGATGAAGATATTTCTCTACTGATCCGTTTCATAACTTAAGAATATTATTTTATAGATGTAACTATGTTTTTAATCCTTTAAATTTAAAGACATGTGTCTTTTTTAGTACTTTAAATTAAAATATGCATTTGTTAGTTCCTCAAATTCGCGAAATATTTTTTAAGTCCTTTTTTGTGGTTAAAAACGGTCACCAATTATACACCAAAATCATTAAATAGGTATTAAAAAAAATATTTCATGAATTTAAAGGACTAAAAACTATAAATTTTTATTTAAGAGACTAAAAAAGACACCCAAATTTAAGGGAGTAAAAATGTACCTAAGTCAATTTTATAATTCATCATAAATAATGCTAAGGATATTTCTCCATTGACCCAAGTCAGAACTTCAGAAGAATGCTAGTAATGGATAAAAAGCAAAGGTGTTGTAATCTTGTTATAAGGTTTGAGACATGATGGTGCAAAAAGTTAAACCTTATAGATAAAACACGCATTTTTTTGTTATCCCCGTAGGAATTACACACAGTATCAAGGTTTACAATAATCACACACTATATTCAATCAAATGAATTACCCCCTTCGTAGATAAACCATGCATTTACAATTGAATGATTGTACTTGTAGAGTGGACTAATAAATTATTCTCTAATTACTTGTTTCCCATTGCTTTGGGGCATTCATAAACTACTAGTTTTACTTATTTTAATTTTTCTGGTTGAATAGACAAGCAAGCTTGTAGAAGACTTTAGAAAGGAAGAAATTGTTGAGGAATTGGAAAACACTAAGAAGCTGACAGAAGAACTCAAAAGTAGCTTAGAAAAGGTAGAAAAAGATGAGCTTGAGGCAAAAGAAGAGGCTGAACGTGTGATTCTCAAAATTGAAGAGATGGAGCAGGACATTGCAAGTGAAGCCAATATTGAAGTCAAGGCAGAACTTGAGGCTAAAAAAGCCATGCTTACTGAAGCGCTTTCGGAGTTTGAATTCATCAAAAGAGAACTGGACTCAATGCGTAAGGAGTATAATTCTATGGCGAGTGGAAGGGATATAGCAATCAACAATGCAAAAGAGGCAATTGCAAAATCCAAGCAGATTGAAAAGGCAGTTGAAGACTTGACTACTGAGTTGATTGCAACAATAGAGGAGTTGAACTCCACGCGAACCGCACATTTGGAAGCAGAAGAACAAAGATTAGGAGTTGTTGATCAAGATTCTCATAATTTGAAGTTGGAACTTGAAGGAGTAGAAAAGGAGCTCCAAAGAGTAAATGAGCAAGTTTTGTCAGCCAGGGTTCTAAAATCTAAATTGGAATTAGCTTCCTCCTTACTGCATGATTTGAAAGTTGAATTAGCAGCATATATGGAATCAAAAGTAAATGAGGAATGCTATAAAGAACAAAAAAAGGAACTTGAGGAACTAAAGCTAAACATAGAGAATGCAACTTCTGATGTTAACAGCTTGAGGGAGGCTTCCGTGTCACTAAAATCAAAACTAGAAAAAGAGAAGTCGATTCTGACTTCCCTTAGGAAAAATGAGGAAAAGGCTTCGACCTTGGTTGCGAATCTCCAAGATGAACTAGAGAAGTCTAAGTCAGCCACAACTTTCATTCAGATGAAAGAGAATGAAGCAAGAGAGATGATGACTGAGTTGCCAAAGAAACTTCAGAAAGCAGCACAAGAGGCTGATGAGGCCAAATCACTTACTAAGGCAGCTCAGGAAGAGCTGATTGAAGAGCAAGAAGAGGTTGAACAAGCCAAAGCCAAATCAAGCACATTGGAAAGTAGTTTATTGGCAGCACAGAAGGAGATAGAAGCAGCCAAGGTTGTTGAGATGTTGGCCAAAGATGCAATCACAGCATTGGAGAAGAGTAAATCAACTAAAGGCAACAAAAATGACCAGGACTCTTCCTCAATGGTGACACTCACGCTAGAAGAATATCACGAGCTTAGCAGGAGAGCTTATAAGGCAGAGGAGCATGCGAACACGAGGATCGAAGCTGCTAATTCTCAGATTCAGATAGCAAGGGAGTATGAATTAAGAAGCCTCGAGAAGTTAGAAGAACTCAATGAGGAGTTGTCTGTAAGAAGAGAATCTCTCAGCATTGCAACCGGGAATTCCAAAAAGGCCAATGAAGGAAAGTTAGCTGTAGAACGTGAATTAAGAGAATGGAGGGCTGAACAAGAGCAACAAAAGAAGCCTGGTGAATCGAATAATGAACAAACTTCTACTCCAATTAAGCCCGCACACGATTCATCAAGCCCTAAGGGAAAAGTTCCTTCCAATAACACTGAAGTTGGATCAACCTCAGATAAGAACAAAAAGAAGAAGAAGAAGTCATTATTTCCTTCCAAGGTTGTAATGTTCTTTACCAAGAAAAAAACGCACCCAACCAAGTGAATGTAATCCTTCAATAGAAGGTAGTACACTAAGTACCAAATCTAATTTGTGAACAGGTTGTGTATTGGTTGCCAATTGTGATAATTTGTATTAAGCTATTTGGTTGCAAGGAGAAAATAAGATCATTTAATGTATATATATGGTGTAGCTTCTCTATTATTCAAATTTTCAAACTTTACTACAAAATTACCATTCTAAAGGAAAAGGCACAAGAGTCTACTTTTAGGACACATCTACTATAGCAATATATGTGCTAAAGCTTCGAGTTTATGGAAATTTGCTTGATTCATTCTCAAATAGAAATATGTTTTGGATCATTCTCAAACATAAATTTTGTGATAAAAATCTGGTCTCTTATTTTAATGATATTTCATTTTACCTTTTAAAAAAACTAATAGTTATTTTGAAGAATGTAACCCACAACTTATTCATTTGAAAAATTATATAGGAATAGATTTTGTTGATGTGAGAATCATTTGGTTAGGAGAAAGTGGAAAATTATAATAAAAATAAAAATGTTGACCTAGTGATATCTAGTTAGTTTAGTTGTCAATGTCATAGTTCATTATCCAAGATTTATATATTATAAATAGATGTGGTTATGTTGGCACCCAAATTATATTGGACCTTTTCTCATAGTCAAATTGAAAAATTAAAATGTTAGCCGAATCAACAAACTTAGGATAAGGGTAACCAAAATGACATATTTATCTAGCAATGATTGATATTCAGTTAATATTTTCAAGTAGCTAGATGTTAGTTGAATTCAAAATTGGAAAAATGGTTAAGGCACCTAGTAGTGGATCCTAAAAAATGGGGGCTACAAGGAACAATAGTTGAAAACAATATAAATACACTCAAATACCAAGAGGGGGGTGAATTGGTATAAACTTGACCTTTTAAAGTTTTAGAAAATCATAGTTAAAGGATCTTCATCACTCTTAAAACCAATGATACTTCAATTCAATCAAACAACTCATTCCAAGAAACGAATGACAAAAACCTTCACTTGTTGAGTAAGAAAGAATTCACAATAGTCAAGAGATCAAGATAGCAAGAAGAGATAAAGGAATAGAGATCAATGATGGAGTGCCTTTAGTTAAATATTTTTCTATCATTCTTAGCTTATTTGACTTCTCTTGGACTTTTATTTTCCCATTCTAATTCATTTTTTGTCTTAAGCAAGTTAGTGGGCTTAATTGCTAATTGTTACGTATTTTTGGATTTTATGCTCACTTGACGTATCTGCCTTGTATAGGACCTGCAGAGCTCTACGGAACTCCGAATTGAGCGTTCTTGTAGTCCTTGGAAAGATAACAAAAATATCTACAAGTTTGCCAGAAATAAGCCAAGGCCAATTCTGCCATTTGAAGGGTCATTTTAGGCTTTGAAGTCAGAACCACTGCACTTATATTTTGGACTGCGAGTTGGACTTTTATTGGTGTAAATAGCATAAATAATTAGAATTGATGGGTTGTTCATGGCCCATTCTTTTCTTCAGACTTAGTCACTATATATTGGTGACATTAGGAGGAATTATTACATTACATTTCATTTTGCAAAAACAGTTTTACATTTCTCTTTTTAAGTTTTTAGAATCAAAACCCTTTCTCTTATTTTCTCTCAACTGTTCTTCCTTGTTCTTCATTGTTCTTCATTTTTGTTTTTCCTTCTTCCATTTTCGTGCACTTATTTCATGCAGCTTTCATTGATGATGATCATGGAAGGCTAAATAATCAATCAATCCAAGGATCCAACCCAAGCAAGAGAAGAATTTGAGTTCTGGTTTAGTATTTTGAATTCTGTGTGAATGTTCACTTTCTTCTTCAATTGCTATTCTGTTTTCATGATTATGGATGCATTTAGGATTGAAAGCGGATTAGGTTATGGATTCATTTTCTAATTTTGAATATAAATCACAGATTAATTGGATGATATTTCAATTAGGGTTGTGGTTTCAATTAATTTAGGGGTTAATTCGATTGAACTGCTTCTAATGAAATTGAATGAACTTTCAAAATAGGATAAATTTTTGAGAACGATGATGATTTGAATAGCTTGGTTTGGTGAATTGGATTGATGCTCTTTAATCTATTT
This sequence comes from Glycine latifolia, assembly GCA_013407115.1. NCBI lineage: Eukaryota > Viridiplantae > Streptophyta > Magnoliopsida > Fabales > Fabaceae > Glycine > Glycine latifolia. The sequence goes on along the minus strand of CM023948.1, from coordinate 15,165,529 downwards.
TACATTACTTGTTATTAATTCTATTAGTTTCTGCATTGATTTTTAATCGTAGTTTGTGTTTTTGCAATTTTTACTTCGCGCCTGCAAACTGTTAGACAAAACCCCCCCTTTACTGTTAGTAGTAAATTGAAGATAGAACCATATTGATAGTGTCTTTGAGTCGACCTAGGTTAATCCTGTGCTACAGAATTAGCGTAGTTTAATTGTTTTGAAGCGACAGGACAAATGCTTATCAATCAACACAAGAACATATACTGGTGTTGGATATAGGAGGAGCTGGAAGAAGATCAAGTCAAGGATGAAGATGTTGCTTTAGAGTTTTAGCTTCTCACATTTGTAATTTGCCTAGTTGTTCAAGAAGATTGCCTCGTAATCCTTGCATTGCATGAGCATAATCATATACATGCATTCATGTCTTAAGAAAAGCATACAAGATTACATGTTTGCATTTGAAAAGGAATTCTCATGGCTTAGGTTTTGAAAAATCAGAATTTGCACTACCTTAATCGATTATAGGCCATAAGTAATTGATTATCAGCTTGTATTATTTCTGGAAAAGCCATGAAGAACACTTTAATCGATTACAACAAAGCGTAATCGATTACATAGCCTTATTTCAAAAACATGCCAGACTGCGTTAATCAATTACCACTCACTGTAATTCATTAACTAGGCTTAGTACAAAACATAGCATGATTGCCTTAATCGATTATCATTCATCTGTAATTGATTACCAAGGCTTATTTCATAAACTGTGACTGACTGGTTTAATCGATTATTTCACAGTTTAATCGATTACATTGTTCATGAAATTTTTCCAGATTGTCTCAAGAACATTTTAATTGATTACCTGGTATATTAATAGATTACACAATGTAAAATAATCGATTACACTTATGTATTAATCGATTACATTCTGTTAAATCTATTTTTTATTTAAAGCCATTGGGTTTGTGCTTTTGAAAGAACACATACAATCATAGTTTATAGCAATTGGGTTTGTGCTTTTGCAACCAATCGGAGCTTGGAATGCTATTGAGAAAGGTCCTTTGATCCCCACAAAAACTGTTGATAATGAAAGAATTCCTAAGGAGTGGGATGAGATGACAGATGTAGAGAAAAGAGTTGTATGGTATGATTTTAAAGCAAAAAACATTATTATATTTGCTTTTTCTTCTGACGAATTATTTAGAACTGTTAGGTGTAAAAGCATAAAGTAAATGTGGGAGATGTTGGAAGTAACTCAAGGAAGCATTTCTTGATTCATGAATATGAAATGTTCAAGATGAGCAATACAGAAAACATTTATTAGCTACAAACAAGGTTCACTCACATTGTCAACCATCTTCTTGGTCTTGGGAAGAATTTGCTAAAGAATTAAACATCAAAATATTTAAGTGTCTCACAAGACCATGGCAACCAAAAGTTACAGCAATCAAGGAATCAAAAGATCTATCTAAGATGTCCATGGCTGGACTTTTTGGTAAGCTTCTTGATTATGAACTTGAAATGTCACAGCTAACACATGCAGAGGATATAGAGAAGAAACACAAGAGCGAAGATGAAAGTGATGAACATATAAACATAATAGTGAAGAAATTCAGCAAGTTCATGAGAAGAAACAAGAACAAAAAGCTGTCAAAGTTCAACAGGAAAAATGATAGCAACAACAACAACAACAATACCTCCAACTTCACTTGCTTTGAATGTGGTAAACCCGGCCACATCAAATCTAAATGTCCAATCTTTTTGAAGAAGCAACAAGGTGAAAGGAAGACAAAGAAAAAAGGGAAGCCACAGAAGGCATACATAGCATGGGAAGACAATGATTCAACAACCTACGAATCAACAAGTGAGAATGAAGAAGCAAATGTTTCTTTCACATCTACATTAAGTGATGATGAAGAATTCTCAAGTGCTAAATTTGAGGTAAATTCTGAATATGATAATATTTTTGATGCTTTCGATGAGATGCATGAAGAGGCCTAAAAGCTTGCACAAACCAATAATAGGCTAAAAGGTAATCTCAAATGGCATGTTACCAAAATTGCTGAATTGCAATTTGAACTTTGCAATTTGAAAGAAGCAAATGAAAAGCTTGTTTTAAGTTACAAAGCTAATGGATGTGTATGTGCCTCATCATCTTCAAATTTTGATAAATGCAAGCTTTTACAAAAAGAATTTGATGATTACAAAAAGAGTCAAGGTGAAAAATATATGTTTTTGCTTTCAGAAAATTCTTACTTGGTTGATCTTTGGAAAAGACTCTATAGAGGAAAATGTAGTTTAAATCAAATGCTTAGTGTTCAAAAATATGTTGGAGATGATAGAGGACTATCTAAGGATCAAGCCAAAGGTCTGGAAGGAGAGCTTGAAGCACTTCCTTTGGTGAGCTTTGAAGGACCCATGACAAGAGCTAAAACCTAAACCCTTCAAGATCACATTAAAAGGATTGTATGTTGTAATAAACATGCGTTGTTGTTTTAATTGATTACAATGTTTTTGTAATCGATTACACAAGCTAGTGCTGGATGCCGGGTTGCTATAGCCAGGATGCGTAATAACCACATGCTATCTCTACAAGGGCGGTAGCTGGGATGCCGGGTTGCTGTAGCCGGGATGCGTAATAATATATGTGCTTAGTCAAGTACAAGGACGATAGCTGGGATGTTGGGCTGTGCTTAGCTGGGATGTACATAGTTGGGTTGTGCGTAGCTGGGATGTGCGTAGCCGGGTTGTGCTTAGCCGGGATGTGCATAGCTGGAATGTGCGCAGCCGGGATATGCTTAGCCAGGTTATGCATAGCTGGTATGTGAGTAGCTTAGATGTGCTTAGTCAAGATGTATGAGCTGTCTGAGATGTTTGAGCTTGTTTGAGTTGTCCGGGATGTCTGAGATGTTTAGAATGTGCGTAGACTGGATGTGCTTAGCTAAGATGTCCGAGCTGTCCGGGATGTCCGAGCTATCTGAGATGTCCAGGATGTCCGGGATGGGCGTAGTGCGTCTATGTATTTCTGTTATTTTGTATTGGACCTTGATATTCCCGCAAATGGGCCTAAAATTACATTTGTAGGTGTTTAGTAGAGGCCTAGCCATATAAATACTCAGACTTTGCCATTTTTGCTAGAAACTTTTGATTAATAGAAATTGAGCATTTGCTTGAATTGAGAGCTTAGCCTCTTGTTGGTTCTTGATTGAAACCAAATTGATTCTTATCAAGGAAGCTTTCATTTGTGACGAATCCTCCTCTGACTTATCGTCCCTTTGTGGATCATGGCGTCGTTCCTAATCATTCCTTAATCTTATCCATTTTTCTAATTGAGTTTTAACCCACAATTCATGGAGTCTTGAAGTTTGCAATCCGAAAAAGATCCTAGCCAAGCATTCATGTCTTGGAAGTCATCAGGAGATACTTTTGGTTTGGGTTACAAACATGGATCAAAACCTTTTGGAAAAATAAAGTTTGTACCACTAAAATAAAAAAATCAAAGAGGCTTTTCAAAAACTAAGTATCATCAATTGACTCATTTTGAACAAGCATCAAATACTATTACTTGCAATTATTGCATGAAGAAAGGTCTTACATCCATTAGGTGCTATGCTAGGAGATACTATGTGCCTAATGGTGAATGCATTTGGGTGCCTAAGAGAAAAAGGAAGACAACTAACCTCTATGGACCAACCCCACATTGGGTACCTTTCTTTGTTACTTAAATTGATTTTTGCAGGTGTGTCTAAGAGCAAAATCAGTATTATGGTATCTTGATAGTGGTTGCTCTAAGCACATGACAAGTGACATGTCCATGCTCACAAATTTGACTCTCAAAGATGGAGGATATGTCACTTATGGTGATAATAATAAGGAAATATCATTTGATAGAGGTCCAAGACAAGCCAAAGGTCTAGAAGGAGAGCTTGAAGCACTTCCTTTGGTGAGCTTCAATGGACCAATGACAAGAGCTAGGACTCAAGCACTTCAAGACCACATTCAAGCTAACTTGGGCAAGCATGAAGTTGCACACCAAATCAAGGATGACAAGAATTGTATTTTGATGTCTCAAATCCAATTTAATTCAATAAATTCCAGCACTTGTTAGAAGAAATTCAATAAAACAATTGTAAATAGGTTGCTACTTGTTTAATCAATTATTTTAACCTTGTAATCGATTACAACATTTCAGTTGCAAACAGGAACAAGGCCTTACTGCTTTAATCGATTAAATGGCTAGTGTAATCGATTATTTCAGTTCTTGACTGCATTAATCGATCACAAGAGTGAATTAATCGATTATTCCAGTCAGGGGTTGCAACTGCACATGTTTGGGAAGCCAAAGGTCACTTAGGGAAAGCTTGCACTTCAAGCTTCATTTAGGCTTCATTTCAATTTGCTTTTTCTTACATTTCAGTGACATTTAACTTGTAATTCGTGGCCTATATAAGGTGACAAAACTGAATGTAACTAACTTTGGTTCATTAATACAATTTCTGAAAATTGTTGTGAGAGTTTCTCTCTTGTTCTTGTTCAAGAACTTCTTGAGTCTTATCAATGGCTTCCCAATGCTATTGTGGTGATTCTTCCTAGACTTATTAGAGAGCTTCTCCATGGTGTCTTCACCTTCATCCCTATCCTTTCTTCCATCTTCCATTTTCTACAAGTTAAACTTCTAAAACAGCTCCAATTTCAAGGAGTGCTGAAAGCTTGTGTGTTCTTGAAGTTTGCTTGAAGATTGGGTTCTATTGCAAGGTAGATTTGGGAAAACTTAAAGGCTATGGGTTCAGCTGTTACATCATCATTGGAGAAGGAAATATAGTAGATAGCTTCAAAACAAAGATAAAGAATGTGATTTATTAGGAAGGTTTGAAGCACAACCTCCTTAGCATAAGCCAACTATGCGACAAAGGACTCAAGTTCTCCTTCAATGACAATTGTTGTTTAATATGTGATGGTCAAAATGGTGAGGTTATCCATTGAGCATGCATTTATTCACAACACTAGCTGCCTAGTAAGTAAAATTAATGATACATGGTTATGGCATAGGAGAGCTAGTCACTTAAACATGCATCATATGAACAAGCTTATTAGAAAGGACCTAGTCATAGGCTTACCTAAGCTTAAATTTGACAAGGAAAAAATATGTGATGCTTGTCAAAAGGGAAAACAATCAAAGAATTCTTTTCAAAGTAAAAATGTTGTTTCTACCTCTAGACCCCTTGAATTGCTTCATATGGATTTATTTGGTCCTTCTAGAATTATGAGCTTGGGGGGTAATTTCTATGGGCTTGTTATTGTAGATGATTACTCTAGCTACACATGTACTTTGTTCATAAGATCCAAGAGTGATGCATTCACAGCAATTAGAAAATTAGCCAAGATCATTCAAAGTGAAAAAGCATGCAACATTGTTTCAATAAGAAGTGATCATGTTGGTGAATTCCAAAATGAGTATTTTGAAAAGTTTTGTGAAGAAAATGGAATTAACCACACTTTTTCAGCTCCAAGAACACCCCAACAAAATGGTGTTGTGGAGAGGAAAAATCGATCCCTTGAAGAAGGAGCAAGAACCATTCTTAATGAAACAAATTTGCCTAAACACTTTTGGACGGATGCGGTGAGTATGGTTTACTACACTTTGAATAGGTTACTCATAAGGCCTACTTTAAAGAAAACACCTTATGAACTATACAACAGAAGAAAGCCAAACATATCTCACTTAAGAGCATTTGGCTGCAAGTGTTTTGTTTTAAACAATGGTAAAGATTCTCTTGGAAAATTAAATGCTAAAGCTGATGAAGGTATTTTTCTTGGTTACTCTTTGCAAAGTAAGGCTTATAGAATCTTTAATAAAAGAATATTGTGTGTAGAGGAATCTGTCCATGTTATATGTGATGAGTCTAACTCCTCCAAGGAAGAAAATGAGTGTGATATTGATGTAGGACCAATGGAAGAGTATTTGCAACTCAAGGATCTAAAGGGAAAGGAAAAGGCAGAGCCATATGATGAATTAGAACATTCAACACCTTTAGAAAAGACCAAGGATTGGAGAAGAACTAAAGACCTTTCCCTTGACAATATAATTGGGAAAGTTTCGAAGGGATTTTCTACTCGATGAAAGTGGGTTTTTCGAAACAAACTTGATGAAAGTGGCATCATAGTAAGGAACAAGGCCAAATTGGTTGCAAAAGGATACAACCAAGAGGAAGGCATAGACCATGATGAAACCTATGCTCCAGTTGCTAGGTTAAAGGCCATTAGGTTGTTGCTTGCATATGCATGTTTGATGGACTTTAAATTGTTTCAAATGGATGTTAAAAGTGCATTTTTAAATGGTTACATTGAAGAGGAGATATATGTGGATCAGCCTCCTGGATTTATTGATTACAAACATGCAAACCATGTTTTCAAATTAAGAAAATCTCTTTATGGTTTGAAACAAGCACCAAGGTCTTGGTATGAGAGATTGAGCAAATTCTTGCTTGATCAATCTTTCATAAGAGGAGAAGTTGACAAAACCTTGTTCATCAAGAAAAGAGGCAATGACATTTTGTTCGTTCAAATCTATGTTGATGACATTATATTTGGTTCAACTAATCAATCTATGTGCAGAGAATTTTCTGTCTCAATGCAGAGTGAATTTGAGATGTCAATGATGGGAGAGCTCACATTCTTTCTAGGACTACAAGTCAAGCAAATGAAGAATTGGACATTTCTTAGTCAAACCAAGTATTGCCTGGAAATGATCAAGAAGTTTGAAATGGAGAAGTGCAAGGATGCTGCAATTCCAATGGCTACATCAACCTATCTTGATTCAGATGACAAAGGAAAAAGTGTTGATAAGTCTAAATACAGAGGAATGATTGGATCTTTGTTATACTTAACTGCAAGTAGACCTGACATTATGTTAAGTGTATGCTTGTGTGCTAGATACAATCAAATCCCAAAGAGTCTCACCTTACTGTAGTCAAAAGAATCCTCAAATATCTCAAGTCTACACCAAGAGTTGGACTTTGGTATCCTAAAGGTGCATCTCCTCAACTTAATTGGATATTCTGATTCTGACTTTGCAGGGTGCAAATTGGATAGGAAGAGAACTAGTCAAACATGCCATTTGTTAGGCAGCTCACTAATCTCTTGGCACTGCAAAAAGCAATCTTGTGTTGCCTTGTCAACTACTGAAGCTGGGTATATCTCTGCTGGAAGCTGCTGTGCACAAAGCCTTTGGTTGAAGCAACAACTACTAGATTTTGGTGTTGAGCTAAAGGAGATACCCCTTCTTTGTGACAATACAAGTGCAATTAACATATCCAAGAATCCAATCATGCATTCAAGGACGAAAAATATTGAGATAAGTCATTATTTCCTCAAGGATCATATCCAAAAGGGTAATTGTAAAATTGAGTTCATAGATACTCTAAATCAATTGGCTGACATCTTTACGAAACCTTTGGCAAAAGATAGGTTTTATGCACTTAGAAACATGCTAGGCATACTTGATGAATCCAACATATGTTAGCATGTCATTTTGATTGCCTTTGCATTTGATGATTCACTAAATAAATGACCATATACCAATGATGGATAGAAGATAAGCATTTTACAGCATAAACATTGTAGTTTCTGCATAATTGACTGTAATAATTGATTACGTATCAGAATAATTGATTATTTGATGATTGAATACTCTTTAAAATCAATTTGTTGCATATGTAATCAATTACTTAGTCGAAATAATTGATTACTGTTTGTCTAAACTGAACCCAAAACTTTTGAAATCTTTGGAGTAATCGATTACTTGATCGAATTAATCGATTACATATCTTTAGAAGCTTATTATGAATCAATGCCTCACTGGAGTAATCGATTACACACTATGGTAATCAATTACAATGTGTTAACTCTGTTTTGAATTCTTACTGGAGTAATCAATTACACTTCAATTTAATCGATTACACCATGTAGCAGTATCTCTATTTGGCTACGAATTAATCGATTATTGACTCTTGTAATCGATTACGCATGGTGTTTATGCAACTTATGCAGATTTCTTGGAAATCTAAACTACCATATCTTATCATAAATTCAAAATTCAAATTTGCAACTGAGCATTTAAGCTTCTGGGTATACGAAATAGCTGGTACACAAATTTAAAATTCAAATTTGAACCCTAAAAACTGAAAACAATAGGAATACCCACAATAACCAAGAGGGGGCTGAATTGGTTTAAACTTGGCCTTTTGAAATTTATTTGTAAAATCAGAGTTAAAGGATCTTAATCACTTTTAAACCAAGAATGCTTCTAATCAATCAAACCACTCAGCCCAAGAAATCAATTGCTTAAAACAGAACTTGTTGAGTAATGATAATAATACCAAGAACAAATGAACAAGATAACTAGTAGAGATTAAGGAATAGAAAATAAACACAAGAATTTATACTGGTTCACTTCTCAAGAGAAGCTACATCCAGTTTCTTCTAATCAACACTAGATTAGAGTTCCACTATTATAAATTTCAGTTATTATAAGCTTTACAACAGTCACCCTTTATCAAACCTAGATAAAGAATAGAAATCTAAAACCCTATTAGACTCCTAGTTGAAAATGATATGAATACTTCACACTTAACCAAGAGGGGGGGTGAATTGGTTAGACCTTGATAAATCAAAAATTCTTTAATCAAAATCAGAGTTTTAAACGATCTTTATCACTTTTCAAAACCAAGAAACCTTATTCAATCAAGTAGCTCAGCCCCTTAAAATTCAATGGATCAAAATTGACTTTTCAAGATAAGCAAATGAATCAAGAAACAATTTATATGAGGAGAGTAGATTCAGAAAACAACACTCAAGCAATTTATACTGGTTCACTTCAAACCCATGAAGCTACATCCAATTTCTTTCAACCAACACTAGGTTGAAGTTCCACTATTTAATTTCTATTCTTACAAGCAATTACAAAGCCTCCCTTTATCAATCCTAGATAAAGTTCAGAAATCTAAAACACTATTAGATTCTTAGAGACAAACCCACTGAGAACAATACTCAGCACAACCCATAGAGAAACCCTATCTCTAGATTACAAGTAAGAACCCAATAACAATAGCAAATTACAAAACAATAATCAAAACAAAAATTACAACCAGATTAAGGAGAGAAACAACCTGATGATCCAATGTATGCAATGCAAATGAAGTTACCAGAACAGGTTGAATGTTTAAAACACAAGAAACACAACTTTCCCTAATCTTGAAATGGTTTCAAGCTTCAAGAGTGACTCAATTTCATATGATCAATGCAACATGAAGCTAGACTGAATCAAACCCTCAGAAAACTATTAAGAATGCTCACAAGACTGTTTAAGCTCAGAAAATTCGAATGGGTATTATTCCACAAGGTTACAAAAACAGCTGAGCAAGGGTTCTATTTATAACAGAAAATTTTAACCGTTAGTAATCGATTAAGACGCGCTAATAATCGATTAAATTACCTTGGTAATCCATTAACTTGCCATTATAATTGATTAATCTGTTCATAGGTTTTCTGGGTTTGAATAGCGAGCAAAATAATTGATTATCTCGAGCTGTAATCGATTATTACAGTCATAGCGTATTTTTCACAAATCTTGTTTAATCGATTACAGAACCTGGTAATCGATTAAACCAGTCATAGTGTATTTTCATAAACCTTGGATAATCGATTACAAATCCTGGTAATCGATTAAGACAGTGCAGCACAATTTTTTCAAAGCAAGGTGTAATTGATTACGAACTTTGGTAATCGATTAATTTAGTAAAACTTGGTTTTCTTCAAAGGCTATGTAATCGATTACTATATGTGGTAATCGATTATGGTAGTGGAGTGTTAAAATCAGATATGAGCATGTAATCAATTACAACTTCATCATAATCGATTAAAGAGTTAAACAAGGCAGTTTATATGAAAGCGTAGGTCAAATAATCGATTAAGTCGACATGGTAATCGATTAAACTATTCTTGAAGATTTTCCAGAGTTGATGAAGAACAAAATAATCGATTAAGCCATTACTGTAATCGATTATTACAGTGAGAAATGTTTTTTCTTAAAACCTTTGAATTATTTTAAATCCTTAGTTAAAAATGCCAATGCCTTGTGATTTTTGTTAGCCTGATTAAGTTGAATATGTATTGAATGAATGCAATGCACTTGGATCACCAGAATTGCTTTTCTCTTACACAATTTAATCCTAAATTGTCTTCAAGTTATCCTTTGCATGTTGAAAGCTCAAAACCAAATCTTGAGTTAAATTTCTTCTTATTCCTAAAGTAGCTCCCCCTTAATCCAACAATCTCCCCCTTTTTGGCTTTAAACATGCCAAATCTTCAATTGATTTCCAGTTGGGCTTGAAGGTAAAGTGAGGAAGCAATTTGGTAAAACTTGAGCTTTTGCAAACCCGGAAATTTCCAATTCTCTTGGCAAGAACAAGTGTTAAAAGCATATGTGATTCATTCAGCATTCATTTACATGATTTTAGTGCTTAATGGGTTCATTTTCAGTACTTAACTCCCCCTAAATTGCACAATTCATTCAACACGAATTTTGGGCATAATTTGGAACAAAAAACAGGGATAAACAGAGTATGATGCAGAGCACGTCCAAATTACTTTGTTTTAAGATCAAAATCAATTATTTCTCCCCCTATTTGGCTTGTTAAAGACAAAAATTTAAAGTACACAACAAATAAGGAAAAGACAATAAGCTAATTTCATTCATTTGATGATTAAAGTGCAGTACATTGAGAAATAAAAAGACATAAAAGAAAACATGAAAATTTAAGCTTTTAATCTTCTGGGCCATCGTAATCCAGTACAATCCTAGCCTCTATGGTCTCAAGCCTAGACTTAATCTGTGCTAGAGAGGTGTTTGTTTCAGCCCTATGCTCATGGTGTAATGTAAGCAAGGCATCCATTTTCTGAATCATCAAAGATTCAAATGGACTGTATGAGGGAGTAGCAGGAGCAGCATCTTCATCATCATCATCTTCATCTGCAGCATCATCTCCTTGCTCAGGAGCAAGAAGTGGTTGGCTAGCCATTTGCCATCCAAGAGGGGTTTTGGTCATCCCCAATTTTGTGAGATGCTTTTCCTTGATGAGGCTGTTGCTAGAGTTGGTGTCATCAACTACCTCATTTGAGACATCAACTTGGAAGTAGTCAAGGAATCTAGAGATAAGGACAGGATATGGGAAAGGATAGTTGACCAACCTCTTAGATTTCAGCATGAGTTCCTGGAAAACAAGAATCCAGTTCATCTTTATGCCATTTTTCAAAGCATAGACAAGTTGTAAATCATCAGCAGTAGCCTAGGCATGGTTTGTGCCCCTAGGTGTAAGAATATATGTGATGATGTAATGGAGAAGTCTATCCTCATGGGTCATTGGTCCAGTGCTTAACCTAAGTCTTAACTTCATTTGAGGATCACTAAGCATTCCCCTATAAGTATCAATCCTATTGTAACTACCCACTTCTTCTTCAAACCTTCTTTCCCCATCAAAAGTGAGGCCAGCAACCTCTTCCCATATTTCTTGGGCTATTTCAATGGCCACCCTATTTACTTGGGTTATGATAGTTCCTTCCATTGAGAACTTGGCACAGGTATAGAATACCTTGACCAATTCAGGGTAGAAAGTACCCTTCATCTCCAAAAATTTCTTAAGGCCTTGAGGTTCTAAGTAGGTAGGGAATTGAAAACCTTCGTTCCTAAACCAGTCTAGGGAAAGATATTTGGGAGGTCCTACAGGTTTAATAGCATTGAATTGGAGGTAGGTTAGTCTGTCTGTTTCATTAGAGAACCAATGGTCTAGCCTATTGGCTGCTGGGTTAGAGGATTCAGCCTTTCTTTTGGAGGACCTTGGTCTTTTGGGAGCAGACATGATTCAAAAGGAAAGCTTAGACACAATTTCTAACTTTTAAGAGGAGAAAGCCTAAAAACGTATAAAAATGCTTAAGAGAAGGGATGGATAAGGTATGAGAATTGCACCAGACATGGGTTTTATTTATAGATAAATTTGGGCTCCAACATTTGAATTTGAAAATGAGAAACAGTTACCACACATTAACCACACAATTTAAAGCTCAAATATTTCAAAATTTGAATTTGGGGCAATTGAGCAGTTACAATTTCCAAGAAAATCCTTTTAGATTTGTCAGAATTTTCTGTAACTCCAGGAATAATCGATTATTTCTTCACAAAATGCAATTTTTTGAATTAACAGTAATCGATTAATCAGCTACGTAATCGATTATATCATAGCAAAATAGTTGGGGAAGATGACCTGTAATCGATTACACTTTGCAGGAATCGATTACAATAGTGTGAAACAAGTTTTTCATGAGTTTTAGAAGCCATTTAATTGATTATCCCGTATGGTAATCGATTAAACCAATGGGATTGTTAATTTGTAAAACACTTGAGAGCTTATGTAATCGATTGTTTAGTTAATGTAATCGATTATCCCAGTGGGAATGGGTTTTTGAAATGAACTTTATGTAGAGTAATCGATTATTTCATTGATGTAATCGATTATCCCAGTTAAATGAACTTTCTGAAAAAGAGATTTTATGATGAATAATCGATTATTTTCCATGTGTAATCGATTAGATGAGCTGAATTTTCATTTCCAATAGCTTTTTAAGTGATTTTAATCGATTAATTCGATACTTAATCGATTATTGCAGTGAATTATGCAGAATGAACAGTTCTAAAGCAGTAGTTTCAAATTTTTAAATGCAAGTAAATGTTCAATGGTTTTCACATGGTTTGGCAAAGATCAAGCAAGCTAGCATATGTTGGTTTCATCAAGAATGCCTAACATGTTTCTTAGAGTGTAAAATCTATCTCTATCAAGGGGTTTTGTAAATATATCAGCTAGTTGATTGTTTGTATCTACAAAGTCAATCTTGATATTACCTTTTTGAACATGATCTCTTAGGAAGTGATGTCTGATTTCAATATGCTTAGTCCTTGAATGCATAACATGATTCTTTGAGATATTGATGGCACTTGTGTTGTCACACAACAGGGGTATCTCCTTAAGATCAACTCCAAAATCTTGTAATTGTTGCTTTAGCCATAAGCTTTGTGCACAGCAACTCCCAACTGAGATGTATTCAGCTTCAGTAGTTGCCAAGGCCACACAAGATTGTTTCTTGCAATGCCAAGATATGAGTGAGCTTCCGAGAAGATGACAAGTACCACTTGTGCTTTTCCTATCAAGTTTACATCCTGTAAAATCAGAGTCAGAATATCCAATAATATTGATTGGTGCACCTTTAGGATACCATATCCAACTTTTGGTGTTGCCTTGAGGTACTTGAGGATTCTTTTGACTGCTGTAAGGTGAGACTCCTTTGGATTTGCTTGATATCTTGCACACAAGCAAAAACTTAGCATTACATCAGGTCTACTAGTAGTGAGGTACAGCAAGGAAACCAATCATTCCCCTATATTTGGATTTATCAACACTTTTGCCTTTGTCATCAATGTCAAGATAAGTAGAGGTTGCCATAGGTGTTGCAGCATCCTTGCAATTTTCCATTTCAAACTTTTTAATCATTTCTCGACAGTACTTTGATTGACTTAGGAAGGTTCCACTCTTTAATTGCTTGACTTGTAACCCCAAAAAGAATGTGAGTTCACCCATCATGGACATCTCATTCTCCCTGCATTGTAACTGAAAATTCTCTGCACATTGATGGATTAGTTGAACCAAAGATAATGTCATCAACATAAATTTGAACTAATAGTATATCTTTTCCTTTTCTCTTAATGAACAAGGTTTTATCAACTTGACCTCTTATGAAAGATTGTTCAATCAGAAATTTACTTAACCTTTCATACCATGATCTAGGTGCTTGTTTCAAACCATACAATGCTTTTCTTAATTTGTAAACATGGTTTGGATGTTTGTGATCAATAAATCCAGGAGGTTGTTCAACATAAACTTCCTCATCTATGTATCCATTTAAGAAAGCACTTTTAACATCCATTTGAAACAATTTGAAATTCATTAAACAAGCATATGCAAGCAGCAACCTAATGGCCTCTAATCTAGCTACGGGAGCATAAGTCTCATCATAGTCAATGCCTTCCTCTTGGTTGTATCCCTTAGCAACCAATCTAGCTTTGTTCCTTACTATGATTCCACTTTCATCCAGCTTATTTCTAAAAACCCATTTAGTGCCAATAGGTTTATGAGTTGATGTTCTAGGGACTAATTCCCAAACCTCATTTCTTTTGAATTGATTCAACTCATCATGCATAGCCATTAACCAATATTCATCTAATAATGCTTGACTAATGCTATTAGGTTCAATTTGTGAAACAAAAGCCATGTCACAACAAAGATTTTTTAATGAGGATCTAGTAGAAACTCCCTTTGAAACTTCACCAATGATGTTATCAAGGGAAATATCTCTTGTTGTTCTCCATTCTTTTGGCTCTAGATTAGATGTTGATGGAATTGTTGCAGAACTTGGTTCTCCTTTTTCTTTAATGGGCTGGACAATTTCTTCCATAGGACCTGCATCTAAGTCTCATTTCTTTTCCTCTCTTGAGGAGTTAGACTCATCACAGATTACATGAACAGATTCTTCCATGCACATAGTTCTTTTGTTGAATACTCTATAGGCTTTACTATGTAATGAATATCCTAGAAATATAGCTTCATCAGCCTTTGCATCAAACTTTCCAAGTGATTACTTCCCATTATTTAATACAAAACACTTGCAGCCAAAGGTTCTCAAGTGAGATATGTTTGGCTTTCTGCCTTTGTACAATTCATAAGGAGTTTTCTTCAAAATAGGCCTTATGAGAAGTCTATTTAAAGTATAGCATATTGTACTCACTGCATCAGTCCAAAAATATTTTGGTAAATTTGTCTCATTAAGAAGTGTTCTTGCACCTTCTTCAAGTGATCTATTTTTCCTCTCCACAACACCATTTTGTTGAGGTGTTCTTGGAGCTGAAAAATTGTGGTTGATTCCATTTTCTTCACAAAAGATTTCAAAATGTTCATTTTGGAATTCTCCACCATGATCACTTCTTATTGAGATAATTTTGTTGCTTTTCTCATTTTGAACAACTTTGGCTAATTTTCTAAAAGCATGGAAAGCATCACTTTTGGATTTCAAGAACAAAGTCCAAGTATATCTAGAGTAATCATCAACAATCACAAAGTCCATAATAATTGCCACCCAAACTCATGGTTCTTGAAGGACCAAACAAATCAATGTGTAGTAGTTCAAGTGGTCTTGAGGTGGAAACAATATTTTTGCTTTGAAAAGAAATTTTAGATTGTTTCCCTTTTTGACAAGCATCACAAAGTTTGTCCTTCTCAAATTTGAGTTTTGGTAAACCAATCACTAAGTCCTTTTTAATGAGTTTGTTCATATGGTGCATGTTAATATGACTAGCTTTCTTATGCCACAACCAAGATTCATCTATCTTACTCATTAAACATGAAGTTTTGTGAAGAAATGCATGGTCAATTGAAAGTAGATAGATATTACCTTTTCTTTTACCAATATGGATAACTTCACTACTTTGGCTATCACAAACCATACAACAATTTTCATTGAATGAAACTTTAAAGCCTTTGTCGCATAATTGGCTTATGCTTAGAAGATTGTGTTTCAAGCCATCCACAAAAAGAGCATTGCTGATTTTGGTGTAAAAGTTACCTCCAATGTTGCCTTCACCAATGATCTTACCCTTATTATTATCTCCATAAGTGACAAAGCCTCCATCTTTAGGAATAAAGTCTGTGAGCAAAGACTTGTCACCTGTCATATGCCTAGAGCATCCACTATCTAGGTACCATGTAGATGATTTAGCTCTAACACATATCTGCACAAGTCAAATTAAGAAGAGAGACAAGTGGTACCCAATTTAAGTTGGGTCCAAAGGGGTTAGTTGCTTTCTTTCTTTTCTCAATCCATATACAATCTCCATTCAGAACATAGAATCTTCTAGCAAAGCACTTGTAAGATGTATGACCTTTTATCATACAATAATTGCAAGTAGGAAGTTTAGATGACTTAACATGAGCAATTTTATGAAAAGCATTTGGTTGAAGATATTGCCTATGATATTTATGTTTTGGAGATACAAACACAGTTTTACCTTTATTCTTGGCACCATGTTTATAACCTAAACCATAAGTATCACCAGCATGTTTTTGAACACTTAGAAATTCTTCTAAGTTGCATTTGCCTTTATAGAACTTTCTTAATAAATCATCCAAATCACTCATTTCAGTTTTTAACATCATACTTTCCTTTTCTTTGCTCAGTTTATAGTCATCAAATTCCTTTTGTAATTAATTGTATTTATCAACCTTATGGATGGCTAAGGTACATGTACATCCATTTAATTTGTAACTTGAAAGAAGTTTATTAAGTTCTTCATTCAGTTTACAATTAGCTTCTTGCAATTCTGCAAGTTTGGATATATGCCACCTTAAATCACCTTTAAGTTTGTTATTTGCTTTTGCTAATTTTTGTGCTTCATTATGCATTTCATGAAAAGCATCAATTGCATTATCATAATCAGAATATACCTCAGATTCTGTGCTTGATGCTTCATCTTCTTCATCTAGGAGATCATCATTCTCTTCATTGACAATGGAGGTAAGGCACATGTTAGCTTCTTCATTTTCAGTAGAGGATTCTGAAGTTGTTGAGTCGTTATCATCCCAAGCTATGTATGCTCTTCGTGATTTTCCTTCCTTCTTTGCTTTGTTGTCCCCTTGTTGCTTCTTCAAGTAGATTGAGCATTCAGACTTGATGTGGCCTGGTTTTCCACATTCAAAGCATGTGAAGTTTCTATCAATCTTCTTATTGTTGTTGTTGTTATTCTTGGAGTTTCTAGAGAATCTCTTGCCCTTGTTTCTCCTTAAAAATTTGCTGAACTTTTTAACTATTAAGTTCATGTTTTCTTCATCTTCCTCATCACTTGATTCTTCTTCTTTTTCAACTTTAGGTGTTGCGGCTTTTAGAGCAATTCCTTTGCCTTTCTTTTCTGCATCTTCAACACAAGTTAGTTGAGACAATTCTAATTCATATTCAATTAACTTACCAAAGAGTGCAGCCATTGACATTTTTGACAAATCCTTAGATTCTTTGATTGCTGTCACTTTTGGTTGCCAAGCTCTAGTTAGACACTTCAAGATTTTGATGTTTAGTTCCTCAACATCAAAAGTTTTTCCAAGTCCCAATAGATGATTGACAATGTGTGTGAATCTTGTTTGGAGTTGGGAAATGCTTTCATTGGTGTTCATCTTAAACATCTCATACTCATGGATCAATGAATGCTTCCTTGATCTTCTAACTTCTTCAGTTCCTTCATGAGTAATCTCTAGCATTTCCCACATTTCCTTAACACTTGCACACCTAACTGTTCTGAAAAATTCATCAGAGGAAAGAGCAGAGGTTATCATATTTTTGGCCTTAAAATCATATTGAACAAGTCTTTTCTCAGCATCATTCATCTCATCCCATTCTTTGGGAATCATTTCATTTCCAACAGTTTTGATGGGCACTACAGGACCTTTCTCTATTGAATTCCAAGCTCCAGGATCATTTGATTGAATAAAGATCTTCATCCTATTTTTCCAAAAGCTGAAATTTTCACCCTCAAATAAATGAGGTCTGTTTAAAGAAGCACCTTCCTTGAAAGTTATTTGTGAAGTATTCATTTTGAAAGAAATTTAGTGATCTTGAGTAACTTTCAAGAACCAGCTCTGATACCAATTGAAAATGATATGAATACTTCACACTTAACCAAGAGGGGGGGTGAACTGGTTAGACCTTGGTAAATCAAAAATTCTTTAATCAAAATCAGAGTTTTAAAGGATCTTTATCACTTTTCAAAACCAAGAAACCTTATTCAATCAAGTAGCTCAGCCCCTTAAAATTCAATGGATCAAAACTAACTTTTCGAGATAAGCAAATGAATCAAGAAACAATTTATATGAGGAGAGTAGATTCAGAAAACAACACTCAAGCAATTTATACTGGTTCACTTCAAACCCATGAAGCTACATCCAATTTCCTTCAACCAACACTAGGTTGAAGTTCCACTATTTAATTTTTGTTCTTACAAGCAATTACAAAGCCTCCCTTTATCAACCCTAGATAAAGTTCAGAAATCTAAAACACTATTAGATTCTTAGAGACAAACCCAGTGAGAACACTACTCAGCACAACCCCTAGAGAAACCCTATCTCTAGATTACAATTAAGAACCCAATTACAATAGCAAACTACAAAACAATAATCAAAACAAAAATTACAACCAGATTAAGGAGAGAAACAACCTGATGATCCAATGTATGCAATGCAAATGAAGTTACCAAAACAGGTTGAATGTTTAAAACACAAGAAACACAGCTTTCCTTAATCTTGAAATGGTTTCAAGCTTCAAGAGTGACTCAATTTGACATGATCAATGCAACATGAAGCTAGACTGAATCAAACCCTCAGAAAACTATTAAGAATGCTCACAAGACTGTTTAAGCTCAGAAAATTTGAATGGGTATTATTCCACAAGGTTACAAAAATAGCTGAGCAAGGGTTCTATTTATAACAGAAAATTTTAACCATCAGTAATCGATTAAGACGCACTAATAATCGAT
Source organism: Glycine latifolia (assembly GCA_013407115.1). Lineage (NCBI taxonomy): Eukaryota > Viridiplantae > Streptophyta > Magnoliopsida > Fabales > Fabaceae > Glycine > Glycine latifolia. The sequence continues at coordinate 15,146,865 of CM023948.1, read as the reverse complement.
TAAATTACCTTGGTAATTGATTAACTTGCCATTATAATTGATTAATCTGTTTATAGGTTTTCTAGGTTTGAATAGCGAGCAAAATAATCGATTATCTCGAGCTGTAATCAATTATTACAGTCATAGCGTATTTTTCACAAAGCTTTTTTAATCGATTACAGAACCTGGTAATCGATTAAACCAGTCATAGTGTATTTTCATAAACCTTGGATAATCGATTACAAATCCTGGTAATTGATTAAGACGGTGCAGCACACTTTTTCCAAAGCAAGGTGTAATCGATTACGAACTTTGGTAATCGATTAATTTAGTAAAACTTGGTTTTCTTCAAAGGCTATGTAATCGATTATGGCAGTGGAATGTTAAAATCAGATATGAGCATGTAATCGATTACAACTTCATCATAATCGATTAAAGAGTTCAACAAGGTAGTTTATATGAAAGCGTAGGTCAAATAATCGATTAAGTCGACATGGTAATCGATTAAACTGTTCTTGAAGATTTTCCAGAGTTGATGAAGAACAAAATAATCGATTAAGCCATTACTGTAATCGATTATTACAGTGAGAAATGCTTTTTCTTAAAACCTTTGAATTATTTTAAATCCTTAGTTAAAAATGCCAATGCCTTGTGATTTTTGTTAGCCTGATTAAGTTGAATATGTATTGAATGAATGCAATGCACTTGGATCCCCAGAATTGCTTTTCTCTTACACAATTTAATCCTAAATTGTCTTCAAGTTATCCTTTGCATGTTGAAAGCTCAAAACCAAATCTTGAGTTAAATGTCTTCTTATTCCTGAAGTAGCTCCCCATGAAGATTAAAGAGTGGGGCAAGAACGATAATCACTTTCTAACTTTGAGAAGGCTTGAGTATATTCAGAAAATTCGAAGTATTCAAGTTGGAAAAACAGACAAGCCTTCATTCTATTTATAACAGCTTCTTGTAACAACCTATAATCGATTACAACACACCAAATAATCGATTAAAATGGCTTATGTAATCGATTAAATTGTCATTTAATTGATTAAAGTGTTCATAGCTTCATCCTGGGTTTTACAACGAACAAAATAATCGATTAAACCGAGCTATAATCGATTAAAGTAGTGAAGTTCATTGTGAAGCAAGCTTGTGTAATCGATTACAATTTGTGGTAATCGATTAAAGCAGTGAGGCATGCTTTTGTTTTTACTATGTAATCTATTACAAGAGTCATGTAATCAATTAATATGTTCTTCATGGCTTTTCCAGATATAAAATGAAGCAAATAATCGATTAAGCCACTGTGTAGTCGATTAAAGCAGTAAGATTACATTATTCCAAAAACATTAGCCATGACTTATTGATTTCTTTTAAAAAATGAATAGCTTTGATACATTAATGAAAACATGTAAGCATGTTAATGATTATGTGCATGCAATGCAAGGATCAAAAGATTGGTCTCTCATACACTTAATTAAAATTACAATCTTCAAGGCGTGTGAAAAGCTCAAAACTTTCTTCTAAGGCACAAGCTTCATCTTCTTGTTGCTCCCCCTATATCCAACAAAAACTTCTATAAATACAGCTTTTCACATGAGAGAAATTCACACCTGAATTCCTTCTCTCTATTCTGAGCTTATTGAAATTTCTGAGCTTTCTTCTTCTCTCTCTAGCCTAAACTCTATCCATTCCTATTTTCATACCTAAACTATCATGTCTACCTCAAAGAAAGCCAAAACCAGCAAGAGAAAAGCTGGGGAATCCTTAAATCCTACTAGGAATAGACTCAATTTTTGGTTCCCAGAAGAAAAAGACAGAATGAACTACATACAGTTCAATGCTACAAAACTAGTCATGCCTCCCAAGTATTTGGACCTTGACTAGTTCATCAATGAGGGATTTCAATTCACCTACCTTGCTTGAAGTCCAAGGGCTAAAGAAATTCCTTGAGCTGAAGGGTACCTTTTACCTTGAGTTAGTGAAGGTGTTTTACACCTGTGCAAAAGCTAGTATGGATGGGGTAATTCGCTCTCAAGTGAAGGGTGTTCCCATGGTGATTAATGAAGAGGTTTGGCTTGCTATAGCTAGAATTTCTCCTGTTGGTGTAAGGAGATTTGATGAAGAAATTGGTGGGTATAACAAAATTGAAACCCATAGAGGGATTCTTCAAGATCCTCAAATTAGGCTAAAGCTCAGGCTTGGCACCGGTTCTATGACAGGTGAAGACAGGCTTCTTCACTACATAATGACGTATATCCTAACTCCAAGGTCAACCTATCATGCCTAAGTCACTGATGATGACTTACAGTTGGTGTATGTGTTAGACTTTTGGCAAGCGTACCAATTGTCGTTGTAAGTTACAAAATTTATAAAAGTTCGTCTCCACAGGGACTTGTGCTACTCAGTTAATCCAAATAGAATTTAACAGTTTAATAGTTATGTACAATGAGTATGGTCGAAGTTTTGATGGTTTTATGGAAATAACAAAAGATAACTAAAAACTAATTAATTCAAGAAAAGCGTAGGATTTGGATTTCATCATTCATATCCTTTTATATCCAATTAATATTACCATGCAATATTCATTATCTATCCTTATTGATGCACACTATGTTAACCTAGAATCGGTCCCTCGTAATCGATTTCTAAGGATATTTACCGAATATCGATCCCTCGCATACAAAGTAAATACCCCAGCATTAAGAATTATAATCGCGTGCTTTTATGTAATCAAAACGGTACGCCCTATTCCTAGCGATCGTAACGTAATGAGTAAAATTATTCAGTTCAAATCCTAAGAGTACTTTCCAGTTAAACTTAGAATCCAATTTCATGAAACTAGTGATCAAGTAGAATCAAGCATTAAACATAGAATAAAATTACCAAGAAGGAATAGAAGAGATTAATGCATAAATAAATATTAAAAGAGAAACATAGGGATAGAAGATTACATCCAATCCTTAAGAGAAACTAACCAAGCATGGAGAGAACCTCCTAAGAGAAGAATTGATGAAGGACCCCATCACCGCTTCTTTCCAGCAGAGTCTCCACACTAAATCTCACTTCTCTCACTTTCCTAACTAACTACCTATACTACTATTTACTACAAAAAACTAAAGAAAAAGCTTAGAAGAAGCAAGGAGGAGGAAGAATGGAAGTGAAGGAATGAATGTTGTGAGCCTTGGGGGTGCTTGGGTATTTATAGGGGCTGATATGCTCGTGTTTGCTCGCCTAAGCGACCATTTTATTCATGTTTAAGTCGCCCAAGCGAGTTAAAGGCCCAAGTTGCACGTCCACTTGGCCACTTGGAGGCCCAATTGCAGGTGTAGCTCGCCCAAGCGAGCAAACTACACTATATTCACTCACCCAAGCGAGTTAAATGCACCTTCTGGAGAATTCTTTTTGGGCCTTGGGCCTATTTTGCTTGATGCACCTCCCAGGTTTGCTTTATGATCCCTATTTGCTTGCTTTTTGTTTTCGGAAGCCCCAGAAATCTTTGGAATCTATCAAAATACAAAACATGTTGGATTAATCCTCCGAAATTTGACAAATGACATGTATACAAGCAATAGGAGCTATTTAACTAGGTTTAGGGTAAATTTATGATAAAAGCTTATGAAATCAAAGGATAAGTGCCTTTATTTAAGACATGATTTTAACTGAATTAGGGCACTTATCAGTATGCCATGAAAACATCAACTTAAATCAATTGGGTGCTTGTGTTTGTTGAAACCATGCTGAAAGCCTCTAGGTTAATCAACTATAACTTTCCATATGTTGTGTTAATCTCTAGGTTTATTGATTATTTCAAGATTGATGTCTCAACTGAGATAGTAGACAACACAACTGACATCACCAATCTCATCAAAACAAATCATCTGCAAAAGCTTGGTCTGGTGAAGACTCCTTAAGGATGGTAGATGGTTGGTCAGCAACCACAAGTTGAAGGTGCTGAAGAAGGAGCTGAAGAAGAAGAAGAAGAGGCTGAAGAAGGCCCTGCACAACAGCCTTGCAGCCCCTTTGAGTTTCTCATGATTCAAAAGATGGATGCTCTACTGTCCCTACATCATGAGCATAGGGCTGAGACCAACTCATCCTTAGAAGAAATTCAATCTAGGCTGGAAAATATAGAGTCTAGGATGGTTCTACATGGGTTTGATGAGCCCTAGATTAGGATGTTCGAATTTGTGTTTGTGTTTGCTTTCTATTTACAAGTTTTTTTTCATATTGTGCTTAATGTTCTATTTTTCAATTCTGGTTTTTTTTAATTTCAGCTATTGTACTTTAGTTTTCTATTAATGAAAAGTTCAGTCTCAATTTTTGTTTCTTCCTTCTTTGCTTATGTTAATTTTACAATGTTTTTGCCTTTGATAAGCCAAATAGGGGGAGAAAATAATTGAACATGAAATTGAACATGTGTTGTGATGTACTTAATAAAATTGAATCTTATATTGCTATCAATTCTCATTACTTTGAATCTAGTTCTCTAAATGTATAAAATTACCTAAAATAGGGGGAGTAACATAAGAATTCATTTATGTTTATGCAAGGAAACTTAACACTTGATATTGGCAAACGGCTGAGTGAATTTCAGGTTAAGTTTGAAGCTCTTGTCATTCATCTCTCTCATGCACTTAAAGGCTGCAAATTCTCAATTGGTATTTGGCATGATCAAAGCCAAAAAGGGGGAGATTGTTGGATATAGGGGGAGCTGGAAGAAGATCAAGGCAAGGATGAAGATGTTCATTTAGAGTTTTAGCTTCTAAGTTTAGTCTCAATTTTTGTTTCTTCCTTCTTTGCTTATGTTAATTTTACAATGTTTTTGCCTTTGATAAGCCAAATAGGGGGAGAAAATAATTAAACATGAAATTGAACATGTGTTGTGATGTACTTAATAAAATTGAATCTTATATTGCTATCAATTCTCATTACTTTGAATCTAGTTCTCTAAATGTATAAAATTACCTAAAATAGGGGGAGTAACATAAGAATTCATTTATGTTTATGCAAGGAAATTTAACACTTGATATTGGCAAAAAGCTGAGTGAATTTCAGGTTAAGTTTGAAGCTCTTATCATTCATCTCTCTCATGCACTTAAAGGCTACAAATTCTCAATTGGTATTTGGCATGATCAAAGCCAAAAAGGGGGAGATTGTTGGATATAGGGGGAGTTGGAAGAAGATCAAGGCAAGAATGAAGATGTTGATTTAGAGTTTTAGCTTCTCACATGCCAATCAAATTGAAGACATTTGTAATTTTCCTAGTTGTTCAAGAAGATTGCCTTGTGATCCTTTAATTGCATGAGCATAGTCATATACATGCATTCATGTCTTATGAAAAGCATACAGGATTACATGTTTGCATTTGAAAAGGAATTCTCATGGCTTAGGTTTTGAAAAATCAGAATTTGCACTACCTTAATCGATTACAGGCCATAAGTAATTGATTATTAGCTTGTATTATTTCTGGAAAAGCCATGAAGAACACTTTAATCAATTACAAGCAAAGCGTAATCGATTACATAGCCTTATTTCAAAAGTATGCCAAACTGCCTTAATTGATTACCACTCACTGTAATCGATTACCTAGGCTTAGTACAAAACATAGCATGATTGCCTTAATTGATTATCATTCATTTGTAATCGATTACCAAGGCTTATTTCATAAACTATGACTGACTAGTTTAATTGATTACTTCACAGTTTAATCGATTACATTGTTCATGAAAGTTTTCTAGATTGTCTCAAGAACATTTTAATTGATTACCTTTACACTTACGTATTAATCGATTACGTTCTGTTAAATCTATATTTTATTTAAAGCCATTGGGTCTGTGCTTTTGAAAGAACACATAAAATCATAGTTTACGAAATACACAATACTTTCTAAGCTTTCAAATGTCCAAGAAAAAGTTTTTCTAAGTGATACATTTCTTGTTTGAAATCAAAAGATTACTTGCTTTATTAATGATGATGTGTTAAGACAAGATCTTCAAAAGAACTTCAAGAGAGTTGATTCTGTGCTTTAACATTCATGCAACCTAGAAGTGATTGGTAACATTCATTCATTCATTTATTCACTGAGGATCACAGGTTGTATCTCTCTTAAACCTTTCTAGATAATTGTTTTGTGTGTTTGAAATTGTTGTAAGACTAAAGTCAAATAGTTTCTTTCAAGCTTTCTAGAGTAGTGTTCTCTAGGGGTAAAGAACTGAGTAGGGTTCTCAAGTTCTTTGTGATTTGATTTCTAATAGGGTGTTAGAATTCTGATTCTTTATTGAGGGTTGATAAAGATAATCACTTGTAATTGCTTGTAAATGAATAGATTTGATTTAGTAGAACTCTAATCTGGTTTTGATTAGAAGACACTGGATGTGGCTTTTCTTTCGAGGTGTGAACCAGTATATATCTTGTGTTAAACTTGTTTCTAAATCATGTAATTTGTATCTAACTTGTCTTGTGGTTTATATCTTTCAAGATAAATAGAAAAGAAGAAGAAAAAGTTTTTGAAATTGCGTAAGGTGAAGGATGGAGTTTTGATTGATTAAAAACTATAGGTTTTACCAAGCAAATTTTTGTGATACGATCTACATTCTGCTGTGTATTGTAAAAAGTTTTAAAAGTCTGAGATTTAAACCAATTCACCCCCCCCCCCTCTTTTTTTTGTGTGTGTGTTCATCCTTGTTTTCAACTGGTTCACCTCTCAAAGAGAAGCTACATCCAGTTCTTCTAATCAAACTAGATTAGAGTTCAACTATTCACAAATTCCAGTTCTTACAAGCTTTAAAACAATCACCCTTTACCAAACCTAGGCAAAGAACAAAAATCTAAAACCCTGTTAGATTCTTAGTGATCTAAGACATAAAGAACCCTACTCTACTCTTACCCTCTAGAGAAAACTATTCTAGAACAAGCTTTAAGAACCCTTTGTAATAGTTTCCAAATAACCAAAATTACAAAACTTACAAGTAACAAATCAGAACACAATTAGAAGTTCAAGAAAGATATCACCTCATGATCCTCAGCACATGAATGAGATGTATTTTACCAATCAAACAAAGTATGATTGAATGCTTTGCAGTAAACAACTTTCTTTGAAATTTTTTGAAGAATCTTGTCTTAAACATCATGAAGAATGATGCATGTAATCTGAAGTTTTGAACAAGATGTATGAGACAAAAAAATCCTTTTCTTAGACTAATAAAGCTTTGAGAGCAATGAGTGATTCATAAAATCAATTTCTGAAGTATATCTCAAATGTACAGACCCAAAGGCTTTAAATAGAAAACAAATTTAACTGCATGTAATCGATTAAAACGACATGGTAATAAATTATTTTAATAAATGTAATTGATCAATACACCAAGTAATCGATTAAAGTGTTCTTGAACCAATCTGGAAAACTGCCAAGAACAATTTAATCGATTAAGGCGGTTCGTGTTAACTTAGAAATAAGCCTATGTAATCGATTAATGCAGTCCTACATGATTTTGAAAATAAGCCTGTGTAATCGATTACGATTAATGGTAATCGATTAAAGTGTTCTTCAAGGCTTTTTAATAGATTACACAAGCTGGTAATCGATTAAAGCAATGCATGAATGTTTTTCCAAAAGCTTAAATCATGAGTAACTTCATTCTAAATGCACATATGTAATTTTGTATGCTTTTCTCAAATCATGAATATGAAAACAAGGATGAACACACACACTAAACCAAGAGGGGGGTAAATTGGTTTGAACTTCAGACTTTTAAAACTTTGTGCAATCCACAGTGGAATTTAGATCATATCACAAATATTGCTTGGTAAAAACTATAGTTTTTAATCAATCAAGACTCACCCTTCACCTTATACAATTTCAAAAACTTTTTTTGTTGATCTTGAAAGAGATAAACCACAAGACAAGTTAGATACATATAACAAGATTCAGAAACAAGTTTAACACAAGATCTACACTGGTTCACCCCTTAAAAAGAGAAGATACATCTAGTGTCTTCTAATCAAAACCAGGTTAGAGTTCTACTAAATCAAATATGTTCTTTACAAGCTATTACAAGTGATTACCTTTATCAAACCTAGATAATGAACTTGAAATCTAACACTCTATTAGACTTCTAATCACAAAGAATCAAAGAACTCTACTCTGTTCTTTACCTCTAGAGAACACTACTCTAGAACAGCTCTAAAGAAACTCTTTGATCTTAGCCTTACAAAAATTTAAAAGATACAAAACAATTTACTAGATAAGTTCAAGAGAGATACAACCTGTGATCCTTAGTGGATGAATGAATGAATGAATGTTACCAATCAATTCAAGATTGCATGAATGCACAAGATCAAAATCAACTCTCTTGAAGTTCTTTTGAAGAACCTTGTTCAAAACATCATCATCAATGAAGCATTTAATCTTTTAATTTCAAACAAGAAGTGTATCACTCAGAAGATCTGTTTCTTGAACCTTTGAAAGCTTAGAAAGTATTGGGTAATTCGTAAACTCAGAATTTATGTTATATATCAAAAGCAAAGACCCAATAGCTTTAAATAGAAAACAGATTTAACAGAATGTAATCGATTAATACATAAGTGTAATCGATTATTTTACATGATGTAATCAATCATTTTGCCAGGTAATCGATTAAAATGTTCTTGAGACAATCTGGAAAACTTTCATGAATGATGTAATCGATTAAACCGTGATGTAATCGATTAAAGCAGTCAGTCTTAGTTTATGAAATAAGCCTTTGTAACCGATTACAGTTGAGTGGTAATCGATTAAGACAGCCATGATCAATTTTAGAATAAGCCTAAGTAATCGATTACAGTTGAGTGGTAATCGATTAATGCAGTCATGTATGTTTTGTAAATTGTGGTATGTAATCAATTACACTTTGCTTGTAATCGATTAAAGTGTTCTTCATGGCTTTTTCAGAAATAACACAAGTTGGTAATCGATTACAATTGATGAGTAATCGATTAAGGCAGTGCACATTTTGATTTTTCAAAACCTAAGCCATGAGAAATCTCTTTTCAAATGCAAACATGTAATCATATATGCTTTTCTTAAGACATGAATTCATGTTTATGATTATGCTCATGTAATGCAAGGATCACAAGGCAAGCTTCTTGATGGAGGTCCATTGTAAGCTAAAGGTCTAGAAGGGGAGCTTGAAGCACTTCCTTTGGTGAGCTTTAAAGGACCAATGACAAGAGCTAGAACTAGAGCACTTCAAGAACACATCCAAGCCAATTTGGACAAGCATGAAGAAGCACACCAACTCAAGGATAACAAGGGCTGGATTTTGATGTCTTAAGTTCAATTTAATTCAATAAATTCCAGCACTTGTTAATAGCAAAAATAGTTACAAATAAAAAGGCTTTTAGTGCATTTGTGTAAAGCTTTGGAAGCACACTTATGTGTAATTGTAGCACCTAGGGACTGCACCTAGAAGCTAAAAACTGCACTTAAAGTTAGAAAATACTGCACCATTTGACACTAATTGGGTCAGCCAAAACTCCTTAGGGAATTTTGCACACAAGCTTCATTTAGCTTGCATTTAGGCTTCATTAAGTGGGCATTACAAGCTTCATTTCATTGTAATTTTCCTTGCATTTAGCTTGTAATTACGTGCATATATATGGCTGCCCAAAAACTGTTGTAAACATCTTTTGATCATTTGAATGCAAATCTGAAATTTGTGAGAGAGTTTTCTCTTTGTTCTTGTGCAAGAACCTCTTGTTTCTTATTAATGGCTTCATGCTATTGTGGCGATTCTTCCTAGGCTTATTGGAAAGCTTTTCCATGGTGCCATCCATCTTCATCCCTAACCTTTCTTTCATCTTCCATTGCTGAAATTAAAAGTTACAAACAGCCTCATGTTCCACATGAAATGCTGGACAGATTTGAGTGCTTGAAAGTTTCTTGAAGAGTGGGTTTCATTGCAAGGTAGATTTAGGAAATTCTTGTCTAATGGGTTTAGACATACATCAAGTGGTATCTAGAGCCTAATCCTTGTGGAATTCTTCTTCAAGTTCAGTTTTAGAACTTCTTCAAAGGTAAAATTCTGCACCAAACCCAAAAACAAAAATCTGAAATCTTCTTCTAGTCCTTGTGTTCTTGTGTTTTTTCGTTTGAATCTTGGTGGGTTGGCTTTGTGTTGATTTCCACCACCTACCCTAGTGATTTACTTCAAGTTCCATGTGATTTCATGTCCTTATGTTCTTCATGTTCTTCATGTGTTCTTGATATTTTCTAATTTTCTAGTCTTGATTCTTGTAATCTAGTGTTAGTTAGTGTTTTTGTGTTGTATGACCACTTGTTTTGTTTCTACTCTCATGCCTAAACTGAATTGAGTTGTTAGAAGAAAATTTTACAATTGTTATACATCATATTTCCGTGGTTCATCAATTTCTTAGAGGATTATTGAACTTGTTCAAAAGAAAAACAAGCAAAGTGCAGCCCAAGTGTTTGTGAAATTGTGGCTGGAAAAATATTCAAAGTGCAGCCCAAAAAAGTTTGTGATTTGTGGCTGGAAAAACAATCATAGTACAGCCAAGAAAGTATTGATTTAGTGGCTGGAAAAATTCAAAGAAAAACAGAATTTAGAAGCAAAGAAAAGATGCAAAGGTTACAAGTTTAAAAATTCTTTTGAACACAAAGCTAAGTGAACTTGTATGACATTCAATCTTTGTGAAATTTGGCTTCTAACAATTGAATTTACTTGGCATATCCTCCTTGTGCAGTTTGGTACAGCCAATATATGTCCTTGAGTTGTCTCATTAAATTCCAATTTGAGTTGTGCTTTTCCAAATTTTTTCTTTTGTTGCTTGTCTCTTAAAAATTCCAAGGTTTTGTCTTAGAGTTTTTTTGTTCTTAGGACTCTTTAGTCTAGCCTAGAATTGTTTCCTATTTCACTATAGTAAAGAGGCTTGATTGGATTGAGAGTGTTGCTTAAGAACTATAGAGAAGCTAGGGTGGAAAAAGGCAAGAGAGAACATTAAAGAAAAAGCCAACATAAAGTGTGCAAACACGAGTGTGAGTGACAAACACTTAGAGAGCAGTGAGAATTTTCTTATATACTTGTGTTTTTCTAACCTTTTGTTTAGAAGGATGAGTTCAAGTGGAGAAGAGGCTTTGTCACCTAGGACCTCTAGGTTGATGAAAGCCATGACAAAACAAATGGACAACTTGCAAACCAAAATGGATGCAAAATTTAATGAGTTGCAAAAGGAAACCAAAAGAAGTAGTAGCCCAATGGGAAGTGTGGATGGAGAGGCTCATGGTAGTAGGAGGGTGAGTGAGTATGCTTCTTCTCATGGAGGAAATTATTATGATGAGAGGAGTAAGAGGGAGGAAATGAGAGAAAATAATAGAAGAAACAATCATAGGAGGGAAAATAGAGATGAGGGAGATTAGAGGCTTAGAAGAGAAGAGAGAGATGGGAGGAATGGAGGATTGAGTGGAGTAAAAATAAAAATTCCAAAATTCCGTGGTGATAATAATCCCGAAGTTTACTTTGAGTGGGAGATGAAGGTGTAGAACAAATTTTCTCATGCCAATAAATTGATGAAGAAAAGAAAGTGATTCTAGCAACTCTAGAATTTGGTGGCTATGCTTTGGTGTGGTGGAACCAAGTTCTAATGGACATAAAGAGGTTGAGGAGAGAAAGGATACATGGCTGGAATAACTTGAAAAGATTCTTGAGAGAAAGATTTGTTCCAACTTATTATGCATGAGAAGTCCACAACAAGCTCCAAAGACATTTCCAAGGCTACAAGAGTGTTGATGAATACTATAAGGAAATGGAATTAATAATGATGAGGGTTGAAATTGTGGAGGTCCAAGAAGAAGAAATGGCTAGTTCCTTCATGGCTTGAATAGAGAAATTCAAAATGTGATGGAGCTACATTCTTAGACAACAATTGAGGAGCTCGTCCACAAAGCTCAAAGGGTGGAGCAACAACTAAAAAGGAGAAAAACTTCCAAATTTACCAATGGGGCTGCAACTTCCAGCTGGAAAGACAAACCTAAAAGAGAGGTTTCTCAAGTGAAAAACAAAGAATAAAAGATAGAAAGCTCAAGCAAAAAAATTGTGCAACCAACTCCAACAAGATCAAGCAATATCAAATGTTT